>JAUPFZ010000003.1:18575000-18940000 GCA_036937285.1 Euphydryas editha
TTCAACTGAACATTTTATATTGTTACAATTAAACGTGGTCCATTAAAATTAATTAGATAATTCAGATAGGGCTCCTCCGTTTGGGTCAATGGGTAAATATTAAATAATTTTCGGGACAAATTAACTGTATTATACAGTTTAGAATGTTTTAATTTCGTTACATTAATTGGCTATATTAATAAACAAAGCTAAGTTTTTTTTTAATTCTTTGAAGAATTGAATATTAGGAGCTATCAATTTAATTTGAATAATTCTCAGTGTATAATTTCCAACAAATTGTAACTTAACGACTACCTCGATTCAGTAAAAACAGACAAAACAATATTTATATAGGCTTGTCCGAAAACATCATCAAAAAATCTTTCAAAGAGCGATATTTTTACCATTCGATGTTCGATTTGTTCGTCTTCTAAAAGTAAAAGATAAACTTCCGTGAACAAGAGTGATAAATGATAGCTTAGCACGACATAACACTGCCTACATTGTTTAATATGAAGGACGAATGGTAGATATTTGTTTGAGTTTGTGACGACTTAAGCTTGGATTGTTTTTAAATTGTAAAGAATTTGTCTTAAATAACATCTTAGTACCCGGATGACCGAGCTTTGCTCGGTTAAATTATATTTAGATACATTACATATTGATGAAACATAAATAATATTTTCAATCTTACCGACATAAAAGTAAAATAATAGAAACTGGTTATTAAAATAAAAAATAAAAAGAGCTCTTAATTCAAAAAAAAAAAAAAAATGAAAAAAAGATTGGTCTGTAGAATCCTGGATTCGAACTCAGGTTTTCTGGTTTCGAATCCGCCCGATTCCTATCCGAGCTAATAGAAGCTTGTCAATGACAGCGAAATTTACCTTCGTATTCTAATGGTATTTTTTAATTGCGTAAAAAAAGGGATAAAACAACATTTTCTGAAAATAAATCCTAGCTAGATCGATTTATCGCCCCCGAAACCCCCTGCATACTAAATTTCTTGAAAATCGTTGGAGCCGTTTCCGAGATTCCGATTATATATATATATACAAGAATTGCTCGTTTAAAGATATAAGATATCTTTAAACGAGCAATTCTTGTATATATATATATATATAATCGGAATCTCGGAAACGGCTCCAACGATTTTCATGAAATTTAGTATGCAGGTGGTTTCGAGGGCGATAAATCGATCTAGCTAGGATTTATTTTTAGAAAATGTTGTTTTATCCCTTTTTTTACGCAATTAAAAAATACCATTAGAATACGAAGGTAAATTTCGCTGTCATTGACAAGCTTCTAACAGCTCGGATGGGAATCGGGCGGATTAGAAATCAGAAAACCTGGGTTCGAATCCAGGTTTCTACAGACCAATGTTTTTTTCCTTTTTTTTTTCTTTTGAATTAATAGCTCTTTTTATTTTTTATTTAAATAACCAGTTTCTATTATTTTACTATTATATCGGTAAGATCGAAAATATTATTTATGTTTCATCTGTATGTAATGCATCTAAATATAATTGAACCGAGCAAAGCTCGGTCATCCGGGTACTATACAATAATAAACAAATGGAAAAAAGCCTGCTAACTAATACTACTTTCCTGAAAGTTATAAATACTTGAATCCTCGCATACATCAATTTCCTAAGGTGAACTTAGTTGAAAGATATAATAAAACAATAATTACCTAACTAACGGCTTATATCGGAGACTATTATTGAGTAGAGTATTTTTCTATTCAGCCAGTTTAATTTACCTAGAATAATTTCGTCAATGAAGTAATCTTATATCTTTAAACGAGCAATTCTTGTATATATATATATATATATATATATATATACATATATATATATATATATATCAGATTATATATATATATATATATATATATATATATATCTATACTAATATTATAAAGAGGAAAACTTTGTTTGTTTGTTTGGTTGTAATGAATAGGCTCAAAAACTACTGGACCGATTTTAAAAATTCTTTCACCATTTGAAAGCTAGATTATCTACGAGTAACATAGGATATATTTTATTTTGAAAAAAAAATAGGGTTCCGTAAGATATTTGGGTTTTTCGGACACAAGGTGTAAAAAATTAACCAGAAAAGTTACTTATTTTGCGTACGCTGCCTAAACTATAAAAGATAGATCCATAAAATGTTCCAATTAATTGTAGATCTTATAAATATCTACAATAAAGTCCGCGACACACTATACCTATCTATGTCGAGTGAGGCACAACAACCATTTTTTAATTTAAAAATCTTGAATTTTTTGGACTACATTTAAACGCGTTTATTTTACTCATGCTATTAATCCTTATCAAAATAAATTATTTCATCACTAAGTACAGTTTATGTAGATACTATTTGGTCTGAATGATTAAAATTGAATTATTAAAATTTGACGTTTGGTTTTGAAGTTATGGCGAAATTAAAATATTGCAATTTCTGCTGCACGGGCCGTTGCGAAGTGGGCGTCACCAAGGCTGGGGTGCGCGTGCGGGAAAGACATAGGATACTTTTTATCGCGAAAATAAGGGTAGAAGGGGTTGAAATAGGGGAAGAAAATTTGAATTGAAGTTCCTTATTGTCAAACATAAAAATAAATCATGTAAGATTGTTCAATTGTTTAAGACAAAGACAAAAAAGCGTGCACGGGAAAAGGGGGGGGGGGCGTATCGGGCAGTAGGCTTACCATGTCGCGCGATATAACCGAATTCCACGCGGGCGAAGCCGCGGGCGGAAAGCTAGTATATATATATATATATAATCTGAATCTCGGAAACGGCTTCAACGATTTTCATGAAATTCAGTATGTAGGGGGTTTCGGGGGCGATAAATCGATCTAGCTAGGATTTATTTTTAGCAAATGTCGTTTTATCCCTTTTTTCAGGCAATTAAAAAATATCGTTAGAATAGGAAGGTAAATTTCGCTGTCATTGATAAGTTAATAATAGCTCTGATGTGAACCGGGCGGATTCGAAATAAGAAAACCCCAGGTTCGAATCCATTCTCCAGGGCTTTTTTTTTAAAGTTACTTCTTTTGTGAGAAAAACTATTATTGGTATACCTGGGTTCGAATCCCGATGCCTTAAGTCCCACTTTTTTTTTTGCTTTTTTTTTCAAGTTCTCTCTTTTGTAAAAAAAAGAACTATTATTGAGAGCCCTGTGCTACCTGATTTCCGAGTTTTGCTCGGTATTATTATTAATTATTATTTTTAGTTAATCGTTCTTTTTTTGGAAATTATATTTAGATACGATAGAACTGATGTAATATGAATAATCATCGTCCATGTTGTCGTCCATGTTCGTCCCATGTTGCACATACTTTTTTTTTCCTTTTTTAGGACGAAAGTTCAGGTTTTGTTCCTGTGAAGCGGGGACAGAAAGTGTCACTTTTGTCCCGCTTCACAGGGACGAAAATCGAACTTTCGGCAGAGGTAGGAAAAAAAGATATAAACTGGTTATATTAAAAACTGCTAGAATATCATTAGATATTTATTTATATATATTTTATTCATGCAGAGGTAGGAAAAAAAGATATAAACTGGTTATTTAAATAAAAATCACGAGAGCAATTAAAAACTGCTAGAATATCATTAGAATAAGAAAGTAAATTTCGCCACCATCTGTAAATTTATAACAGCTCAGGTGGGAAATCGGGCGGTCTCGAAAACGGAAGATTTTTTCTTTTTTTTAAGTTCCTTTTTTGGGGAGAAAAAATATTATTAGGATCTCTTTTTATTTTTTTTTTTATGTAACCAGTGACTATTGTTTTATTATTATATCGGTAAGATTGAAAATATTATTCATATATTATCACTATGTAATTTGTGTCTAAATATAGTTTAACCGAGCAAAGCTCGGTCATCCAGGTACTAGTATTTAATATTTAAATAAACAAACTGAGAACTCATAAAGAGATAAAGAGAAACATTGTCCCGAAAAACTTGTACCTAAAATGGAGTATAGCTGTTGAAAAATCTCCTTATATTCACGTATTACATGACACGTCTGGGAAAGATTAAAGTACATGTCACATAAAGACAGAATATTTCAACACACAATTAATAATATATTTTTTTTTAATACTTTAACTGAAGGTAGTAGTATCTAAGAGTATCTTTGGGCGAAGAGACTGGCTGAAAACCAGCGCTTCCCGGGATCTCGGTCCCGAGCCATCAAATAGCTGAGCCAGCTTCTAGTGCCGCAGATACTTTTTTTATATTTATTTTGTTTTATTTTTTACGTATCAATAATATCTTTGGCATATAAAGTGGTTATTATAGTTTATATTGTTTATTAGTTTATTTAAGCTTTGCTTTAACGTACCTATATCAAAAATAATATTATAAAAAATTTTGTTTTGTTTTTTCTCATAAAATAACAAAATTTATTCTACAACTATAACTTTAGACATTCAGAAAGTTTTTGTACATGAATCTATACAAATAATAAATCTGTTAAAACCTCTGTTTTATTAATACACTATATATCACCAAGAATAAATTTCAATAGCGCGTATTTTTTTGTATCAGCGCCATCTCTTATCGTGTTTTTCTCTGATCACGTATCACGTAAAAAGTACAAAACCAATGTTAATAACTTTAATACATAAAAATTGGAAATAACTCACAGTATAATTTAGTTTTTGTTTCATTGTAATTAAATTTAAAAATAAATATTTAAGAAAATAGAAATAGGTACCTACGCCGCCAACGCCATCTGGTCTAAGGAATCTTTAAAACTCACAAAACTTATGTTTGAGTTATTATTTTGTTAAACTGAAAAGTTTACTAAATATGTCGGATAGGAATAAAAATCGTTTTAATATTTAAGATAAACATCATTTTCAATTAATATACTACTATGTTAAATATTAATTATGTTAAATGTCACTAAATATAAAAACGATATTCTACAATTATACGATAGATGGCGCAGATTTTTTTTCAGAATTTTCTGAATCGCGCTGACCAAAACTTCGGCCAAAAGAATGACACTCGCCCGTATTTAAAAATCTGTTTTTCTTTTTTGTATATAATTAAATAAATAAATAAATAAATAAATAATAAAAATACTTTAGGGTACTACGGTCTTGATTGTTTGTTCGTTGTTAAAATTTAAAATATTTGGTCGTTATTTGTTTGTTGATTGTACAAAGTTGGATGGTTTTTTTTGAAGTTGGAGCTATTTAAGTTGTAATCTATATATATAAAGTCGTGTTAGTTAGACCGCTTATAATTCGAGAACGAGTGGAACGATTTTTATGACTTTTGTGTTTTTGGATTTGTCTTCGTCTGGAATAATACTTATTAAAATATGGTATTCATCAATGAGAAAATAATTAATAAAAAAAACAGTTCAAATGTTAAAGTATATGTATTTAAAAATTAAGTAAAATATATGTATGTATGTATGTATGTATGTATATAGATATAATAAATCTGTCACTCAATCCGTCTATTATAAAATATTTTCCAGTATCGACGCAGGTGTAGGTGATAAAAAATATAAATGTATAATTTTTAAAATTTTAGTTAAAGACCCGTGCGAAGCCGGGGCGGGCCGCTAGTTATAAATATAAACAAGAATATTGAAAAAATAAGTCAACAGCACCGTTCATCGTTAACAAAATATGTATATCAATATCAAAACAACTAGGAGCTATCGTATCTTTTATAACAGCTGGATTTTGTTTTCACAATAAGCTCAAATATCTATTTAAGAAATGCTACGCCCACTAATAGGAAAAAATGTTTGATTTAAATAAACATAAATGTAATAGATACAAAATTTTAACTAACTATAAACTCTTTAAAATCTCTTAAAAGAAATAAGAAATATGGATGAAAGAATAAACACAATATCTACTCAGTCGTGTTCAAGTTTTTTTGTAACGACTTCTGAATCATAAAAAAAAATCCACCGATATAAAACATATTATGAGAATACTTGACAGGAAATTCAATAGTCAATGTTTAACAAAAATAAAAAGGAAGAAGATATATATGTACATAATAACGCAAGAAATTCTATATAAACATACTTGTATATTCAAAAATCTTTATGATTTACCAAATTGTGAAAATATTACATAAATAGTAAAATGTAAATTCCAGTCAGAGACTGATCTAGCTCAGACCTTGCGATCGATACAGCTAGCCTGCCCGGGGAGGCAATGTCAGAACAATGAATGTACGAAAAGTTCTCAGAATCTTCAGATTGGCTAAAATTTAGCATGGATTTTATTTAAATTTAGAAATAACACAAAAGCATTACCTTATTAGGAAATACCTATTAACGATGACATCAGTAATATAAGAACGAAACGAGTCATTTATTTTTATTTCGTTTATATTTCTCTATCATTGATTTGGTTTAATGGCTTTCTGTTGTGCCAGTGAAGCAAGATTCTGCCAATGTCACGTAGGATGGAGAAGAATTCTCTATCATTTACTTAAAGAGAAAACTGACATAAATATTTTTCTATGTTTGGATATATGTATATATAATATACTTGAACATTGGAGTAGCAGTGCAAAAATAATATATCTAAAAGAATTGACGTCACGTCTCAGAGCCTCCACTGGTGACAAGAGTAGGTACTTGCAGCATTGCAATTCAACGGTGAAATGCTCGCAGTATTCTATTTGTAAATAATTAGTATAAGTTGTACATTATAAATATGTATAATATTGTAAAATTTGGAAACAGATTTGTATATAATATTATTTAAAAAAATATGTTTGCAAAGGTCACAGTTAATGTTGTCATCAATAAAACACATTAAATAAAATATCGTTTTCTGTCGAAAATTCGAATCCTACTCATTATATTAAAGAGAACCGTCCATAACTGTAATATTACTAGACGACACGCACAGCTACGCCCACGATTCTATTTACTATGTGTACGTTGTATCTGGTATGTGATATTTTATAGCCTATTATCTTCCCTGAGTGAACAGGTTTTCTGAATAAAAAAGTCTTTTGAAATCGGAGTAGTAAGTATTAGGATAATTGAATAAAGAAACTCGTCGTTGAAATTTATCATTAAATAAATAATAATAAAAACAAGTAATATATATCAGATAAAGATTTTGTTTGTTAAACGCGCTAATCTGAGAAAAAAATCAGCTTGATTTAAAAATAAACATAATATACATAATCACATTAATTATATAAGTATAATAATATATTATACTTAATTATAAATACAAGAGCCAAGATATACTAAAATAAATCCTAGTTAGCACCAGTGATTTTTTACATAATTTGACGATGGAGAAAAATAACGTAAACTAGAAAATCTGACACATATTACATGCGCTGAATTGCCATTAATCTGTGGCGTATTTTTATGATAAAATGTTTTGCATATACGGACATATACGGATTAGTAGAATAAAGTAAAAAGTTCCTTTTTTTATACAGTAACTACATAATATTTTGATGATAATATTCATTCTCGTATATTAAACTTGTGTATTTTTCTTTTATTAAGTATTAATCCTTTGAGTGTATATTATGCAAAACACGAAAACGCAAAAATCTAAATATTATAATGATAGGAATTTTTTCGATGACTTAAATACATAATATTGTATACATATATGAAAGACTAGACATGTCTCGCGGTTTCTTCGTATAAAAATATTTAATTTTATATATATATATATATATATATATATATATATATATATATATATATATATATATATATTTGTTTTCTTTTTATTTTGTCTAATTAATTGTCAAATAATTTTTGTTTTCTTTTTATTCTATCTAGTTAGTTGAATTTAATGTAGTTTAGTACAATGTTTTTCATTTTTTCAACTGTTAAAATATGTTATGTACCAGGGGGAGCGGGGCTGCTAACACAAGTACATTTTTACTTAAAAGTAGCCCCAACGCTTGTTATTGTAAATGTTTTTCTCTAGTAATAAATATTCTTTTTTTTTAATATGTATATCGTGTCGTATTGATAATAGTCGCATAAAAATTGATAAATTGAAGTAAATAAGCAATGAAAAAATAATAAATAAGCACGTTTTCCTCTGACGACGACTACCGTATCACTGCCAGACTAAAAGATTTATTTTATTCAACTACACCCACACAAACAGCGTCGAACCAAATAACTATTTTATATTCTTTAGCCAACCTAATGAAATGACTATAAAATGCAATAAGTTCTATTAATGACTATAAAATGCAATAAGTTCTATTAAAATCGGATAAGATATTATCTCGTTCAAACAAAAAAGCTTTAGTTTTATAATATTAGTATAGAGATATTTGTTTTGAAACTAAGTAGAAAACTTCCGTTTGTATCGGGCTCACCTACTTAATATGTATTGATTAGTGTATTATGTTAATTAAGCCTGTTATCTTTAGACGCAGATTATAAAGTCGTTAATGACCTAGTTAATACTATACGAGTATATACGCAATATAACATGTTAGAACACTTTCCGTATTAAAAGATATTCATTTAATATATATTCAATTCCAGTAAATAATATGTATATTTAAATTCTTCAAAATCAGTTGAATGAATCCCTACCTATATTATAAATGTGAATTGTATGTTTGTTTGTTACGCTTTCACGCGAACATAACTTAACCGATCATCACGAAACTTTGTACACATACCTATTCTTGGAAGTATTAGAAGTAACATAGGATACTTTTTTTTGTCGCGATAACCGACACCCACGCGGGCGAAGCCGCGGGCGGAAGCTAGTATTCAATAATGCAGAGACGTTATTAGTTTTTAAAATATACTAATCTTATGTATATTATATAAATTAATATACTGTAAGATAGCAATCTTTACTAATTAATATCAATGATTCTCAATATGCAAGACTAATTTTATAAAAGAGCATTTCAAAAATAAATAATTTATTTTTATGTATTTATTTATTTAAATTATTTATTGTACTATAGATACACTAATACAAGACATGTGTACAAAAGTCGGGCTTAACGCTTAAGCGCGCTCTACACTCCTGCCGAGAAATCTTGGCCAAAGGTTTTGCCGATACACGAATGTAGGGCGAGACCACGGCGAGACTTGCCGAATAGGGCCTCTACACTCCCGTATTCGGCTAGTCTCGTGTAGTTTTGCCGGGAATGAAGAGCGCGCTTAATGCATTTTCTACCAGCCAACCTTGGTATGTGCAAGAAAGTATAGTGTGTACGTGAACAATAAACAAGAACATAATTAATATAATATAATATTAAATAACACAATAAAACATAACATAATATAATAAAACAATATAATACGACGAAATATAACGTAATATAATACATAATGATATACTATAATAGAGTGTAATCAAATTTAAAAGTGATAAGATGATATCTAGTTTCTCTAACTCAGCCATTGGAGCCATTATTCTCCTGATTAAGGAGATATTTTTTTAAGGAGATATTTATATCTTTTTTTTTCCTACAATTGTGATACTATAAGTTATATATCGCATATATTTTATAATATTAGGACTATAATCTATGCTGCTTTATTACATTTTAATTAAGTGAATTACAATATAATTATTTTTCATTAGCACGATAAATACAAATCTATAAATCAGATCACTTTGGGCAATCGTAATAAGCATTTTGTAAGGTAGTCTAAACGTGCTATCAATAAACATTATTCAGTAATTTTATCAAGAAAATTCATAAAAAAGTTTATAAGTATAGGTACTTAAACGGGCTTCCTGAGTAATCATAAATTTCAAGTTTTGTTTGTAGTATATTCACAAAGTTTTGATTAAATTTACGTAAAAATAACAATGCGCGTACTTACCGAAGAAAATAATTATATAAAAAAAATATAGTGATTACAGTTTTTTTTTTTTTTTAATATAAGATTTAGATAATGTTGCCACCATCGACGTTTCTGCTCTTATTGAGCCTACTGAAATTAGTCGCGATGATGGCAAGAGACCTGATGTATTGACAATGATTCCCTAGGAAAAGGAACGGATGCTTTTGTGAGATGCAACCTGCATCGATACATTAGCTCCGTCTCATGTCAGGGGGCAGCTTTAAGAGCAGGAGCCGCTTCGTAAAAAGCTGATATTTATTTGTCACTTATCCCAAACTATGTCTTTATACCGTTTGAAGTCCTCTCACCTCTTGGATCTTGGAGTTGTAATGCAAAAAAAATCCTAAAAATTGACCCCACGTCTGATAACATCCACGGAGAATCGGAATTGAGATTCAACGGGGAAATGGTGCCAAAATTACTGGCACCATTCTACGTGGACATCATTTATAACAAAACGTAAGTAATCAGTTTAAAAGTAAGTTTTGAATTATAAATAAAAAATCCGGGTTGTCTTAAAGAAATTGCTAACTAGCCATAAGACCGCCTCTTGTACTACACAATTTGTAATTATTTATCTTAAGTTGCCTGTATTATTATTATTATTATTGTATGTTGTGGTGTAAAATAAAGCATAAATAAATAAATAAAATAAAAATAAATAAATAAATAATAATTATAGCCGTCAATGTATTTATGCCGTAATGTCATTAAATTATAAATGTATGTCCTTTTAAGGTAATATTTTTTTTCAATATTCGACAAAATTGAGGTCAACCGTATTTTATTACGTCGGGCTAGAGGAATTTTCCGATTAACTTGATCTCTAATATTCTCAGGGCAAAAACAATAAAAATATAATCATAAAAAGTTTTCCAATATATTCATATAACGAAATAGGTAAAAATATACGCAGTAAAATATACGTAGTATATACGCAGAAAGGTAAAAATATGTGTTAAAATGGAATAAAGTATTTAGTTTAAAATAAAGAAATATATTATAAGACAAAATAAGTGGTCAACGTTCGTAGCCAATATCAAAACGGTTTCGGTCCTTTGGCGGCCAACTACTTGTTCATAATTAAACAAATCGTTAGCTTTATTCAATTACGAACAATACGTATTTATTACAATAAAACAATTTTTATATTTTAAAATTTCATTGGCTTAAGAAAGTATAATGAAAACGTGTTCTTTACAATCCTTCTGTATAATAGACTAAGAATGATAGCAGTTAACACTTAATACACACGGCTTCGTCCACGTGACGCTTTTTATCTACATATAAATCTATTAGCGATATAGTTTATATGTACAGACTCTATAAGTCCGATTACATTTCGAAGGCATTACGAGCTCTAAGACTAATAATACACCCATTAAAATTATCTAACCTTATTTATTGCTAGTGAAATCGCAAAATAGATGCAAACTTCTAAATAAATTACACAAATAACAAGTAATTAACAAAAGACGCACCTATATGTATAATAATTATATTCAGTAATTTTCGTTAGTTTTTTAACAATCTTGAGTTATTTGTACTTGTATATGAATAAACAGCCTCTAAAGCTCGGAGACATTTCATCCAAAATGTAGTCGAAATTTTCCATAGGGGATTGCCTCAGTTCATTGTCAGACAAGAATGTGACCTAGATTTCCAACGCCATCTATTAGGTCGCCCGTCACTTTGTTGTATCTAAGATTTGTTTGAATAGTACTTAAAACGACTCAATATTACTGTGACAGTTTGAGCTTAAAAATTGCATACATATAAATTCAAATAAGTCACCGTGTAAATAGATATGAAAAAACCTCGCATATAACAATTTGAATCGAAAATTAATTTCGTCATAATTAGGTATGCTTACATAAGTCTAATTGTATAAAAATCACAAGAGGTTTCTGTTCCACTTATATGATTTACGTAACCTTCCTTAGTAAACAGGTTTTCTAACATAGAAAGAATTTTTATTTACATATCGGTATGTAAAAAACGTTCTGGTGTAGTAATGCGAGTAGTTGCATTAACGCTGGCGGTCGCAGGTTCGATTCCCACTCGGAGCAGATTGATTGATATTTGTAATTGTGTAAATATATGCCACCGTGTCTCGGATAGCACGTAAAGCTGTCGGTCGCGGTTGTTATCATGCATACCTTATAGCGATCGATCGTAATTTCTCATTTTAGAGAAATTATCTGTCAACAACCAGTGGAGCTGCGTGGTGGATTAACCTCCAATCCTTCTCCTATATTAAAAGGCCTTTGCCCAACAGTGGGATGTTTACAGGTTGATTCAGCTCCGTTTAGTTCAGAAAAATATTTATTAATTTATTTAATAATTACGGCGAATTTATCGTCGCAACAACAGCGTCCACAAATATTGTATAATATGTTTAGATATTATGTCTATATTAGGTCTTAATTCATTGTGAAAAGGATTCGTTGTTCAAGAGGTTTCATTTAAGTTGAAACTTTCATCGGAAACTTAGTAATCGGCGTTACCTCAAAAGCTTCACAACTAGTTAAACTAGCAGTTATTAACTATACATTATTAGTCAGTAAAGCTCTGGACTCGATTTTCCCACTACTGTTGATTTTTGCATTCATATTAAAACTAAAGTAAGTTATAGGTTTTAAGTTCCTAAAATAAACTCTTTTGCAAAAAAAACGGGAACTTAAGCAAAGAACTATTTTATAGTTACTATTAGTTTGTTTGACAATTTTAGGTATTGTTATCCTCAGAATTTTATAAATTAATTAGGAAGGAATAGTTTTCATCAGTTTTATCATAACATTTTAATTAAATTATTAAGAAATAATGTTTAAGCTCAAAACATGTATGATTGTACCTGCTCGCTAAATAAAAATGAAACGCGTTAATTTCTTTGTTTTTCTTGAATACATTAAAAGCAGATAAAAGTTTAGTATTGAGTGTGACCCCCTCTTGCTGAAATCACAGCTTGCATTCGTCTGGGCATGCTAGTGAGTATATCTTTTATGGTTTCTTGGGGAATACGTTCCCACTCCGCGGTAATCACATTCTTTAGCTCTCTGATGGTCTGCGGAGCCGGCTGCACTGATCTCACTCGTCGCTTCAGAACGTCCCAGACATGCTCTATGGGATTGAGGTCCGGACTTCTAGCTGGCCAGTCCAAACGACGAATTCCGACTTCTAGCATATACGCATCGTTGCGTTGTCGTCCATAAAAATTGAGTTTTCGCCAAGAGCGGTTAAAGCGGGTTGTGCATAAGGAATTAGAACTGCCGTTATGTATCGGTGTCCAGTCAGTGTACCGTTTTCGATGAAGACTAACTCCGTACGATCCATAGAATTTATTCCTGCCCAAAACATAACAGAGCCCCCTCCATAAGGTGTGATTTCTTCAAAACATGCCACTGCAAAGCGTTCTCCTCGTCTACGTAGCACTCGCCGACGTCGGTCTTCACCATGCAGAGATATCTTGGCTTCATCGGAGAACAATACCCTATCCCAGTCTTCATGAGTCTCTTACTTCTTCGAGGGTGTTCTTGAGGTCCACATAAGAAGATTTGCGATTTCTCAACGCTTGACTAACTAGAAAACGATCATCCCGTGGTTCGGTACATATCTTTCTGCCAGAACCAGGCCTTCTCTTGACGGAACTGGTCTCTTGATAGCGCTGCCAGGTCCTTTAAACTGTCGACCGACTCACATTTAGCCTCTGAGCCACGAAGCATTGACTGCAACCTTCTTCAAGCAGCGCAATAATTTTGCTCGCTTTTATCACTTTATCTACCATTTTCGAGATTGCTCGAGGACACCAGATAATTTAATAAAAATTGACAAAAAGTTAATTAGAGTCGATATTAACTATAGGGAATTCGCGCCACAAAATGTAGTTAAAAGTTATTTTTTTTTGAAAACCAGGCTCAGTCAAAAATTTGAATTTGGAATGTACTCTTATAAACATTATGGCACTTTTATAACTGGCGAGTAACATGTTCAAATGATTAAAACCTTTTTGGTATTTTATTTTTTTCAGCCAGGAAGAAAATCGAAACCGACCGTTTTTTTTGCAAATGAGTATATAAAGCTGCTTATTTTATTGATTTATTTATTTTACAGTATAGTTATAGTATAGTTATATAGTATTATAACAAGACAGGTGCCATTAAATTGTTTGTCGCTAGAAGAGATTTCTTCTAACACATCTGAAAAGGAACAGAATATATTTTACTAACATTGAAATATGTATACATTACCTATGTAAATGCTAAACTATAAAATTTTCAAAATTTAGATCTCTGATAAATCTTGCAATTAGTAAAAAAATCTGCAATCATTAGGTACCACCAGCATTACATGACAATTATTGCTAGAAACTTCTAGCGTTTTAAAAAAAATTTAAAAAAAAATCCGTTTTCGAAACTCCAGATACAATTGGCATGCCACTATTACAAAAATTTAAAACCAAAAAGCGTTAAAACTCGCTTGAATTTGCCATATCCGCTCGTATATAAAATGTGTATTCTGCGCGACCTGAAATCGAACTTTATGAAATCCGAAGTTATCGAAGATACGATGCGTACATAATTCAAATTACTTTCCCCACATATCGCAACCCTAGGTTTTATATTTGTGTTATAGATTCGATCCGTCTGTATGTACCTATGTTACACTTTTAAACTTGCATAATATTCATTTATACTATTTTAGGGCGCTTGTAAGCATCTTTTAAAATGTTTGTAAAGTACCTAGTTATGTGGCAGTTATAAGTATTCATATCAATATCCACAGATATCTTTACAAAAAGAAGAAATTAAGAAAGCAACACTGTAAACACTATTACAATGTCTACAAAAAAAAGTCAAAGTTTTACGAACTAATCTAGGTATCAGCAATTCATTTTAAAAATAAGTATGGGGATACTGTTCTCTTATATTTACGCGAATTTTACTCATTTAATTAAAAGTCTAAATCGGATTTTATCGCGTTTATTTATTTTAAAACTTTACAATTTAACGATTTTTAATTAAATTAAATTATTTCCCGACGTTTTGGACCCTTTACAGTCCCCCGAGATCATGGACGCTGAGACGTATGGGGAACCCTAAAAATTTATTGTTTTTTTTTTCTATTTTTGTGTGAAAATCTTAATGCGGTTCACAGAATACATCTACTTACCAAGTTTCAACAGTATAGTTCTTAAAGTTGCGGAAAAAAGTGGCTGTGACATACGGACGGACAGACAGACAGACAGACATGACGAATCCATAAGGGTTCCGTTTTTTGCCATTTGGCTACGGAACACTAATTATGTCGCTGTGTAAATTATTTTTAATTGCTATAAAATATCAAACTTCGACAGTGGACATTTTGGCAGTCAAGTGGAGATGTTAAAAAACAGTAAAGTTGTTAAAATATTGAGTACATTTTCCTTTCGCAATTAAATTAAGTATGTTGTTACTTTGGGAGTTCATCTTTGGAACCGGTCGGTCTGGAAGTCGATGGCGGAGGCCTACGTTCAGCAGTGGACATCCAGTGGCTGATATAATGATGATGAAGTATGGTGTGTAAGATTGTACCTACTATTAAGATGACTAAATGCTGCTTTTAATATTATGTCTATTATTATTGATCGGTGCGATCGAAGTTATAACTTCAATAGAATTTCGAAGACCGTAGAAATATAAGGCATTTTATATTCCTATCTATCACAGGTATTTGATTATAACAATGGAATCATGACGTATGGAACTTACACCAAACTTTCTAGAGTAGGTAAAATTTGATAAGTGCTAAGTATGACAACCGTTCCGGCGTGAATCGCGGGTTCGATTCCCACTCAGTGGAGATTTTTGTATTTGTACAAATATTCTGATCTGGGTTATTGTGGGTTGTGGGTCTCCCCACCGTGCCTGCGGGCCACGGAGCAATGTACGCGGTACCCGTGGTCCGCCTTGTAAGGGCGGGTGAGAGCGCACGGCAGAGGCGGGGTATCCCCACCGTGCCTCGGAGAACACGTAAAGCCGTCGTTATTCATGATAATGAAAAATATCCGCCAACCCACAGTGGAGCAGCGTGGTTGATTAAGCTCCAACTTTTCTCGTATATAGAGAAGAGGTCTAACAGTAGGACGTTTATAGGCTGATCGGTTCAGTTTAGATCAAGTAAAATAATATTTTGATAATTCCTAGAAAGCCACCGTAAGACATAAAACGTTGGTTTTCGTACCGTAAGCTAGTTGAATAGTTAATTTATCAAATTATTTTAATCATTCAAACTTCTTAGTTACTCATATAACAAAGAGGTATTAGAATTAAATATTAATACATGAGTAATACAATTAGATTGATGTTCACACAAATTACTCTTATTTGTAAGCGATAAATTGTGAACAAAACATTATCGTCATAAAATGCTTTTCATGTAAGTGGAGCAGCTAGAAAATTTGATGATCCCGCTTGGCAATCGGCCAAGATGTGGTTCTGTACATTAACGCGAGAGGTTTCTGTTGTGTTGAACACGATCTGTTTGTTTATAATGTTTATGACAGTGAACATTATGTAAATTGTTACATAAACTAAGGTAAATTTTAATTTAATTTCTACTTAATCAATACAAATACAAATTTTTGTAAATTTGTATTTGTAATGTTGTTAAAAAATAGACAAAAACAAAAACAAACAATAAATTCACAAAAGATGGTCTTATCGCTATAAGAACAATCTTTCAGGCAACCTCTTGGCAAATGACATGAAGATAAATAATAAAACGATAAGAAGGTGTTCAAATCTAACTACTTGACTCAAAAAAGATTAGTATATAAAGAGGAAGAATGATAAGAAGTTTTGAAAATAAGGTTTTCATCAAACATCTATGTTATTGAATAAAATAAATAAATATGTTTAACGTACACACACTCTGGAAGCGGAAAGCAGGTCCATTGTCAACTGCGCTAATGGGTCGGTTATATGAAAAATAAAGTCAAAGTAGAAGTTACCTGATCTTCCAAAAGTATTACAAAGTTTCAGTTAAAGCATATTCACAACAATGATAAGTAATTTATTTCATCTACTCTCATGCTTTAAACCCTCTATAAAACATTCTAAAACAGCTTATTGAAAATATTAAAACATCAAAAGATTTTTGTTCGACGCCAATAAAATATATAATAATGTTGCCATAATACTACATATTTCTATAACTTGAAATGATTTTTATTGTGAGCTTTTGCCAGACAGAAATAATGTTATATTATGAAACAAAAATGTGGACAGACTGCTCTATCTAGTGACAAGTAAATGAACTAATATATCAACGCCATCTAGCAGTATTACTTAATACTACGAAGTTATTTTAACAAGAACGGTGATTCGACTTAATGATTAAAATATTAAACAACAGATGGCGCTTAAAACCATTTTTTTTTATAAAGTGAATATAATGTATAAGGACCAATCCACACTATGACGCTGTTATCATCACTCTCGGCAGTTCTTTGTTTAGTCTTGAGCTGATGATCTATAAAGTAAGGCAATGGTGCGTGTTTTGTTGTAAAATATAATAGAATTGAGAGTAAAAGAAATGTCTAATATCGATATATTTATTAATATTTCACAAAAAAGTGTTACTGCATAATTTTATATAAGTTCGGACTTTTTGCAAAAAAAAAAAAAAAAAAACTACAAATTAACTACTAATGATCAAGTGCAAATCAGTAAATTCAATAGTGCAACTATATAATCATGTACTGAGTATTCTCCTTAAATATTGATAGTAATTTACCAGTCATCCTGTATATTTGTTAGATATAGGCATAAAAATTAAAATTCAGTAATAAACTTTAAAATAACAAAATATAAGTAGTAGTATAGAGTAGTAGTAATAGTATAAATAGTACTTAGTATTAACAATTAGGTACAAAGCAAAAATAAACCTTGGTTTGGGATGTCATCTGAAAGGTCGCGGTCGATTGAAGTACGAACACAAAATCGATATTAATTAAATCAAACAATGGTCTTAATCTATGTCAACTCGACGTCCCTTACTATTTACATGCGCATTACGTTTTAATGTTTTGTGATATTAGATGATATTTTTGGTTAAGTTCTGCTTCCAGCTGCTAGAGTCTAGACTAAGACTAGCTAACGATCACAGTTTAATATCCTATCTCTGCTTATTTAAAATTGCCTTCGTGCTCAAGGAAAAGATTGTAAGATCACCTACGTGTTTTGAAAAAGTATTCTGACATACGTCAATTTGTTAACTCGCAATAAAGCAGCGTGTTGGATTAAGGTTCGTAGGACAAGAGACCTTTGTACAGCAGGATGATATTTTAGGCTGTTACAGTACAGTACAGTACTGCACTGCTCCAGTCGCGTAAGTCATAATGTAATTTTTATAGTCCTAAAAATATGTAAAACTTTTTTAATAATGATTGTAATGCAATAATAATACTAAAATACTCGAGTTCGGTATACAACGCCACCTAGCAGCAAATAGTGTAACTACTTCGTAGTAAATAATATATAAGTACCTGGATGACCGAGCTTTGCTCGGTTAAATTATATAGACATAACTTACATAGTGATAAAATATGAATAATATTTTCAATCTTACCGATATAATAATAAAACAATAGTCACTGGTTATTTAAATAAAAAAAATAAAAAGAGATCCTTATAATATTTTTTCTCCCAAAAGAAGAAACTTGAAAAAAAAAGGAAAAAAAATTGTCTAGTTACACCTAGATTCGAACCCGGGTTTTCTGTCCTGATTGTGTGATTTTCGTCCCTGTGAAGCGGGACAAAAGTGACACTTTCTGACCCCGCTTCACAGGGACTAAACCTGAACTTTCGTCCTAGGTTGGAAAAAAAAAGTATGTGCAACATGGGACGAAAGTACTACATCCATTCCCGTATGTTTACTACCCTCGCCTTCGGCTCGGGAAGCAATTTCACATGAGGTACAAAAAATAGTACTTTCATCCCATTGTGACACAAAATACTATATTATTACATAGGTAAGATTGAAAAACATTATTATATATAAATTATTCTATCGTATCTAAATATGATTTCCAAAAAAAGAAAGATTAACAAAAAAAAAAAATAACAAAAAAAAAAATACCGAGCACAACTCGGACATCCAGGTAGTAAAGGGCTCTCAATAATAGTTCTTTTTTTTTACAAAAGAGGGAACTTGAAAAAAAGCGAAAAAAAATGGGACTTGAGGCATCGGGATTCGAACCCAAGTATACTGATTTTCCACCTACGAGTAAGTTATTATAACCTTGTAGATTATACCGAAATTTACCTTCGTATTCTAATAATATTCTAGCAGTTTTTAATTTTATTGTACTCGTGATTTTTTATTTAAATAACCAGTTCATTTTTTTTATTATTATTTCGGTAAGATCGAAAAATATTATTCATATATCATCAGTTCGTAATTCGTATGTAAATATAGTTTACAAAACACGATTTACAAAAAATAAAAAAATAAAATACCGAGAAAAGCTCGGTTATTCAGTTAGTAAAGGGTTCCTAATAATAGTTTTTCTCACAAAAGAAGCAACTTGAAAAAAAAAGGAAATAAAACTGTCTAGTTACACCTAGATTCGAACCCGGGTTTTCTGATTTCGAATCCGCCCGATTCCCATCCGAGCTATTATAAGTTTGTCGATGACAGCGAAATTTAGCTTCGTATTCTAATGATATTTTTAATTGCGTAAAAAAGGGATAAAACGATATTTTCTAAAAATAAATCCTAGCTAGATCGATTTATCGCCCCCGAAACCCCCTGCATACTAAATTTCATGAAAATCGTTGGAGCCGTTTCCGAGATTCAGATTATATATATATATATATATATATATATATATATATATATATATATATATATATATATATATATATATATATATATATATATATACAAGAATTGCTCGTTTAAAGATATAAGATAAAATAAATAATATATAATATATAATAATAATGTATAATAAATAAATAATATGTATATATCATTTATTTACTCGACATTAATATATATTACTTCTTAAAACATTTTAAACAAATTCGTGAAGTTTAAAAAAGGGAAACGAATAAAATATTTGATAAAGATAAATATTTATTTATATTTTTTTCCGGAAAAGAGTAAAAATATTTTTTGTCATATTAAAGACAAACTTATATTATATTTTAATGACTTTATCAAATTATTCATTAATTTAATCCATTCGAATTCACTTTGAATACCATAATTTTTATTTTTCAATAAACATGTCATCAAAATGATTTAATAAATAATAAAACAAATTATTTAATAAATTATTCTGTAAGATCAACTTACGTCTTATAATTAAAAAAAAAATGATTTGATATTGTATTACGCCACTCGTTAATTAATGCCAAAAGTTCAGTGTAATTAAATACCAAAATAATATTTCTGTGGTTTAATTAAAATGATGCCGCCGTAATTTAATAAATGATTTTGATACAAAATGAAACATTTTATTTCACAATTACCAATTATTTGGTTTCAACCGATTTCATAAAAAGGTGAGGTTTTATGTTAGTGCGTAAGTATTCTTTTTATTGTCAATCTCCGATATGTTATGGAGAGACTGTCTTTACATTTATATTTATTAATCTAGTCCTCTTTTAACATCCTCCACGCATTTATTCTGTTAACACTTTCATTCCGCATACTAATATTATATACTATATTTTTGTATATACCGGACATTTTAAACAATTCGAATGAGAATCATGTACCGAATATTCTCCTTAAATATTGATAATAATTCACCAGTACCATACAGGATATTATATACAATATTTTGTACATATATTAGCTTATTAGTACATTAGCTTACTATGATTTTTTCTGTTTTAAATTTATTATTGTTTCTTTTTGTTCAATAAAATTAAACTTTAAGCTATAGCCATTATGGTATTAATTGTATCAACTACAATTAAGGTAACACTTTGTATACTATAATTGTATTGTACTTAATGTTTTAATGATGATATATAAATAATAATAATAATAATAGTAATAAATAATAGTAATTAATGGAGAAATAGATTTCAAAATAATTTATATTATTTAAAGACTGAACTTGACCTTATATTTTTTCAAAAAGGATTTGTAGTGACTCACGTATTTTATGGATAAACCCATTGTGTGACTTACTTAGTTTTACTAATACCGTAGTTCAAAATTTAGTAATTATAACGCTTAGCTAGTATTAATGAGATTTATCAATTGATGACCGAAATATCATATTCATTGTCATACATTGAATCATTGGTGATTGAAAAATTCGTATTATCGGAAAACTTAGTTTTACATACATTTATGGCAAAAGAAGTTAGAAATCAGACGAAGATTCTGAAATAAGCACGTTCAAGGAAACAAATTTTCGGTTCGACGGCTGAAATAAAAAACGACGCGTTGCGTCTCTTAATTAAACGTGCCATAAATATATCAAATTTTCACGTTATTTGTACAGATACTCCAGAATATAAACGTTAATTATCGTAATTATGCTAACTACGTACAAAATAATGCTGAAGTGTTGCTGAAAGCTGGCTGCAGGAGTGACAGTGATAGGGGGCGGTAAATGCGTGTCAATTACGTTTAATTGGTATGGATCTGTTTATTAGGCCTACGAAACATAATTATATTATCTATATATTAATACGTGAAGCAAAAACATTGCACCCCTTTTTACAAAAATTACGCGGACGGAGAAGTATGGAATTTGGCACAGTTAAAGTTTATATGTAGAAGTGCTGAATGTTATAATATTTTATAATAATGCTCAAAAAATACATAAAATTAGTTTAAAAAAACACTACACACACTACGGCACGCACACATATGTACAATGTACATTTACTCGTATACATTTATTTATTGTCAAAGTCAGTTGTCAACACGGTTTTAAATACAGGTCTTGCAACGAATTTTTTATCGAACACGGTTTAAATACAGTTCTTGCAACGATTTTTTTTTATCACAGATCAGGTTCAATGACTTCTGTATATGCTCACCGTGTTATTTGCAATCGTATTTTTATGATGTTGACAATGCTGTTAATTACAGATTAGGTCGAATTTCGATCACTGGGCGACCATTAGTTATTGTTATTTTATTTATTTATTTATACATTAAAATATATATACATGCAGTCTAAATATAAAGATAGAATTGATCCATCTATTGTATCGCCCACCCAGCAAATATGATATTTACACAAATTGTTCACAATAAAAAATAGTTTTTGAGTTTAAATTTATGAGTTTTCCGTTCATCTGATAGGGTTTTCGAGAGTGAATTCATTAAAGCAGGAACAATATATTTAAGTGAATGTTTGCCACAGTTATTAATTACTTTGGAGATTTCTAATTTTGGATTCTCAGTACTTCTCAATATTTTACAGTAATCAATTTTTATTTTAGTTTTTGTGTTAAGATACTGATCCGTTAGTACAAGATATTTTATTTTAACTTTACAACAGTTGAATAGGAGATAGTACTCTTGTTTATGTTGCTTTTTAATTACTATGTCTTTATGTACTATGACTTTTTAAAATACTTATTTGTAGTTAATATATTTCACTTGTATGACATGTGTAAACACAGTCTCACAACTATTACTGTGAAGGTCTAGTATAAAATAAAAAAAGCACTATCGGTTATGAGCTATTAGTTTAACATCACCACAATACCTGCTCTGATAATTATATATGTATGTATTTTTTTTTTACCAATATTAATAACGAGGCCAATGTGATAGGATATTATTAGTGACTGGATGAGCATTTGCTAGAATCGTTTATTTGTATTCGCAATGATATTATTACTTATAACGTTAAGATGAAGTGTAGTTTATACGGATGGTAAAATGTGTAGTGGTATTGTAGTATGGAGTTGTAGTTAATTAAGTAATATATTGCGTAATGACGACTCATATTTTTGTGATAAAAGTCCCACTACCACCAAAGTTTGCGGATTCGATTACATTCGGAGCGGATATTTGTGGTTCTAAAATATCTATTTGTTTCTAATGATTATCCATGTCTTGTTCACTGTGTCTTGTCTGTCTGTCTGTCTGTGTGTTATCACAGACACCTAATGACAATCGTTACTCTCAGTTACTTCTCCTATATAGAAGAAGGTTTTGCTTTTCAAGCAGTGGGTACACGCTGTTAGTTAGTTATATAGTGCAGTTCAGTTTTTGGGGTCCAAGACTAGTAAGCAGTTGTGTAAAAATTATAGATAAATGTAAAATTTCTTGGTGTTACAATAATATCATGATAATGGTACAAAGATGACCATTAATTTCTGTACGTTTCACCCACAGTGTCGTAATCAGAAAACCTCACAACAAAGAAACTTCATTCCTAACCCATTTAAAAGCAATTTGAATAGATAGTGTGCCTAATGATACCTATTGTGCACTTCGAAATGTTAAATACCAGTGTTTTAACCCCCGACGGAAAAGACGGGTGTTATAAGCTTTACATATCTGTCTCTATCATAACATAACTACTAAACAGGTAAACAAGTTTTAATCTAGTTTTTATATTCCAATGATCCATTGACATAATTTGAAATGTGAGGTCTTTTGTTATATTTTTTAGTTTCATCGGCTTGTGTGTTCGTGTGCCATTAGGGGAAACTATCTATGCCATATTTGAACGAACGAAAAGTTATTAATTTTCATTGCCTACTCAATCTGAAAGTGTTATGATGCCATTTTGATATCCATGAAATATTAGTATACCATACATATTATAAAAAGAACTGGTAAAAGTAACTGGTACATTGGTAAGTTATTGATAGACCACTGATCTACCACTATGATACGATTGTAAGAACTGAATCATGTCCTCGAGGTATTTCCCTGTATATTAGTTCGAAATTCAAATATATCATATTATTCAAAATATTTGTAAATACGCGTAAGAATCCAATGCTAATTTAGGTATATCGTAAACAATAAAGCGTCCATGATTTAAAGAGAAATGGCTCTTTATCTTGATTTAGGTCCAGTTAAAATATTTCCATATATAAATCGATCTCGATTGTGTTTCAACGTGGATTTATTTGTAAAGCAGGTTTAAGTAAGTGATCATCTATTTTTACAGCAAGTTTTTAACCTTAAGTGTCTCTTTTATTTTTCGTTATAAATTTCCTACTGACATTCACCCACTTTTCCTTATTACTGCGCCACATTGATTTTTGAAAACGCTTGAATAAACACAAAGGGAAGCGGTTCTAAACAGCCTGCCCACGTCAGTCGATGAAAGATGTGAGCGATTTAAGAGTAATTTTTCTTCGTCTCTTTGAAAAATTGTGGTTTCGACAACTTTGTAATTTCCTTTAAAAGATACTTGTAATTTAGTTTCAGGTCAAATTAAAATGTCCAAGACAGGCGTAGGTTAAACCGGTTCATTTTATGATGAACTAGTTTGTCCTGAAATCAGATTCGACACCAAATCGCTTATAATATGTCTGAAATACTACTAAAAATAAAAGCCTAAATAAATTCTCATTTGAAAAGTAATTATGACGTACATAATTCACAAATTAATTCATGGTATTTTTTATTTACTAACTTTTAATATCTATATAAGAAAGTACGTTAGGATGAATTCTTGTAAGTTGTTTGGCTTTATTTGAGTATAATATTTTTTATTATTTAGTAAATATATTTTGATTATAATATTTAATAAATTCATCTATTCTAAAATGCTGAGTTATCGTCATAACCATTTGACGTGACGATTACGATTAATGAAACACGCTTATCTATTTGCGTGTACTTATATAAAAATATACAAGATTGGTTTGTACTCGTATGGTAGATGTGTGACTGTCGTTATCAGAGTATCAGAGTATCAGATAATATGTATTATCATTAATATGTATATTTATCAGAGTATCAGATAATATGTATTTTTATCTCTTTGTTATGTGAATACATTGTAAGATGTCCTCCTGCCCGCTGCACATTACGCCAAAACGACTGCATAGATTAACATGAAACTAGAAACGATTTCAGTTCATACTACAAGCTAGGACACTGGGTACCTACTCTTTTGGGGGAAGAAGGGATGAAAGTTAAAATGTGTCATATTTGTCATCATCATCATCATCATCACATCAGCCATTGGATGTCCACTGCGGACAGTCAGGTTCTAAGCAGCTTGCATCCAACGGCTTCTGGCGATTCTCCTCAAGTCGCTGCACTTGCCGGTAAGTGGTATCTCTCGAGAACCTTTCTGCTCCATCAGCCATCAGTTCTACAAGCTATGTCCCTGACCACTTCCACTTCAGCTTGAAAATACGTTAAAATGTGTACTCAGTTATAATTCAATTAGCGCAGTCCGATTTGATTTATTCTTTTTTTTTTGAAATGAGATACTTTAAAGATGGTCCCGTTTATATTTAAAGGTCTTTGGTTTGTTAGTTAGGAAATTATAGACATATAACATTCACAACTCCCTAACAAAAAAAGGTACAGAAACCTTTGCACGTACAGTTCATCTTAAGCTGGCGTATATCTGTTAAAGTTTTAGTGTAAGTGTAGATACGAGTATTATAGTAGGTATTTATATATGTAAACTAGTAGGCCGCCCCGGCTGCGCCAGGGTATGTATATGTACCTAAATTTATCTTTACTCTATCTATTGGTGAAAACCGCAGGAAAATTCGTGCAGTCATTTTTAAGTTTATCGCGAACAGACAGATAAGTGTCACTAACCTATTTTTAAAAAGTATTATTTTTAGTAAGTATCTATTATTTTGTGAATTTGGCAGCAAAAATAAATAAATTGCTTTTTCGTAAGGTTTACAATTAGGCGCTTCGTTTTATTTCAGGCTAACTTATTTGTTTGTTTGTTTTTTTTTCTTTATCCTTTTTTTAAACAATAATATTTTTTTAGAAATTTCTTTCATTTACACAAGAAAAGAAAACGATAAAAATATCTTTTGAATGTTACTCGAGCCCCAATCCTGAACAAATAATGGATCTCTTTTGTTTCCTACAAAACGACGGATCTTTGACTTAAGATATTAAATGATAACCTTTATTTTATGTGATAACTAGCTTCTAGCACGCGACTTCGTCCGCGTAGAAGTCGAAAATGGTTATAATAGGATTTTTTCTTACGTTATTAATTTTGTTATAACATATAAATTATTATGTTAAAATATTTGAATACTTATAAAACATAACAAACTTTATCATAGAGTAGGGATTTTAAAGTTTAAATAAACATAAAAATAAAAATTGTATATTTTATGAACACGAAGCTCGGCCTTTTTTACAACGATATCGAATACCTACTACACCTTCCGTATTATTCCGTATTATTAAATAAAAATTAAAATAAAATAAAATTTTGTTATATTTTATGAACATGAAGCTCGGTTTTTGGTCTAGAGAAAGTTACACGGCGGTATTATCTTTTAATAACTAAATCGAAATACTACATCTTCCGCAGTATTTCTTTATAAACAATATTTTTTGTTTTTCCTTCGGGTGTCAGAATCACCGGGCTACTCTGGAACATGCCACACATACAACTCGCTGTTAGACAATCAGCTTTCACTCAAGTATACTCCCGCTACATTAAAAGTTTGACCTTAAGCTTTGTTTATGGTAAATACATACTCATATACACTCATTTATTATATTAATATCCAGTTCCGGGAAATCACTATTTCCTATTTTAAGCAACAGGTCTGAGTACTGTCCGGGAGTAAAATTACTTAACTTAGATGTACTCTAATATTTATGGTAGGGAAGACCGGGTACAAAAGTAACGGCGGGTCGATAGTAACAATTGCTCTTTAGGTTTATCCAATAGTCGAAATGCAGTTCCGCTACCGTCAGGACATAGCCAGTGACGGTACCCCCCCTTTGCGTTTAGTTGCCGCGCATGCACTGCGCCGTAAGCTTGTGCTAGAGGACACTACGAGATTTAACGGACAAAAAGTAAGTTTTGCCATTTATTAATTTAGTGATTACGTAGTATTAAAATGATAACATCAATGTAACTATTTGCAAATTAATTCTTGATTACATTATTTAAACAGTGATTTTATTGATTTTTGCGTAGCAAGTTCCATTTTTAGGTAAGCATTCATGAATTAACAAAAACCTAGTTGGGTACAAAAGTAACATAGCACTACGAGGACAAAAATAAGATGTTACTTTTGCCCCAATAATGATGATTATGATTCACTTACGTTTTATGTTCATAATACGTTTTTTTTATATCAACAGAATGCCACCACAGCGACTCAGAATGACAGCACAGGACCATTGATATGGACTTGTACAGAAAAGTTACTGACGAACATTTTAAAGAAAATAAAACATTTAGATCCCTAGCAATAAAAATACAATATTTGATATGTGACCTGGCCACCCTCAGCCATCCAAGTCGAACCGAATATACCAATTGACTATCTTAACTTATCAGTAGCAGCACCTAGCGGATTACAAGTAAATTCTTCTCCGCCTATTCCTTTCTCAGACTTACCCCGAGATATTAGACCTATTCCAAGGGCTACATAAAATAAAGGGTGTAAGAAACGTAAGACTGCGATTTAGACTGACACGCCTGAAAAAAATGCAATTATAATAAGAAGCAGAATATAAAGAAAGAATGAAAGCCAAGAAAACAATTTTGAAATCTTATACTTATTTATCCATAAAAGGGAAGGGAAAAACTAAAGAAGACAAGTAAAAGTAAAGAAAACATTGAAAATAACAATTCATCTGACGAGGAAGACTACTTGTCTCTTGTTTGTTTAGAGTCTTTTAGCAATAGTCGGCGAAATGAGCAGTGGATACAATGTATCGAATGTAAAAATTGGTCACATGTTGCATGCGTCCATGATCATGCTCACTATGTGTGTCATAATTGCGACTCTTAAGTAAATTAGGGAACTGAATCTCATAAAAGTTGATCTCATTATTAACTAAATACTATGATTAAGAATTACCATTCTAGTAAAGGATGAGAAGTCAATAAGAGTTTTGTTTTGTTGAATTTTATTTTGCTTATACTGTTTATGCATAAAGGAATCATTATTTAAATGTTTAAGGTACAAAGTAACATGACTTGTATGTTACTAAAATGTTCTTTTCTAATAAATAATTAGGAGATTTGATATTGCATTTCATTTTTATTACATACACCTTGGTCATGTTACTTTCGACCCACACCGTGTTACTTTCGCCCTGGCCTCGGGGTGAAAAGTAACAATCGACATTTTTTTTTAAATTTCTGGAGTTTATAATAAACATCAAATAATGGGGTAAATTTAAATACAAATTTGTAGAAAATAATCAAAATTTATATGCTGCTATAGTTATTTCACCAAAAATAGGATAACTAACTAGAAATCATGGTCAAAGTACAAAGTGTTACTTTTGTACCCGGTCTCCCCTAATGCTCATTTTCGTCACTACAGGCCACAAATGCTTCTGTACTGTACTGTATTGTATCAGCCTGTAAACAACCCACTGCTGAGCGAAGGCCATTTTTCTACATATAAGAGGGGTTGGAGCTTAATCAACCACGCTGCTCCACTGCTGGTTGGCGGATAATATCCCTACCATAAGCAACCATTATTATAAGGTATCCATGATAACAATCGGGACCAACGGCTTTACGTGCTCTCCGGGGCCCGGTGGGGAAACCCAAGGACATACACCCAGATTTGAAACAAATATTGACACAAATACAAATATCTGCCCCGAGCAGGAATCGAGCCCGCGACCACCAGCATTGAAGCGAGGCGTTGAGGCGACTACTCGCACCTCTACACCAGAACGGTCATCAATGCTTCGTTCGTTGTATCGTTGGTATAATTACACCACAAGTCAATACGATTTTGTCTCTTAGATTTGAATAATTGATTGATAGAAGATATGGTTGATAGAAGGAATAATGAAGCGAACGCAAGTAATTATTTTTTAAATTTTGATTGACTCGGCACAGTTGGTAGTGACCCTGCTTTCTGCTCCAGGATCGTGGGTTCGATTCCCGCCTCGAGTCTGGGTGTAATATGTATTTATTTCTATACGTATTATTTACATATATGTATGGCTGTTACCTAAAACACAGGCATTAAGTTGCCTACCTAAGAAAAAGACGATCGTGTGTATGTCAAACATATGTATATTTATATTTAATAATAGTCCAAGACAGATTTTCTCTCCTCCTTCTTAGTTTTAGTGTAAGATAAAGTTAAATGAGTACATGATTCATAATGTTTTCGTTCCAACATTATTCCGTGGTGCCAATTTGTACTAACTGGGGGTTAATGTCGTATAATTCAAAAACGTTTCCAAGTTCACTTCGGTGTCTGCTATATCTGTATCATTGTGAACTACAGATGCCTTGCTGATGGATCATTTAGTTTAAAACCCTTGACTTATAACAACACCAACATTGAAGTAACAATTTTATATTTATTTTATTTATTTATTTAACAATTACAGACAAATATAAATTTAAGGTACAACATAAGCTTACAATGAAACTTTACTGTGTACCATATAAAACACTATTTTACAATAAAGCAATCACACGGTATATTTACAACTCAATTTTGTTACGTTTAATATAAAGTCTTGCCTGTTCCACCAGAAGCACGCAAAAAAAGATATCACCTACATACACCAGCGTAAATACTGATAAATATTTGATAATAGACGGATTGAGTTGTCAAACATGTGTGAAAATAAAATATAATTTAAAAAAAAGCACTAAGGAGTATTGATATCAAAATAATTTTCTACCCCTTTTTAACCCGCTTAGGGGATGAATTTCGATAAAATACGAAACACGTCTTCAATCAATTCTGTTAAATAACATTTATGCAAAATTTGAATTAGATTGGACCAAGGAATCACGTTGTCCCATACAAAGTTTGCCTCCCTGTTTCATCCCCTTAGAGGTAGAATTTCTTAAAATCCGTTCTTAGCTGACCTCTACTCGGCAAAGGGAATATTCCTACCAAATTTCAAGTTTTTAGGTCTCATAATTCCAGAGATATCGTGATGAGTGACTATATCTATAGAAAGTCTCCTATATATATATATAAGATTTAGATTTAGATTAAAAAACACTTTTAGATCTTTCAAAGTATGCTTTTTTTACAATAATGTGAACCGTGAAGTCATTTTCGTTATGGATTTAGACTTAAATTTATATATTTTTTCACATTGCAGAATCCAAATTGATTTGATTGAAAGGAAAATATGAAGTTTATGTGTCTTTAACAAAAACTCTTCGGTATTTTATCTAAATGTTCTAGCCGACCTAAATAAAGTTAGAATGGAATGATTCGATCAGTCTGCGACTAAAGTTATTTTCATACATATTGAATTGTCCAAAAATATACCTGAAACTATCTTGCAATCCTAAAGTTCAATGTCACATTCAAACAGAGACATCCCTGAGTTACACATTTATATTTTTTGTATTAAAAAAATTGCCAACAGATGGTTTATCTGACTTAAGTGATCACCGCCGTCCATGAAAACTTTCAGCATGAGAGCAATACTGAGTAAAGGAATGAAAAGTGGGAGTAATTAAAAAAAAAAGAAGAGAGGATAACGAATATTGGTTATCTCTATAATTATCATCTTTCTGTTGCTGTGAATGTTAATAATAAGCAGCTTTGCTTGCGTTAACGTCAATAATAAATAATGGATTTACTTAGTTGCAGGTCGAATTTAGTATGAAAAAATTTTGTTATTCGATTCCACTTACTCCATTACACATCTTTCATATATCATAAATCTCAGACATAGTCGAAAGCATTTAGGTTATATCCTCGTCATCGGTCAAACATTACAGCGATATCGTTTTACCTTTTTGTTGAAACTTTTGCTGAAATATTGCTCACGTTACCTGTAATGAAAGAATGATAAATATTAATTACATTTAGATAAATATAAATCACACATAAAATTTTAGCTAAAATAAAATTTACTTTATGTAAAATACACGAATGCTAGAGTAATTTATATAGAAACAACTCGTCCTCGTGATTTCGTTCGCGGTAAGTTTTGATGACTAAGAGATAAATAATTTAATTCGGCCTAATAATTTGTATATCGAAAATTTTAAATTTGGCAGCAAGGACTTCGAGAAACGAGAGACTTTCGAAAATTCAGTTGCTCCACAGCTGTTTTCTCTACATCGAAAGACATTTTTAAGATTCTGGATTGGAATGGATTTGGCACCAAAATTTATGGTGAATACACCTTCCGCTAACCGATGCCGTAGTCATATTGGCTAAGGAAGTATAACGTTGACTATGACTTCGTCAGAGTTTCTTAACCTTCGACTTTTGAATCAATTTTTAATTATTTTTTTTTGAACATGACATGAACAATATGAATGCTGATCGTTGGAAACTATAGACTAAGAGGGTCCAATTTTGATAAAGAGGTAAATAGCTAACTGCAGGTTAAGTGTATACTATTGGGAACATCGCGATATATTCTCATCCAAGATTCCTCAGTACGTGAAGACTGATAGATAAAAGACAAGGCGCTTAAACAAACTATCAAGTTTTATTTTACAAGTATGTACCTATATACTCAATATATAAGAAATAAAGAAAAAAAAACGTTTATTTTTGTCTAACATTTTCACATATTATAATGAATTATTTAACCAAAGAAATCAAGAAAATTGTACAAGTAACCACATATACTAAAACTAAACACCGAACCAGTTAGCACACTAAACTAGATGATAGCTTTTGGCAGAGACTCTGGTAACGCAAGTCTGGTGCTGTCACTTAAGTTACGTATTTCATTCGCTCATAATTTCTAATTCCCTTTGTTAATTTAGATAGGTTTTATGTATGGATTTCAATTGTTATCGCTTAAATTAACTTTTTAGCCGGCACACAAAAGCTAAATAATATAGTATATATTTTTTCCATTTACGTTTATATTCTCTTTCTTTATATTTATTTTAGCTTCCGTTAGCGTGATCAAACTAACGACTACTTTATATTCGTAAAATTTTTTTACATTGTTATTTCTCACGACAAATGTATGGAAAAGAGTAGGTATTTTATAACAGTACATAATATGGTAAAAATGCTTCACAAGGCGTACACACATGATTACGTATATTTGAATTTGAGAACTTCTTTTGAAAACTTGTCTTAGGCGTGTCTTATTGACGTTTCTAAATATATATAATATTTTATTATTTACACGTATACACACGTACTTTATGGTTCTAAAACAGTTTATTAATGACCTTTTGATATGACTGTTAAATATCCATTCGCACCACCGAAGCTACCAAGCTTACATCAAGTATAATGTAATCATAAAATAACGATTTAAAAGTGAAGCCTGAATATCTCAAATTTCTCCTGAGACATTTCACCTTCCCCAGTACGCTTCCTTCTATGTCGAATATATGAGATAAATTAAACTTATTGTTTCTAGTCCGAATTAGAACTCGGTGTGAGTTTATAAAGATAATGATATAATATATTGTTAAGGTTAGCAGGGAAGTGGACATCAGGTGCCAATCAAAATACAAATTTTAAATTATGCGACGTTTTGATCCTTTATTGGACCTTCATCAGGCATCTTTACGTATAGTACCCAATTAGCATCCCCATGCTGTCATCTCCAACATGTGTGCTCATATGCTGTATTACTATTGACAATTACAAATTTAATATCCAGATATCAAAATGTGCATCATTATATATTTTACTTTTTGTTTTCGTTATAAATTTTTTATGGAATTTAATTTTCTAATTTCTTTTAAAAACATTCTTCAGGAATCTTATATATGTAGTACAACCCATTTTCTGAGCTCATTATTCTTTAGTTATAATAGAATTACATTGTTAAAGTATTTTTAGTTAAATTAAGGATATGTACTAACATCCTCTAAGGATACAAAATGTCAAATAATGATATTATAACTAGCTATGCTCCGCGGTTTACCCATGTATTTTTAATTTATTAATATTATTATTAATTATTAATATAATTTATTAATTTATTATTAATTTATTAATAAAAATCACTAAGAGCAGACTTATAGCATTTCAGTAAATACAAAATTATTAGTTTAATTTTAGTGTATTATCTAGATAAGGCAACATAAGAGTACACTTTAGTATTTCAGTATACATAACATTTTTAGTTTAATTATAGTGTATTATCCAGATAAGGCAACATACGAGTAAGGCAACATACGAGTACCTACAATTGACTAAGAGAAAACAGCATTCCCTTAAATATTTTTCGACATACTTGAATGTACATCCCTGCTTTATTTATTGTGACTGCAAACTGTACTTTCACAGGACATTGTATCATTTTAAAACGGAAAGGTAAATCAATGGGTATCATCGGAATTCGAGGTGTCAGTGCTGTTTGCGATACTGCTGGTCCAGTTAAAGCTAAAACAAATATGACATTGCTTCAGAGAAGGATCTTCTAAGTATCTAAGCCATATTTCGTTCTCGTTCAGCGGACGCGTATCGCTTTCGCTTGTAATTATTAAAACTAATACCTGTCTAATGATAACGTTCAAAAATCACCTTTTATTTTCAATAAATGATTTAATTTTATTTAATAAGCAGTTGGACCGTTTTGATGAAAATTTTTATAAAAAAGTTATTACAATGCCGGACGTCATCACTTGTAGAATTACCATAATTTGACATATCGATTACGTATTAATATATGTATACTATGAGCTAAGTTCAATATAAAAGCTATGTATCTTTGAATATTCGACACAGTGATCGCAATGCTGTCTGCCGGATCTAATATAAAGCATTCCAAGATCAACAGGATTTTACAAATAAAAAACGATTATGTAGTTAACCGAATTTTGAATTTCAACCATTCTCGAATCCACTTGAACGGACACAGAAAATTTCATCAAAATCTGTCCAAGCATTTAGCAGGAGTTCAGTCACATACACACGCACAGAATAATTACATATATGTATATGGATAGATATATACTCGTAGCGTCACGAAATTTTTTAATCTGATAAAAACGTATAATAATCTTTGTCGAACAACTTACAGTGGTTAAAGCAGTTCAAATGCTTTTTCTTCCGAATTACTTTACAACTTACAGTATTTAAGGCTAACCAAGAAATTAAGCGTAATGTGAGATAGCTTATATAATTCCTCATCTGGCTATAATTTTTTCAAATCCAACAGGTAGTTAGAGTGCGTGTTCAAAGTAATAAACAAACAATCAAGCCCTTCACCATTCTTCTATTAGTAGGTATAGATAATAATCATAATAATAATTTTCCAAACATGCTATTAATATTTAACGTTACGTAAATATTAATAATAATTTTATTATTTTTTATTAAATGGAATATTAAGTTCATCAGCTGCTGTTTATGCGACATAAAATTAATCATACCGACGTGTTGGCGGTTCGCGCTTAATCAATCATCCTCTGGTATTATCCAGATTATCCCTACCTTAGATGTACACGCTACACGTATTATACTCGTATCTTATTGTTTTATATTGTTAGCTGTTTAGTCGTAGTAGTAGTGTTAGTTATCTCCTCTTTATTGTTTTAAAATTAATCTTTAATGCAATTTCTATTCAATATATTTTTTTTTTTTTACATTTACCTTAAACTGAACTGAATCAGCCTGTAAATGTCCTACTGATGGGCAAAGCCCTATTTTCCATATAGAAGAAGGGTTGGTGCCTTATACACCACGCTGCTCCACTGTAGGTCGGCGGATAATTTAACTACCAGTAACGATCGCTATCAGGTATCTATGATAACAATCGGGACCGCTGACGGTTATAAAGCCGTCAACCGTCCCGGTTGTTTGTGTGACCAGTAACCCAGCTGTTGTTGAGACCAGATAACTGGTCTTCGAGACACAGTCAGGTTGCTTCGCGCAGAGTGGACTGGTAGAGCGGTGGAGCGAGGATGGAGGGAGATCGAGGGTACTCTCTCCCTCCACTTCGGTGGTTGGGCCGCTCCCGGTACTTCTCTGAATTAGCAGAGTGGACTCTAGTGGACTCTAGTGCAACTACTTTATTTTTTATTTATTTATTTGGCATACCAACGATTGTTACAATGTTATAACAAATGGTAAATTTAAAATTTTTTGTTCTGATTGCACAATCAATTACAGGTATACACCGCATGCTTTTTACATTTTTATATTTTAACATATAAAATTATGTCTTACAAACCAAATTGAATGCTAAGTACAGAGCATGAGAAGCAATAAAGTATAATAATTCAGCTTATGAGCAATTATCCTCTTAAACCTAGCCAGAGACATGCTGTGTACATCAACCGATCCACTACACTTATTGTAGAGCACACAAATTCGAGAGATTGGCGAGTTTGCACCCAAAACCGTTCTACGAAATGCACGAAAATGGTTCGATTAGCTTGCGAGGTATCCGTAGCGGGACTCTAAACAATTTTTTTCTATCAGAAACAGAGATCAAGTTGGTCTCGACAACTGCTTAAACTCTTCATTTTGAGTAACTCTAATTGGTTACTACGAGTAGACGGTAGCGATTTCTTGTCACTGTAATGGTTCAAAACTATTCGCACCACTACTCCAGAAGGCTCGTTTTTTAGGGTGTTTTTAGGGTTATTTAAAATATTTATTAGTATCTTTCTAATTCATTAAAGAAAATTCATAAGTTAATTTTATATAAGAGACAGTTTCATTAATAAACTAACTTTTTGTTGTAAACTCATTAAGTTTAGTTAAATGATAGTAGTAGTAGAGTTACGCTCGCGTTAATGTTCTTATATTAATCTTGCTTAACGTTCCTTACCTTATCCGCAAACCCGCACTGAAATGTTTATAAACTCATATATCTACCTACACACAGAATAATTAAAATTGTTCCATGTTTTTTTTCAAACGCCATTTTTTTATATTTACATTTTCAGGATATAAATTCATTGAAATATATCACATAATTTAAATTCTCGCTGAAGTCTATACAAGACTGTGATATAAAGTTGCAAGTTTTTAATTTTCATTACGAAAAAATACTCTTATGTGAGTTTTAATCATATTCAATTCGTTCGTTCGTTCATTCTCGCCCAGACCTACTCGCTACGCTTGGCGGGCGCTTTTGGCGGTATCTTTAAAAGTTTTTGCATTAAACACGTATGTCTTATCTCGAAAATTTCAATATCCGTCTGTTGATCCACCTATGCTTTAGCGTCACCAGAGGACTGCATATTTTTTGAGCGTCATTTTTCCATGAGATTTCGAATTTTGTTAGAGAGCTTCCGGGGGCCATTTTATGGCTGGTTCTGTAAAATCGGCTCTCGATTAATGGACAGTGTTCACCAACCTGTTTTTTGTATTGTTCACAGAAACGCAACCATCAAGGCAATAAAAAGTATTAGATAATTCAAGCTGAAAGCTCTCGGGGTTTTACATATTATGTGTGTTAGATTATCGGAGTACAAACTTCATCAAGCGAGACCATTCCTGTTTAACATTGAAATTCAATGTTTATTTTAAACAATACTCGCCATGAATGGCAGGCGGGTTGGTGCCGGTGCGGGTGGGTACAGTATGTTACGGCAAGGTATAGTGACGCTGCTGTCCATCATCATCTCATTTGGTGCAGTTGTTCGCACCTCTATGGCCTAAGTCTAAGAATGAGGTCGAGACTATTCTTCTCTGCTAGTCACGAGATGGCAACTGACAGGTTATACACCACTCGTAATTCTTGTTATGATTTGAAACATTTGTCAAACTGTGGTATTTTTGCAGGCTGTTATAACATACTTGTAGTAAGGTAAAAAGTTTTAATTTGTTATAATTTTTTGTTAACTATAGATAACTATAATTTCTAATATAATATCTAATATGTACTAATAATTTTTATATATTAAATCATTATTAACACATAATATGTTTTTTACAACTTTTCTTTTACAAAATATTCATACCTCCTACTTTTTTAAGTGTATTTAGAACGCCGAGAACAGGACAAAATCTAAAATAAGCAACGTGTAATGCCCGAATTTTTCTTGAGAAAATACGCATTTATTGTTCGGGTAGCTCCAAGCCTAACAAATTGAGGCAAATACTTGTCATCAAAATGTAATTTTCAACGTAAAGTTAGATATTATAAATTACTTCCAGCGTCTATACCCGCGGCGCGTTTAATATTATTCGGAAACATGCACCATTAATATATTTACATTTATGTGTAAGCCTAAGTGAGGCTGAGTGTTATTATGTTGAGGATACAGCACAGTGAATGTAATAGGCTTCATTTTACAGTAAGAGAGCGAACTTTTCCAAACAATTTTCTTTCATAAAAGATTAAATAAACGACAAAAAATTGGTTGTTTGTAAATTCGGTTTACGGACAATAATTTTACGTGATAACGTCGTAAGAAAACATGGATGAAAAGTTGCATACTTTTATGAATATTCTACTCGGACGCATAGGCCGATGGCGTGGAAGAGAGCTAGATGCGTCACAAGTCGAACGCTTAGGCCGATCATGCATCTTTATCGCTTTTTCCGCGCTCTCGCTTGCACGCTTGGCTCTGGCGGAACGTGACAACGTATATTTACTTATTCTGTGTATCTTAGAAATCCCCACTTTGCCTCCCTAACCATTATAACAATTTAATTACGATTGCCGATCGTTATTAAAATTTGCATACACGTTGACAAAACACAACATGTAAACAAATAACAACTATAACTAAAACTAAAACCAGTAACAAATAACAATAATTAACGAAAATAATAAAGGAAATTACAGAGAACGAACAATATTTGATGATCATCCCGAGCGCTTCACGAACGGAATGAAATAAAAAAATATATATTTTTAGGAATTAGGTTAAAAATTCATTAAAAAAACAATATGACGATTAATAAAGTGACAATCAGTTTTTAATTCTAATAAACAAACATAAAAGCTATCATAAGGAACAAACTAATCACCAGTAAACATTAAATAACTAAAATTGACTTACAGAGTATTCGGCTTACAACTACCCTCTTAAACACTGACACTTAAAGTACTTGAGCGATGTTTCCTCGTCGACTGACAACCGACAAATGAGCGCGCGACAGGGCTGCGTGTCAGTTTTATACTTTTGATTTTGGGTGTTCCTTACTCGGCCTCTCCTGACTCTGGTTCGTCCTCGACCAGATTCCTCAAAGGTCCTACTGAAGAAGTCTCGCTTGCTTGGCCACCCTGACCCTCGTCTTCAAGCATTGGCATAGATGGTCCAGCTATAGCGCGTTGGTCACTGTCATACTCACTTTATGGTGGCAGTGTATCATTGTTGTCATACAACAAGAATAGTGAATGACGAAAGTAAAGATGTAAAATCGTCGGCGTTCCGACCATTTCACATCCTCAACGTATATTACCATTGGTGGGCGACTAACGCTTTTTAGGGGCCACTAACGAAAGTTCGACTAACGCGATTGACGACTAACGTCAGTGGCGACTAACGCCGGTGCGACTAACGCAATTGCCGATTAACGTCAGTGGCGACTAACGCCGGTGCGACTAACGTCAGTGGCGACTAACGCCGATGAGACTAACGCAATTGACGACTAACGTCAGTGGCGACTAACGCCGATGCGACTAACGCAATTGACGACTAACGTCATTGGCGACTAACGCCGGTGCGACTAACGCAATTGACGACTAACGCCGGTGCGACTAACGCAATTGACGACTAACGTCAGTGGCGGCTAATGCCGGTGCGACTAACGCAATTGACGACTAACGTCAGTGGCGACTAACGCCGGTGCGACTAACGCAATTGACGACTAACGTCAGTGGCAACTAACGCCGGTGCGACTAACGCAATTGACGACTAACGTCAGTGGCGACTAACGCCGGTGGTGATCAGTGAGGGTGCAGCTAGAACCCCCACAGAGCAGCAGATCCACGAGATGCCTTATGCTTCTCGGTGAGTGACGTCGGGCGTCACTTCTTACAACTGCTCCATCGAAAAATATAGCACAAGTCTCGGGGCACCATTCGTCTCTCCATGAGATCATGTATTCTATATACGGCGTCTCGAGTTGATTTTCCCTTGCTACCGCTGAGTAACTTTAATTCATAAAGGCCGTTTGGTATAAATCAATAGAAACGAGACTAAATCTCCGGCTGACAGGTTCGCGTTTGCCACTGCGGTTCTAATTTGAGGATTCTCGATACCTCGTATGACAATAAGGGTCCTAAGTTCTTCCGATAAACCCTTAACTACTTGCAAACGCAACAATGTAAGTCTCGCATACTCAGCGTATGTCGTGAATTTGTCGAATGTCGTGTTCGTACATTCAAATAGAATGTTAGCGTAGTCCAACTTCCGAAGGCAGAGAGGCTTAAATTCATTTTTAAAGTTTCACCAAGTAGGGTTATTGTGACCCATTCATTTAACCATATTTTGGCGTCGCCTTTTAGACACGATGCCACACGGGGTAGACACTCCTGATCCCCTCAGCCATTCGCTGTCATGGCACGATCAACCTTTGAACATCACAATTCGATGTCATGTATGGATAGATCAAAGGTGGACACGTAGTAATCACGCGACTCACTTGACCTTAGATACTTAATGGCTTCCGCCAGAACGGTAATTGAAGGAGATGACTTAGTATCGGAACTACGAATCGTGGAGTCTTGATCGTGAGTGGATGGCAAGCCCTCGGAGTTGTCTACGCACGTCTGAGGGACATCGCTCAAGTTAACTTAACTATTCGCGCACGATGTAGCGTCGTTATTATTAACTACGTGATCGTTAGCTGCAGGTACACTTTTTACAATGCTATACTACTCGGTTTAGCAATTTTATCGGGGATCGTCCTCACGCCACTATTGCTAGACTGTTCGACAGCGTTTAGTCTCACTTCTTAGTAGTGTGTAGTAGATGCTATTCAGAGTGTCTAGCAGCGAGTCGCTACCAACTGAACGAGACACGGATGAGCGTCGAGGAGGCGTTCTGTGTAAACTTCCCGACTCATGTTTCGATCTACGATAACGAGTACGAACAGAGTCCTAACGCCCGTTCGCACTATTTTCTGAATCACTCCGCCTACGAGACTCTTGCTCAAACTGGCTCCATGATCTATCACGCGACTCGCCACGGGCTCTACGAGGCCTATGTGGACTAGGTGTTAATCTATCTCTCGCATGGCGTGACCTACTTCTAATTCTAGATCTATAACGATTCATTTTTTTTTTTTTTTTTTTTTATACCACGACGGTGGCAATCAAGCATACGGCCCGCCTGATGGTAAGCGGTTACCGTAGCCTATGGACGCCTGCAACACCAGGGGCATCACATGCGCGTTGCCGACCCTTTAAAAACCTATTTACTCCCCTCTTGAAGGACCCCATACTGTAGTCCTGCGGGAAAACCTCGGCAGGGAGTTCATTCCACAACCGAATGGTCCGTGGGAGGAAATTCCTCTGATACCGAACTGTACGGGACCATTGGGGCTGCAATGTGTGAGCATGAATTCCCTGTCGATGGCGAGCGGTGCGATGATAAAAAGTGGCCGTTGGCACCATTTCGAACAATTCTTCGGAACACAACGCATTATACAAGCGATAGAGCACGCATAGGGATGCAACATCTCTTCTTAGACTTAAGGGCTCGATATCGCTCGTCAGTATTGGATCGTCGACAATTCTCACAGCTCTTCTTTGAACCGAGTCAAGAGGGCCAAGTTGGTATGCCGGTGCTCCCGCCCAGAGATGAGAGCAGTACTCCATATGGGGGCGGACTTGCGATTTATACAGACGCAGTCTTTGCCCCGGCGTGAAGTACCGCTTCGCTCTGTTAAGCACACCGAGTTTTTTGGATGCCATCTTGACCTTGTCTTCCAGGTGACATCGGAACTGGACGTCGCTGGATATGTCGACACCAAGGATACCAATACTGTTAGAGATGGTAAGGGTTGTGTCCTGGAATTGAGGGGCCACAGTGAATGGGGTTTTCTTAGCGGTGAACGCACAAACTTGTGTCTTGGAGGGGTTGAATTGGACTAAATTGTCTCGACCCCAATCGGAGACTTTGGAAAGACTACTCTCGATTTCAGACACAAGTTGTTCGCGACTTTCTACCACAGCGGAACGAGGGATGTTTGCACGGCCTGTGTAGAAAGCGTCTCCAGTGCTATCGTCCGCATAGCAATGAATGCCATCAATAGACAGTAAGTCATTGATATGCAGGAGAAACAGTGTTGGAGACAGCACAGAACCTTGCGGGACGCCAGCGTTTATGTCTAGTTTTGCGGAGCAGCAGCCATCTACAACGGCTCGTATGCATCGACCAGACAAAAAACTGGCAACCCATTTGCACAAACCCTCGGGTAGTCCGTACGATGGCAACTTCGAGAGAAGACCCCGGTGCCAGACCCGATCGAACGCCTTCGCCATATCTAGGCTAACTGCCAATGCCTCACCTTGACTCTCGATGGCTGAAGCCCATCGGTGTGTCAGATACACTAGCAGGTCACCAGTCGAGCGACCGTGGCGAAAGCCGTATTGCCGGTCGCTGATCAAATCGTGTTCCTCTAGGTACCTGAGGAGCTTGGTGTTAATAACACGCTCCATAACCTTGGAGAGAAGGGAGGTAATAGCGATAGGCCTGTAATTCGATGGATCTGATCTATCGCCCTTTTTGGGTACCGGGTGCACATGGGCGGTCTTCCATGAAGACGGTACTTGCCTAGTGTGGTAAGAAAGTGCGAAAAGTCGCGTTAATACAGGGCACAACTCTGGAGCACACTGTTTCAGCACCATCGCTGGAATGCCGTCGGGCCCACTCGACTTATGAACATCGAGAGTAAGCAGCTCCCGCCGGACATCTCTTTGTGAGAAGTTTATTTCCGGCATGGAGTGTCCACACCGTGGGATGGTTGGCGGTACGGCGCTCTCATCGACATTCAAAGTCGAGTTTGAGGCAAAGAGTGTACCTAGAAGATCGGCTTTCTCCTTGGCGCTATGGGCCAGGTTGCCGTCGGCATTTTGCAATGGTGGTAAGGACGACAGACAAAAATTTCCCTCGGCAGCTTTGGCGAGCGACCAGAAGGCTCGACTCCCGGAAGGGTAGTTGGCAAGCCTTTCGCCAATTCTCCCGATGAACTCGAATTTAGCTCTGGCAATTGCTCTTTTACAGGCCCTTGAGACAGCATTTAGCTTGCGTTTCACGTCAGATACGTTTGGATCGCTGTTACTCCGAGCCGTGGTCCAAGCCCTGAACGTGGCTTGCTTAATCCGTTTCGCTTCCTTACAAGGCCGATTAAACCACGGTCGTTTCCTTGTCCCGGCAGCAACTAGCGAGTTCGGAATAAAATATTCCATACCCGCCAGTATCGTCTCAGAGACAGCAGCTGCGCAGGTGTCGGGATCTTCTGATGTGAAGCAAAGCTGCCTCCACGGGTACGATGCATAGTATTCTCGCAATCCATCCCAATCTGCTGACTTGTACTGCCATATGCGCCGCAAACTAGTTGGCCGAGGTGGATCTGTGCGCGTGCATGGTGCAAGAGTCCGGATGAGGCAGTGGTCGGACGAGCCGAGTGGTGCATCTACTGAGATGGAATATCCATCCGGACGTTGAGTCAGCAGAAGGTCCAGTATAGAGCTCGTATGGTCCTCAATATCTGGTATTCTTGTTGGAGAATGTACCAGTTGTGAGTAACCATAGGCCAGAGCGAATTCTTGAGCACACCTCCCCGCGTAGTCAGTGGACCGAGAACTAAGCCATTCAGTGTGGTGGGCATTAAAGTCTCCTAAAATCACCAACTCCGCAGAGGGGTATAGCTCAAGAACTTTGTCCGTCGTCAATTGCAGGTTCTCGAAGAGCCGCTTTGTTTCCCTGTCACCGCTATGAGACCTGTATAGGCATGCGTAAACACGGGTGTGGCCACCGTAGTCCACGCGCACCCACAATATCGACAGGTCCCTGTCCTCTAAATGAAGGAGACGGCGACAGCAGATATCCTCCCGAACGAACATACATACACCGGCACGTCTCAGGAATTTATGTTCGAGTTTGTAGCCGGGATAGTGTAGGTATGAAGTGTCGGCCGGGCAAGATATCTGCGTCTCCGTTAGAAATAGTAAGGTCGGCTGCGCAGTCTCCAGATGTTGATGGACTGCGCTAAGGTTAGCATGGAGCCCCCTGATATTGCAGAAGTCCACTTGTGTGGAGAGGGGAGCCGCTGTGTATACCTTACTTTTCTTTTTGTTTTTGATTTTGTGGGGGAAGGTTATAGGTTTTTTGTGAAGATTTGTTGTGTTGATAGCTAAAGAGGCAAATTTGCAATGCAGACCAGCCACGGGTTAGCATAGGTAGTGCGAATTGTCGGCGCAGCGAACGAGAGGGCCCCCAGTCCCCCCCCACTGCAACAGCCGGATCCACCCCGGTCTCCTTCTCCGGCACGACTGCTACAGCAGGGATTTTTCGCGGGTTGGCAGTTCAGCCTCCCAGGGCGGAGATTAAGTGATCCCTGGGTTCGGGAACTCTACTGACCCGCGGGCGGCCAGCGACAAACCGTTTCACTGGGTCTCACTGACCGCTGCGCCCACACTCCGCGCCTACACCTGCCGATGACTGTATCGTTTGCATCACCGGCCTTCCGCTACCAACACAACGAATCCTCGGGAGCTCTGGATACCTTACTCACCGCAGGAACACAACACCGTCAGAGAACAATGTTATTTGGCTGCGATCTTCTGTAAGGCGGAGGTACTTCGCCAGTCGGGCTGCTCCGATTTGAGTAGGGTATATACCCCACTGTGCCCTACCTCTCTAAACTCATTTCCTTAGGCATGCTTATTAAAAACACAAAATAAACAATAGTTCAAGAAGGTGAAAAGAAAACGTAAACGGGATAATTATTTTGTTACTTGATGACAAAATGATTAGAGTTCTTTATCCCAATTCTGAATTTAGGAATTAGGTTAAAAATTTATAAAAAAAAAAAAAAACAATATGACGTTTAATAAAGTGACAATCAGTTTTTAATTCTAATTAACATACATAAAAGTTATCATAAGGAACAAACTAATCACCAGTAAACATTAAATAACTAAAATTGACTTACAGAGTATTCGGCTTACAACTACCCTCTTAAACACTGACACTTAAAGTACTTGAGCGATGTTTCCTCGTCGACTGACAACCGACAAATGAGCGCGCGACAGGGCTGCGCATGGGGCTGCGTGTCAGTTTTATACTTTTGATTTTGGGTGTTCCTTACTATATGTATTAAATTAAAAAAATAAATATGTAGGTAAATACGAAATCAAAAAGCCGTCCAAATGTTTTCAATGCCCGCAATAGTCTCGTTTGACCTAGTCCGTCCTTACCGAGAGCAGTGCAGCAGATAAAAAGCCAAGAAGATAGAAAGATATAGCCTATATTTTGTATGTTTCGTCGTCGATGATGGGTATTGTTTACATTTGGTATCTTGTCTCGTTGAACGCACTATAGTTACAGTTAGTTATCGTGCGGTAGTTAAACTTAATATGAATTGTTTACCTATCTTGCTATTTCCGGTTATTTAAAAATGGAATCATACTTATTTACAAGGATTGTCAATCATTAGCCACGTGCGTTTGGCAAGCGACACAGTACAACACCACGCCGCACGCGCCGCCGGCATGACTGGAAATGTGTCCACACTTCATTTATTTTAAAATGTACCTATTTATTTTACATAATTCGTATGAGAATCATGTACTGAGTATTCTCCTTAAATATTGATCCTAATTCACCAGTCATCCTGTATATATATATATATAAAGCTATTTAAATATAAAAAGAATTTCAATCTTCATTAGACAAGCTAATTAGGTTTAAGACGACTGACGAGCCATCGTTTCCTTTATTTGAAGTTATTAGCTTTTTTCTTAATATAATTAATTAAAATAGAAGATAGTATTCGGTACCTGTCCCGACTGCGTACCGACAAGGTAAAACTGTATCATCTTTAATGCAAATATGGCAATTGGGTACTGTCCTAAGTAAGCGACGTGCCACGACGTGACGATGTGACGTATTGCGAGATAACGTTACTACAAGTGACGCGAATTAATGCGAGAACGTTGGCTAGCCTGATGGTGAAGGTTTGCGCCATGACCGCGACAGGAGACCGGACACACGAGACTATGAGCGTCACTTGTCATTAGACTTTGTATGGACCCTAGTTCGCGTGTGCGACCGAGACACGAGACAGAGACACGCGACCGGAGACAACAAGACGGTCTCCGCCCCGGACGAGTATGTTTCGTGTCGCGCTCAAAAAGAATTACGTTAATTATTTTAAAAATGTTACATTTGCGTTATATCGTGTACAATTCGTAGTTAATGAAATGGATATAATTTTAAATATAATTAAAAATCTAATTGGAAATTCGACAAAAATATTCAATATTAATAAATAAAACTTACAAAGGCTTAACTGAAGTACTATAATTTTTAAAAGAAATTTTCTATCGTCTCAACTTCTCAAGGTCTATAGGGAACCAGTAAATACGGAAACAAGAAAATTTACCTTATTTTACGTTTATCAAGGCTCTGGGGAAAACGTTTTCCGTATCGATAAATCCATATCCCCCGTAAAATAGGATTACGAGTATGATAAGCGATTGGCATATGAACTATGTGCGAATATTAATTAAATTAACTTCGGTTTTTCTTACCGAACGTATGCATATCGTTAATTAAACGAAAACCCATTTGGAATATTCATTATACAATAACTTTAATATAAATAAAGTAAATATCAATATTTTACAGATTTTATTAAAATCATGCACCAAGTGGATTTGCTTTAGAAATTTTTCATATTTATACTAGCTGTGCTCGAGGAGTCATGATGGTGATGAGTGATTAAAGGTAGTAACTTGGCGAAATCCACCAAGTGCCATCAGCTCCATCTATTATGACAAAATCGTACTTTAAACTGTTGTATTTTTTGTAAAAAAATAATCGGAATCGGACATTTTAACTTTTTTTTTTCGTTTTCTTCAATTACCAAGTTTTAAATATTAATATAAATTATTACTTGCAGTTAATTAAATACTATAAAATATTATTTTACACAACGCTATTGCCATTTTTTATTCAAATTAAACTCTAATACTCACTTTTCTCTAGCGCCGTCAATCAAAATACAAAATCCAAATTACAATAACTTTTGACAGGGAAAAAAGCAATTTCGATGAAATAAAAACTAAATTCTAACTTAAATAAATAAATAAATAAATATTAACCAACAATCACACCACGTTAACCTAGCCCCGTGGTAAGTTCGTAAGAACTTGTATTACAGGTACTAGGAACGGAAATAAATTTAAGATATAAATACATATATACATAAATACACATCCATGACCCGGTGCAGACATCTATATTCGTCATACAGATTATCTGCACCTGGCGGGATTCGAACCCGCGACCGCTGCGAAGAGTGTCCAGTTGCCTGACCACTAGACCAGCCGGCCGTCTTAAAATACGCTAACTTAGAATACGCTTTTTGATATTCATCTGATTTTTTAACCTACACTTAGTGTTTTAGCTGTAACATGTATTCAAGTAGATATACAGACAGTTATCAAACATGATAGAAATGTATGTAAGAAGTATGTGTTATTATAGACTCCAAAAAAAATCGTTAAAAAAATTTGAAAAAAAAAACTGACACGTGAAATTCTCTTAATACTCTATTTTTTGGGTTTCGTAAAGAAAAAGTAATTCTAACAATTTCGTTATGCATATACGTCTGGCTTACTTGAGAAACACAACGAGAAAGTAGTAATTTTGCATATGTGTTTTTGTGTTAATGATACACATTAATAACGCTATAATGCTATAATACTCTTAAAATTAATTCTTTAGCCCACAAGAAAAGTGCTGAAGAATTATTTTTTCCTGTCTATTGATGTTCGTTTAGTAAGACATTTACTATCGTGTTATTTAGTAAATTATACCTACTGTACTGAACTGTATCAGCCTAAACAACCCACTGCTTGCGAATCCCTCTTCTCCATAAAGAAGAAGGATTGGAGCTTAATCCACCACGTTGCTCCACTGCGGATTAGCGGATAATTTCCCTATTATGAGTAACGATCGTTATCGGGTGTCTATGATAATAACCGGGACCGACGGCTTTACGTGCTCTCAGGAGCACAAAGGGGTAGTAGTCCACAAGGACTAGAACGGAAACAAATATTTGTACAAATACAAATCTCTGTCCCGAGCGGGAATCGAACTGTTTGAGTTGAGGCGACTACTCGCACCACTACATCTGAACAGTCGTCTGAATTATAGCTAGATAAAAACAAATAAATACTTGTTAACTGATATCGATACTGCTATTGTATTAAATAATAGGTCGGGGGTAAAAGTCTTTTCTTACTTTTTATGTATAAAATTGAAGAAAAATATCTTTGGTTGTAGTGTTTTTATCTGACTGGTTTTAATATCAATAAATATGATGACATTAAGAAACAAAAAAAAAATTAAAATTAAATAACACTTTACTGCTATTTTTCAATTATTTTCTAAATATGTGTGAAATTGTGTAAAAACAGCTGGAATTTATCAACATAAAATAAGTGGTCTTTCATCAGAGCAGAGATTCAGAGAGCTTGGTTGGGAAATGTTAAAGCTTCCGCCATATAGACTGACCTGACTTTGCACCCTCAGATTTTCACTTGTTTCGGTATATTCAAAATTCTTTGGGTAGTGTTAGATTAACATCAAGAGAAGACTGTCAAAAATACTTGTCGCATTTTTTATTGATAAAAAAATCCAACATTGCTACAGGAACGGTATTATGTCACCACCTACAAGATGGCAACAAGTTATCGAACAAAATGGCACATATTATATATTATAATTAAATGTAATTGAACTTTTAAAAAAAAAGTTTTGAATTTTTAAAAATATAAAAATATTACAAGATTTGTAACTCTTGTACACTTGGTCATTCTTCACAATATATTTAAACAAATACATGTGCTAACGTTTATAAAAACAGTAATTATTGATTTGCCAGAAACAGTTGCTATGACTGTATATAAGAAACAAAAGAGCTTGTTCTTCTTGATAAAGTTAATGTATAACAAAGTTACGTTACAACACAATATAACTAAATGATTTTTTTGTACATCGAAAATAAGTTACATAGAAAATGAAACAAAAAAGCACACAAGGCGATCTTTTCGTTAACTAATTGAGCGATCTCTTCCAGAAAACGTTAGGGACATAAGAAAAAATAAAGCGGCAAGGAGATGAACAAAAGATAACAAGGAAATAATAAAACAATTAAATACCATACACATATAAATATATACTCATACAAATATTTACTTTTATAAATAATTAATGTCCTTAATATTTGAAAAGATAAATAATTTACTATAAAACAAGTTTCAAATTTGTCTACAGACTGCTTGTATAAGAAAAAAAAAGTAATAATCAGCAAATAATTTTTCGTAATCGACGGTAATATTCATTAGTTTTATTCGTAAGATTATTCATGTAAGCCGTAAAATATTTTAGTTACCATAATTTAATTCAAATTATTTTTAATGTTCTTTTATTTCTCTTTTTTTTTTCGTCATAAGGTGATTTTACACACTTAACGAAAGTCAAATAAAAAAATTCATTTAAAACAAATACGTCAAATGATTACAAGTTAATGTCTCGGTAGACATAACATTACTATTATATCATCGGCTTTATTAAATGTTACAATAAATAACTTAATCTAATGTCCCTAGTGTTGGCCGAGAGGAAAAAAAAGCCGGAGGAAAAAACTCTCGGTACTCTTTTAAATAATTCAGCGTCATACAAAATAAATGAATAATGCACAGTATGACCATGAAATGATTAGGACAAACACGAGACAGCCAATCGTATATGCCGAAATCACCACATGGCACCTGCTCACAAAATTGTATAACTATATCTAATGACAAATTACATATTGATAGCCTGGCCGAGTTATATTCAATCCCATGCCTTTTTATCATTTAGAAATTCATTTATGTCATAATAAGCTTTTCGACACAAAGTTTGCTTAATAGTTTTTTTAAACTTCTGTAAAGGCAGAGATTGGACCGCAACCGGTATTTTATTGTAAATTATAATAGACATTCCAATAAAGGAACGACTTTTTTACTGAGCCGACATTTAGGTAGCGCTAGTTTGTGGCCGTTCCGGAGTGTTACATTATTCAAGGCGTGATCACTACGGCTAACAAACAAATGCCTATTTTTACGTATATACATTATATTTTCATAGATATATTGCGATGCAAAGGTCAGAATATTGATCTCTTCAAACTTTTCCCTCAGGGATTCTTTACATTTCATTTTATATATGTAACGGATAGCCCTTTTCTGCAGAATGAAAATAGTATTAATATTCGCCGCATTGCCCCATAGCAAAATGCTATAGGACATTAAACTATGGAAGTAACTGAAATACACTAATCTAGCTGTATCGACATCCGTTAGTAGACGTATCCTTTTAACCGCCTATGCTGCAGAACTCAGTTTATCCGCCAATCGACAGATATGGGGTCCCCACTGCAACTTTGAATCAATAGTGATTCCAAGAAAAACCGTTGAATTAACTAAATTCAGTTTATCACCATTGAGTTCTGATTGCATATTGATTTGTCTTACATTAGGTGATGAAAATTTGATACAATTATTTTTTTACTATTAAGAAGTAAGTTATTTACACTAAACCAGTGTACTACTTTTGAGAGAGCATTGTTTACGTCGTCATAGTTTGTCTCTTGTCTATTTAATTTAAATATTAATGAAGTATCATCAGCAAACAATACAATCTCATGATTATTCTCCACCAAATATGGTAAGTCGTTGATGTATATTAAAAATAAGAACGGGCCTAGAATCGAGCCTTGTGGCACCCCCATCTGAACATGAGACCCAGACGACGTAATACCATTTACTTCAACCCTCTGAGTTCTGTGACTAAGGTAAGAACTCAGAAGTTTTAGCGCGGTATTTTTAATGCCATAGTGACTGAGTTTCCTGATTAAAGTCTCGTGTTGTACACAGTCGAATGCCTTAGACAAATCACAGAACACACCCAAAGCATCCCGTGACTCCTCCCAAGCATCGACTATCGAGGTAAAAAGCTTTACACCAGCATCTGTTGTAGAGCGTCCTCTAGTAAAACCGAATTGTTTGTTATGTAAAAGCTTATTTCTTGTAAAATGATTTAAAAGCTGACAGAGAATTACTTTTTCAAATAATTACAGGCAGGTAGAATAGAAATAGGCCTGTAATTTGTCGGATCTTTAGGACATCCGGACTTAAACAAAGGTATAACTTTACTATGCTTCATAAGATCAGGAAACTCACCACTTAAAATACAATCATTAAATATAATTGCTAGGTGGGGTGCTATGATGTCAACAATTGTACCGATTATTTTAACAGAGATACCCCAGAGATCTGTAGTGTTCTTAATGTCTAAAGTTTTAAATATTTTGATTATCTCATTAGCGTCTATGGGTCTGAACGTAAAATCACCTTTGCAAGCATTTACATTTTGCTTTAGCAACGATTCAGCGACTTCAGGTGAAGATATAAGCGTTTTAATTGTCGAAAGTGGAATGTTAAATAAATATGCTTAATATGCTTAACAAATAAATATGCTTAACACACACACACACACACACACGGTCGTCTATTCCTAAGGTAGGCAACTTAATGCCTGTGTTTTAGGTAACAGCCGACTGATATACTTTTTTTTTAAATAAATATACATATAAATAATACATATATAAATAAACATATATTACACCCAGACTCGAGGCGGGAATCGAACCCACAACCATTGGAGCAGAAAACAGGGTCACTGCAAACTGCGCCAACGGGTCAGTCAAGTGAGTAGCAAAGTGATTTTCCAAAGCCTTTGCCACTTTTTGATCTGATTTAATAGAGTTATTGTCAATTATCAATTCACTGACACCATTGAGATCTTTAACTCTTCCAGTTTCGGCATTTATGATGTTCCAAGTCATTTTAATTTTATTATTACTAAATTTAATCTTGTTTCTAATGAAAATCGACTTGGCTGCGGCACAAACAAGCTTAAATATTTTTGAGTAATTTCTCACATAGTTACAAAAAGCAATATTTGTATTATATGATTTCTCGTGTAAGAGATCATATAACTTTTGCCTACTTCTATGAATTCCTGGAGTCGCCCAATCATTGAAAGACTTACAATACTTAGGAGAGATTTGTTTTGGTGTAAATACATTTTTAAACACTTTGTTTATGTGACTAAATAAAATTTCATATTTCTCGTTTACACTACCAACCGGTGGTATATATATTTGATTTTTAATAGTGTTTCTAAATCTCTCCATACGTTCGATATTCACTGGAACGACCACTTTACTCTTACCAACCTGCTTTTTCTTATTATAATTAAAACCAACTAATTGTCCACAATTATCAGAGGGTAGTTTGTTTATAATAGTTGAGTAGGATGGAGTCCCATCTGTAAAGATGTTATCAATGCATGTGGCTGTAGAGTTAGTTATGCGGGTAGGCTCAAGAAAGAGGTTAGTAAGATTACAACATTTGAACAAAGACAAGAATCTTTTACTAAGTATATTTTTATCTAGTAAATTAATATTAAAGTCCCCACACACTATAATGTCTTTGTTACATTCTGCAGTCAGCTTAGTTATCACTTCTTCTAATACTGGCTCGAATTGTTCATAGCACGCGCCGGGTGGTCTATAGATGCTGACTATGATACAATGCGTTAACTCAACACAGGCTATCTCAATAGTTCGTTCAATTTAAAGGCTCACAATATCTTTACGAACCTTAAATTTTAGGTCCCTATTCACTATGATTAAGGAGCCACCATGAATAGCTGTCTTTCTACTGAACGAACGAACATTCATGTCATCAACTCAAAAACATTCTTTGGAGTACATTCTGATGACAAGAAAATCCCGCAGGCAGTTTTAAATTTATCACTTCTAACTATAAAGAATTAAAAAAGTCGTGGAACTAATGATTTTAATTTTCTTACAGGATTCAAAAATATAATTGTTTTCCTACTTGATTTTAAAAATGTATCTACTGACTTCTTCCTTGGTTGTTTTCAGTAATGATTAAGTATTCTGTATATAAGTTAAAAAAAGATTGTGTTTTATAAAACTCACTTGAATAAATCATATTTTGATTTTTGTAATCAAATCACATTCTGAAATTCAGAGCTTTTGGGGGGAGGGAAATGTTAAAATATGCAAAAAATATAGGGATTTTTTAATAATTTTCTACTGAGTAAAACATCCTAATAATTTTGTTACATTTGTGGTTAGTTAATTTTAACTTAATTAATTGATAAAGAATATACTTAATGATATTTAGGCTTACTACTCCGATATATAGACAAAATCTAGTATTAGGGTTGGACAATAAGTTCGTAGCGTTTTATATTTTCTTTTGTTTTACAAGGATTTTTTCTGTTTGAAAAAGTGTATAGAACAAATAATAGAGTTCTATCTGTTCTACAAAACTGTGCGAATTGTTTTTTTTTTAAGTAATTTACGTTTTTATTACTTTTTTGGCTTAGAAATGGAATGCCCGGGAGGTAAAAATCAAAATTTTCGACACCTGCTCTTCTTCGATTTTCATCGAGGCCAAAAATCTAATGAAGCAGCCCGAAATATTTGCAACGTATATAGAAAAGGTGTCATAGGCAAGTCTACAGCACGGAAATGGTTCACAAAGTAAAAAAAAATTAAGATTTTGACGTCGATGACACGCCGCGCAGCGGAAGACCTTCTGAATTAGACGAAGAGCTACTCAAAGCTCTTTTGAAGGAGGACGGTCACCAAACAAGCTTTAAATTGGCCGAAAAAAATAAACTGCGATCATAAACCCATTCTCAATTATTGTCATTCAATGGGATTTGCCTAAAAATTGGAAACATGGGAGTCTCACGTAACGGCGTAACAAAAACCGAAAAGAAAATCGCCTTCAAATTGCTTCATAACATCTTGCCCGCCATCGACCAACACGCGGTCATAAACAGCGCTTTTTGTCCTGAATCGATGTGGGAGATGAGATATGTCGCCTATACATAAACATGAAGCAAAGGTAGCTTACGCCAAAGCCGAGAGTCAAGCCTGACCTCCATCCAAAGACAATGATCTGCGTTTTTTGGGACTGGGATGGCATGGTGCACTAGGAAATGCTCGAAAGAAATGCCATGGTCAACAAGGAGCTCTAAATAGCCCAGCTACACCGCGTGAAAGTGGCTATTCGACTGAATTGACTCCGTCGACAAGACCGCACCATACTGTTTCACGACAACGCCAGGTTGTCACCTGCCCATGTTGCACAAGTCGTTAAAGCCGCACTCCAAGAGCTCGAAACGGAGGTCCTTCAGCATCTACTGTATACTCCGGACCTTAAACCGTCGGATTACTATCTTTTCCGCTCCCTATCGAACCACACGAGAAGCGTCAGCTTCAACAGAGAAGAGGACCTTAAAAACTGGCTTAACAACTTCTTTCATACCACAACGGGCAATTTTTGATGGAACGGCATCGAAAAATTGGTCGAGAGGTGGGAAGAGGTCGTAAGCAGCAATGGCAATTGCAAAATTGACTAATTTATACACACTGTCTTAGACAAAATAAAACATAAAACAAAATACCAGAAGGGGGTGTCGTTTCTAGATGGTATATTCTAACTGGTTATTTAAATAAAAAATAAAAATTGCTTTCAATAATAGTTTTTCTCACAAAAGAAGAAACTTGAAAAAAAAAGTAAAAATATTGGTCTGTAGACACCTGGATTCGAACCCGGGTTTTCTGATTTCGAATCCGCCCGATACCCATCCGAGCTACTATCTATGACAGCGAAATTTACCTTCGTAATCTAATGATATTTTTAATTGCGTAAAAAAAAAGGAATAAAACGACATTTTCTAAAAATAAATCATAGCTAGATCGATTTATCGCCCCTGAAACCCCCTGCATACTAAATTTTTATATATATACAAGAATTGCTCGTTTAAAGATATTAGATAGAAAGGGTTGAGTATGCCTTTATGAAATTTTTCTCGTCTTTTCTAGACAGCAAAGAAAATGTTTTTGCGAAGTTAGAACAAAATACAGTGTCTTCGACCCGATACATGATAACTTTAACAAATATTATATAATTGCCTCCATAGGAAAATTACAAAATAAAAAAATGAGGTTAATCACTCCCCAATAACATTTATTGGTAATATTTTATACAACCAATATTTTATGTAAATAAATTATAACATTTGGAATCGAATAATTAATCATTAAAAAATGCTTTATACGTTTTAACTAACCATAACTCAAATATAAACTTTTTTTTTTCATTTATTTAATATAGTTCTAATCTATTACATGATATACAGAAATTTAATATCTCATGACAACAAACACAATTTTTTTTCACTTTGAAAAATCAAATAACAAATAACTCTTCAGAAGTTTTAACAGATTATGACAGTTCATTGTCAAAGCTATTTAAATATAAAAGGAATTTCAATCTTCATTAGACAAGCTAATTAGGACGGTGACGAGCCAACGTTTTCTTTATTTGAAACTATTTTTTTTTTAATATAATTAATTAAAAAATTAAGATTTTTTCAGTACCCGGCCCGTCCGTCTACGTATCGGTAAGATAAAACTATATCATCTTTAATACGAATATGCACATTAGGCACTGTCCTAAGTAAGCGAAGTGCCAAAACATGACGATGTGACGTATTACGACATAACATGACTGACATTACGAGTAACGCGAATTGACCCGACAACGTTGGATAGCCTAAAAAAATTTCGCCGTACGCCCTCACCCGCCCTTACAAGTCGCTCTTACAAGGCGCGGGATGGGCTCTTTTTAATTATATATCTTCATTTTTGAGTGTTCAAACATTCCTAAGAACTGATGTAGTGTGTCCGATATTTTTTTTCTTAATTTAATAAATGAATTATTTTTTAAATACAATTAATATTAATAAATTTGTAAAAATAAATATTTTATTAACCAAAATAATTAATTGAATTAAATGTCATTAGCTTAAAACTGATGAGTAAGTTAAATGAACTGTCAGATAAAGTCGGACCCAATTATTTTGGGTACTTGGGCCTCTATTCTAACTATTCACGCTTCGCAGATTACGTTAATTTGTTAAGACAGAGAATTTCCAGTCATTTTAACTTACCTGCATTTCTTCACTCAAAATAAAAAAGTAAAATGTACCCCAATTCGGTACATTAAATATATTTTGAAAAAGTTTTGGGGACTTTCTATATTCAATAATATAAAACTTTTTTTTATTTTGTCTGTCTGTCCACGTACTACGCCAAAACGACTTAATTAAAATAAAAGTAACTGGGCACGATTTGAGTTTATATCGCGAGCTAGGACAATGGATATTTTTTACACCGAAATTCGGCACAGTTTCCTTGGAAGAAAGAACAGAAGTCAAAATGTTTACTTAGTTTTAATTTATTAACGCGACGTCCCATTTCATTTATCTTTTTTTTTTGTTAGAAAGAAGACAAAGGTTTGACAGTTCAGAAGTTACAGACATCATAACTATCAGTGTTGGTTCCAAAAAACTTGATACTCTGAATGTACAGAAATCTTTGAATTTGCGGCTCTTCTTAAGTTGCCTTATGTACTTTATCTTACAGGCTAATGAAAGGTATGGCAATGACGAAATTGCGAGTACATCTAGTCTAATATATAAAATTCTCGTGTCACGGTGTACGTAATTGAACTTTTCTGAAACGGCTCGACCGATTTTCGTGAATCTTAGCGTGCATATCGGCAAGGGTGGAGAGTCGGAGAACATCTATTTTTTATCCCAATAAATGTTAATGGTGGTCTACCCTTAATTTTTTTTCCTTTTTTAGACAACATACAAAATACATACAACTCAAAATTTTCACCCCTCTACGATCAACCCCTATTTTCTATTTATTAATTAAAAACTTTAATTTTGTTTGCAAGAATTTTTTTTTTTTTTGTCATGCTAGAATAAAAAATCTGATACTACTCTCAATTTTTCCTCCCTCTACGATCAAACCCTATTTTTTATTTGTTAATTATAAACTTTATTTTTTTGGGCAAGATTTTTTTATTTTTTATTTTCTCATGACTTAAAATTAAAAAAAAGCATATTACTCTTAATTTTCACCTAGATCTCCGATTATTCTGCTTCGTATCTTAAACCCACGATTACAGGCACACGATTAGTCAATAAAACATTAATGAAAAACGTTTTCGAAGCCATCATCTTGAATGGCAAGTTTCAAGGCAAAAATGTGTTGCTGCTACTAATCCCTATGATTCCTACAGATGTGCCAATTGAATTCAAACGCACTCAATTCCCAATGAGATTGACATTCGCTATGACGATCAATAAGTCACAAGGCCAGACATTGTCTGTATGTGGCTTAGATTTGGAAACACCATGCTTTTCAAACGGACAACTATATATGGCATGTTCTCGCGTGGAAAAACCATTCAGTTTGTTTGTGTTGGCTATAGACGGACTAACCAAGAATATTGTACACTTTATTGCGCTGAGAGATTAATTTTTTTTTCAACTGCCATAATTGATAGTAAAAATATGAATAGGTAATTATTTTTGATGTTTAGATAGCTATCAAGAATTGTAATTTAAAATATATTCGGAACTTTATTAAAGATTAATTTATTACCCTCAATAAAGCATACTTTTATTGTTTACTAGCGGCCCGCCCCGGCTTCGCACGGGTATTTAACTAAAATTTTAAAAATTATACATTTATATTTTTAATCACCTACACCTGCGTCGATACTGGAAAATATTTTATAATAGACGGATTGAGTGACAGATTTATTATATCTATATATATTGATAGTACGGATGAAACATTTGAACTGTTTTTTTATTAATTATTTTCTCATTGATGAATACCATATTTTAATAAGTATTATTCCCGACGAAGACAAATCCAAAAAACACAAAAATCATAAAAATCGTTCCACTCGTTCTCGAGTTATAAACGGTGTAACTAACACGACTTTATATATATATATATATATATATAACTTATAAATTGAACTGAATACATCAGCACATAATTACTCATTTCAGAAGTGACTTCAAGTATATAAAGTAGATTAATATGTCGGAATAATTACTTTCGCACTATACCTACATATGTATATAGCTTTTGCTGTCTCTTAAGTAATGAGATAACGTAATTAATGTTAGTATCGTAATATGATTGGACTTCAGTATAATGTACTGTGAGGAAAAGATAACAGGAATTGGAAATATTTCATTTTATGATACTGTCACTATTTCGTCCTTGTGATGATATTACTTTACTTATCAACGTAGGAGAGATAAATATTGTTAAAGCGTAACTTAAAAAAAACCCGACTGCGTAAAATACTCTTATTACAAACTAAAAAGAATAAAACAATTTACTAGCTTTCATTTGATACCCATATTGCTACAGTAAGAAAAAAAATTCAACTCCCCCCCTCATTCCGCCATTTGCGGGCGTTATTTTGAAAATTTATATAGCCTATGCCACTACTACAATTTAGACAAATCCAACGACACCTCATATGTCAAAAACCGTCCAGCCGTTTGGGCTATAGGGCGTGCCAAAGAAATGGACATACATACATACATACATATACTCGAAAAACATAACCCTCCTTCTGTCGCAGTCGGGTAAATATTTTTGGCTTAATAGATTTTATCGAGAACATCTATATGGTCCATTTATCCTAACGGTCATACATTAATTAAATGAAAATAAAATTGGAGAAAAAATTGTTGTTTAACCTTACCTAAACTATGGGACATAATAGAACATATGAGTTTATATGTAAAACGGGATATTTACTATGTTCGTTGTTTATTATTATTAAAGAGGTTATTGTTTACTATTAGACTATTACTAATGAGGCGAGTGACCCGAGTAAAGGCATTGATGGATATCCCCTAAAAAGTTTTGGAGTTCCTTTTATCAAGTCAAAGTGCTTTGCTACATAAACACAATATTTCATTCTCGCTTTTGTGTAGTAATATACTCGTAGCTTAATACAGCAAACAACTTATTGTTCGAGAATGATCTACCGAAATTCAAGCCGACACGGACGAACATTTAATCACAATCTAATTCTATCTTAATTCTTATCATTTAGTTGCACGACGCCGCAACGTGGTTGCTAAGCGCGAACTATCCTGCTTAAATCATAAATCAGTAACTGTAGAATGTTAAAATGGTTTATTATGAAATGATATTTTACGTAGACGTCCTCGACGCCCTTAGTCGAAAACGAAATAATTTTTTTTCTTACATTGAATCAAGATGCTTCTTTAAAAAATAAAAAAAAATAAAACAATTAAAGAACAGAATTAATTTAAAAAAAAATACTCTTATGATTAAAATGAAATTGAAATAAAAGAAACCCTCGTTTTAGAATTAACTTTAATAAAAAATGAAATGTGTTATATTTTTTTATGCTTACTAAAATAATTGAGAATTTGTTAATTTGTTTGCTTCAAAGTGCAAATCAAGTTTCATTATTCTGATCAGTTCTAAGTATAAGGAACCCCCGAAATTTATTGTTTTTTTTTCCAATTTTTGTGTGAGAATCTTAATGCGGTTCACAGAATACATAGCATATAAATACTTACCAAGTTTCAACACCAACAGTATAAGTTCTTATAGTTTCGGAAAACAGTGACTGTGACATACGGACGAACAGACAGACAGACAGGCATGACGAATCCATAAGGGTTCCATTTTTTACCATTTAGGCTACGGAACCCTAAAAAACTCAGACACAAAGGTCATAGGTACCTAATACAAAAAATAAAATCTGGACTCAACGTGGGTGAAATCGCGCGAGACGTCTTCTTAACCTAAAACGATATCACAGTACATGAACTTTGTCACACAAATTATTACAATTTAGCAAAAGTTTATAAAAGCCGCTACTTATTTGTTATTTGATATGGTTACACTTTTTACTATCTGAGTTTGAATTTACATTTCTAATATTTTAATACCTATACTTACTACATATTAACAAAAAAATATTATGTAAAAAAACTGTTATCTACTATTAAAACATTCGTTGATCACATAATTACAGTATTCAGGTCATCATAACAAATAGTATTTACTCTTCTACTGTAGTGTACAGTAGGCTACATTAGGCCAGGCACCAACCGGTTGATATCCCACATTTGGGAAAAAGCTTCTGGAGGAGCTTAATCCACCACGTTGATCTTCTTTCTTTATTTAATGCGTCGGGGTTTCTTCCAAAAAGAAAAGCTGCTTTTCTCATGTTATTGTCCCGAAAGAATCCATTAAATAAGAAATAAATTTTAAAAACAAACTTAAGACTTGAAAACTTCGCGGACTGACTTCTCCTACCCATTATTTCCATTCGCACTCACTTTTTTTTTTTTTTTTGATTTATCATACACATGGTAGTCTGTTGATAAGATAGGTATCTTAATGCCTTTGTTTTAGGTAACAGTCGACTAATATACATTTTATTTGTTAAGTGTACTTATAGAAAGTATACATATATAAATAAATATGGTGGGAGTCGAACTCGAATCGGAACGGAAATCAGGATTCACTACCAACTGCGCCAACGGCCTAGTCATTTTGGCTTTGACTCAAATCAATATCCAAAAAACTAAATAAAAAATTTCAAGTTAAAATCTATTGACACTTTCAATTCTTTATCAAGATCGGTTAATTCAATTATCGACAATGATCCTATCCTCCAGAGAAGTACAATTTTCCGCTCCATTACTATATAATAAGGTGGGATAAAAATCCGTAGCTGATGTAATCTTATTAATAAGATGTTAAAAGTCTATGGTGTTCCATCTATCTTTTTAAATAACTATGCGACTATGACACAGCTACATACAGTTGTGACTATGTATGGATGTTCGCCTAAATATAGGTAGAACTGAACCAATTTTACAATTAAGCAAAATGAACAAATAAGGTGTCTTCTACCATTTTGTCTGTACGGTAAACTTACAATCAATCTACTTGCCCCCCCCCCCCCATTTAGTAGGAAATATAAATTTACACTTCATATCAGTTACATGACATTTTTGTAATTGTTAGTACTTGTTCTGTTGTATAAGGTGACCAACTATTTTTTGTACAAAAAGAGTACACTTTGCAAGTATATTATTGATGGCATTTGATATAATGTGAGCATTACAACCAATTCCCAAAATATTTCGTTTTAGTAGATCCTGTAATTTTGTGTACACATTATGACACCTTTACGGGTGCGTCCTCCAAAATTAGTATTTGTGTTATCAGCCAAGAGCGCCAAAATTTTCTTATTCAAATTGTTGTCTGTTATAACTCGAAATAAGTGATTAGACAAAATGTCCGATGTTTCCCCTTCGATTGATTCCAAAGGCCCTTGCCAGATAAGCCGGGAAAAAATGCCCCCAAAGCAATCGGGCTAATTTTTTTTTCTGAAATACCTTATACTGTGGACAACATCTCAGCGCAGTTTCAACTCTGAAATATCACGCGTTTTTGAGTAAAAAAAAAAGTTTTTTTTTTTTTTAAATCCATTTTTCTCCGAATCTACTTGACAATATTTAAAAAAATTTTTATGGGTTTTAAGATATCACTAACTAGTATTCCTAGAAAAATTCGCTCGATAATCGGGTAAGTTGGTCATAGGTAAAAATGCAATTATATTTTAAAAAAAATTTTTTTTAAGCCAAAAACGTATGGTACACCTTAGTTTTTTTTTTCACGAATTACTCTAATATTGATCTACAACATATATTTTTTTAAGATTTTTAAAAATATTAGACGATAGTTAAAAAAAATTAAATATAAAAAAAAAATTTTGCCTTAAATTCCTTAAGTAGGTACAGTCATGTAATTTTTTTATACATTATCTCTTCGTCTCAGTTTACAAAATATATTTTTTTCATACTTTAAAAAAATATTAGATGATTGCAAGGATCATTAAACTTGTTTTTTAATCAATTTTTTCAACTTGTTTGTACTTAATTTTTTTTTTCTAGAGTCATTATTTATTGCTCTGCTCTTGAATAATTATTTTATACATATATTTAACAATATTAAATCTTTTAAACAACAATAATAAATAAACAATCAATTAATTATCATCATCACTATCTTCATGGATTACAAAAGTAATACTTTCTGTGTTGAATGAACGACTCAATTTTTATCCAGGTCTAGAAATTTTTGAAAGGTATCGGCCATATGATAAATGATAAATAATTGCTAAAATAATAAAAATAAAAATAATAATAATAATAAAGTTCGTAATTACAATATTATATAACAATTTGTGGATAGAGAAGTATTATTTTTGCCAAAACATTAAAAACAATTGCAGAGTGATTGACATAAATCATATTAGACGCCACTGAAAACTTTTGAAGACTTAACAAGCTGACAAACCTGAAGTAAGTAAATGATTCACAAAGTGAGCTGATGAGTTTGCCTGGCAGGTAGCATTGCAAGCAGAGACGGGAAAATTCAATCTGGCACAATTTTTCGAGTAACAAGAATTTTTGGAATTTCGTTGTTTGAAAGATTTAATATTGAAATGAAATGAAATGAAATGAAAATATTTATTTCGTCATAAGGTGATTTTACACACTTAACGAATGTAAAAAAAAATCATTTAAAACAAATACTTCAAATTATTACAAGTTAATGTCTCGGTAGACATAACATTACTATTATATTATATTATAAATATATTGTTAAATAAAAGGTAAAAGACCCAGTTATTGATATTGGCCTAGTTATTGACACTTGCAATTTTATTTTAATAAAAAAAAATACATTAATAAATATATTTTTTGAATTATTTTTAAGATAATTGATTTTTTGAGAACATTTTATTTTTTTAATTAGAATAAAATTGCAAGTGTCAAACAACTAGGCCAGTTTCAATAACTGGGTCCTTTACCTTATGTATAAAATAATTATTCAAGAGCAGAGCAATAAATAATGACTCTAGAAAAAAAAAATTAAGTACAAACAAGTTGAAAAAATTGATTAAAAAACAAGTTTAATGATCCTTGCAATCATCTAATATTTTTTTAAAGTATGAAAAAAATATATTTTGTAAACTGAGACGAATGTATAAAAATGAGAGTAATGTATAAAAAAATTACATGACTGTACCTACTTAAGGAATTTAAGGCAAAAAATTTGTTTTTTTATATTTAATTTTTTTTAACTATCGTCTAATATTTTTAAAAATCTTAAAAAAATATATGTTGTAGATCAATATTAGAGTAATTCGTGAAAAAAAAAACTAAGGTGTACCATACGTTTTTGGCTTAAAATTTTTTTTTTTAAAATATAATTGCATTTTTACCTATGACCAACTTACCCGATTATCGAGCGAATTTTTCTAGAAATACTAGTTAGTGATATCTTAAAACCCATAAACATTTTTTTAAATATTGTCAAGTAGATTCGGAGAAAAATGGATTTCAAAAAAAAAAAACTTTTTTTTTTTACTCGAAAACGCGTGATATTTCAGAGTTGAAACTGGGCTGAGATGTTGTCCACAGTATAAGGTATTTCAGAAAAAAAAATTAGCCCGATTGCTTTGGGGGCATTTTATCCCGGCTTATCTGGCGAGGGCCTTTAAAATCTTAATTTGAATACCGTTCTTAATATCGAAACACCTTACTAAAATTGGATAAAGTTTTATTTCATTGTGATTCGATGCGTCTGATAGAATAGATATATATGATAAAGAATCCAGATTTTCTGATAGCATTTTCTTGCAGTATTCATTAAATACGCTGGTTATGATAGACTCACATTTTGTTCGTGCACAAGAAAATTTTTCGTCACAATTTTTTTTTAAATAATTTAGTAGTGCAGTCCATGCTGCGAAAACTTTGATTATGGGTTATTGTGTGAAAAGCGAAAGTGCCCTCCATAACTGCCAATTTTTTTTCATTAGTTCCAAAAGTATTATCTTTAAAAAATGTTGTCAGTTTGGATGTTGCAGCTGCTGTGTCATGAGACGTTTTATGTACCTACTTTAGTTTCAATGTGTGCCGTTATTGCACTACGTCCATGAATTGCAATTGAAAATTCCCTATTGCAGATTGTGCATTTAACCAAGGAGTCATAATTTCGATTTTTAACTACAATGAACGGAAACTCTTTTTTTAAATTTTCGTTTAAACGATTTTTCCTTCTTTTGTTATCGCTCATATTTGAATTAATAATCTAAAAATTATATTAGTTATATATTTTTTATTTTGATTTTAAATAAATATTATAATCTGATATTATTTCAGTAAAATGAAAATGAAACTATTATATTAATACTTACATGCGACTTCACCTTCACTAGATAAATAAAGTAAAATTTTATTTTATTTTGTACACCTCAAATCTTGTTAACTTGAACAAAAAGTACGAAATTGTTGGTTTTCTGATTCTCTAACCTCAAATTAATTAAACAGAAAGGGGATTCCCATAAAACTTTGCCGTATATACTAATACTACGCATGCATCAAGACCACAGATTTAATATATGTAGGTCAAGATTGTTATTCAAATCACTGACATAATATTTAATTAATAAAATTGAAATGAAATAATCTAAAAAAATGTTTTAGAAATACAAATGAGTATAAAATTATACAAATGAGTACTTTCAGAGTACAGGATTTGAAAAGAGTACGGTTTGCGAAAAAAGACTACAAAACTCAGTAAATGATGTACAGTTTGTCACCTTATGTTGTAATATATACCAAATGTGTGTAAATATTTAGAGGTCTACAAAAATAACACCAACTACAAATTTACAATTAAGTAATTATCACCAAATAAGAAAAGCTTCTTCTTAAATTTTTGTAGTCGAAATTTAACTTTTATTTATTGTTTCATGAATAAAGATAAAGTAAAATTAAATATTAACCTCGGTAAATAAAATAATTTATAATAAAAGTTAGCAAGAATGTTATTTTATTTTACAGAGGTAAAATTTTCAAAGGATAACTTCGCGTGAAATGTAAACTTCTTTAAAAAAAAAACTGAAGTTTTGACGAAAATAATTTTTATAAAATGTTTCGACTGATCCGTTGGCGCAGTTTGCAGTGACTCTGTTTTCTGCTCCACGGGTTGTGGATTCGATTCCCGCCCCGAGTCTGGGTGTAATATATATTTATTTATGTATGTATTATTTATATGTATATCTATTTAAAAAAATGTATATCAGTCGGCTGTTACCTAAAACACAGGCATTAAGTTGCCTACCTTAGGAACAGACGACCGTGTGTGTCTGTTAAACATATTACATATTATAAAATGTACTATAGAACTAACTTTATACTGGTGGTCTCGTAGTGATCGTCATTCCATCATAATGTCTTTGCTAAACTAAATGTTTACTAGCGTTCCAATAGAACGTTAAGATATTCCACACTTGTAGTACAGAGATTTCATTTATCAGAGTATGGAACCAAACACGGTGTATTGGCGCAGCGTCAATACGCAACTCTAGTAGGCTCTGAGCGTAAGTAAGCACACTGTTTGACATTATTATTTTATAAGTTTTTAAACTTTCATTGTCACTAACACTATCTTCCTACATCTATAAAACAAAGCTTTTTTTTTGTTTGCTGTTATTCAGCACTATTGCAATTGCTATGTTCATGGGTGCACCCGTGATTAGTAATAACGACAAACATAGATAAATAGATTAGAAATTATATTAGATGATAATCATATTGTTATGTTTAAGATAAAACATCGTATGTGACTATTCTGTGACTAGTATTATTAATTAGTAAGTAATATTTATAGTTGTATCTAGTGAATATATAGGCGTGCCTACGACTTTGTTTGTGTTTACCGTCTCTTTCATTAAGCCTTTAACGTTTAGCTCATTTTAAGCTGCTGATAATATATTTGCTGTTTAGGTAATTATAGTAGCCATGCGTTCAAAGATAAAGTAAATTTCGGGATTTAGGTTTTTTTTTCTTTCAAATAATAATAATCTGTACAAATAAACCAAAGACAAAACCAGATAAAATAATAATTGAACAGACGCACACCATGTACAATTTCATAATTTGAAGTAATAAGACGGTAACATACATGTCTTTACAAAGTAACATACCTTCTTTCTATCTTCTCTATCTTTCTTTTTGTTTTTATTTAGTATGTTGCTTTTCAGCCAGTTCAAATCAATACGATATTGAAACAAGGTTTATTATTAAGTAATTGACGTGGGAAGATAATTAATCTACACGTGTATCTGCTTAAAATTCATCAATATCATATCATACATTATTATAAAATGATAAGGGTAAAATGAGTAGGTACTATTCCACTTAAAATAAGGAAACTTAAACCTTTCTACTGTGTCATACTAAATGTATGGGAGTGTTTAATGTAAATTTTTTGGATATTTCTCGTTTTATTTTTAAAAAGTTATTATTGTAATTTTACTCATTAGGTAAAGTACTTTCGATATCAGTTTAAAGTTTTTTGATATCTGTAATAGTTACGGAATAATCGCCTGTGCACACTTAACGATTAAATACGGTATATTGAAGAGGCAATATGAGTTAGGATGAAGTAGTGAAACAAGTATCTCAATAAGTTGGTGGTTAAGATCACTAATTTGATGAATGAAGATATAAATATCTATAAATTGGTTATTGGTCATAATATTATCTTTTTATTTCACAGTATAATAAAACAAAATAAAATATTTTTCATAAAATAATTTTTGGTAACAATTTCGACAACAAATCCACTTTTTCTAAAACTAAATAAAATTTAGGTAATAATGAAGGTTACGTTCTGTTTATCGTAAAATACCTTATGGTTCAAAACTTGATCATATTATGGTAAATGGTGATCAATAAACAGTTGCGTCGAAAGCATCAGTCACGTAGCATTTCTTAGGCGTCTTCGCCCGCATCCGGCTCAGACATGGATGGACAAAGAGTGATTGATTAACTCGATTGCCGGCACTTACCCAGACCAAATTATAGTAGTACTGGAGTTATTAAACAAGATAAATGTGTATTTTTTTAATGTGAATATTATTGATATTTGTTTATACTCTTAAAATCATTAAGATATATGAAGATACAAAAGTGCTTTTGAAGCCTACTTATAAAGAAATTTTTGATTTTGATTAAGAAGCATTCATCATGTTGGTTGTAGTTGATCACATCTCGAATCACAACGTACTTGTGTACAAATTTGCTATTATAGTTGTCTCACAATAATAAAAAATATGGTCATTACAGTATCATTATCACGTTATTATTATCTAATAGTAGACATGGGATCCTGTAAGGCCATACAAAATGATCTAGCGAATACTGTATTCGTTTATCAACGAATCACAAAGTATTAACAGGATCTAAGCATACAATAAGTTACAAAATGATTTTGACATTTTCTAGTCCAAGTTTAATCTTTTGATCGTCGTTTGATGTCGTCGTTTCAAGACAATTTCTAAAATTACTCGGAAGACATCGTCACATAGTCGCTTTAAGTGAACACAGTGCCTTTCAAGTAATTTAAAACTATGTATGTTAGAATTCTACTAAAGATAGATATCAATGTATTACGGTCAAATTTTCTATGAATTTTGCCACAGATATACATACTCATATAGATACTTTAAAAGCACATTGCCGAACACCCAGTTATATTAGCTAAGGACAACAAATTCAGACTCTGTTATATGATTGGTATATATAGTACAGTTGTACGTTTAGAATATATGTATAGTCCAGTTCTGTATGTAGCGACAACTATCTCACCACATATGAACTGACGTATCCTACATCGCGCTATCAAAGTTTTCAAAGCGATTGAGTATATATACAAGAACCCGACAACAAAAGTTAAGTGACCCGTAGCCGACCAGACACAACTCCCGTCTGATCGAAGGATGCTTCCTTTTCAATGGCAGCCCTTCTACGCCAAATGTACATTGAAGATATTTTGAAAAAAAAAAATTTGCGAACATTACAGAGTAGTATGAGTGCGTTATAGGTAAGCTTAAGCAAATCCATGTATTTCAGTCCAAAGTGAATAGGATTGCGCACACTTACCCACAGCGCACACTTGTCCCACATGACCCTATCAATGGAATGTTAATATCAGGCACCCCACGCTTTTTAACATTAAAATATATTCTTTTATTTATCACTCTATCCTTAATTTGTATTTTTTAAAAAAATATTTTCTACTTTTTAGTTTGGTTTAATTATAAAAGCGTGTTTTTTAGTTTTTTTAAACTATTATTTATTTTTTTATTTTTTTGTTAAAGTTTCTATAAAAGTGTTTTTTTTAGTTTTTTTAAACTATTATGTTTTTGTTTTCGAGGTTGTAACTTATCCGCGAAACAGCGTCCGAATTCGGTAACTTATGCGAGAAATAGATGATCGGGTAATGAAAAACAAACCGCAAATCCTTCAGAATTAGCGGTTTGTGGTCCATCATCAGGCCCAGGTCATCGTTAAAAAACAAACTACTCGTTTCATTGCAAAGTTCCTATTGTCACCTTCTAGCTTCATCATCAGATCAGACCCTGCTAACTATCTAAAAACAAAGTACTCGTCAAGACGAATCAAACGAGCCGAAACTCGATGAGGTTATGTCGTTTTATCGCGAAGTTCCTATGACCACCTTCCAGCTCCATCATTAGATCAGACCCTGATAACCATCTAAAAACAAAGTACTCGTCAAGGCGAATCAAACGAGCTGAAACTCGATGAGGTTATGTCGTTTCATTTCGAAGTTCCTATGGTTCCCATTCTTCTAAAATTTTACTCATCAGTCCATAACACTTTGTTGAAGATCTTCGTATCTTCTCTGTTTCGTCTAAACATCTCTCTGCAAAATTTCACTCAAGGTTCACAGTCAGCGGGCAGCAAAGCATGCACACTTTGCACGTGGTAAGCTTAAACTTGATTAATTTCTTTTAATGATAAGGTGGTTTTTTGGTAGTTTCATTGAAAAAAAACAAAAATATTCATAACTTTTCGTGCAATGAAGAAGGCCATGCTGTAGAAAGATTTTTTGTTGGAAATTACTTCCTCTATCTCCCTGTTTCGTTTGATCCACGACTTTTTGACCATTCTGTATATTTATATATACGACGTTTAATAGCTTATTACGTACAAATTTAAGTGATTGAGTTGTAACATGACGTTTTACAGATCTTTTTTGGTAAACGGCTAAAAGAATGCTTTTCAGGCGGAAAAGTATATGTTGCCTAATCAAGATCAAGAGAAGGTTGCGGAGAAAACCAGTATTTTCTTCTCCTTGGTTGGTTAATAATGGTTTAAAAATTTAGGTACCTACGTTTTTTTCTCAAATTAACACGGGTAAAACCGCGGGGCACAGTTAGTTATATAACTAATTTAGAATTTAGTAGTAAAAATTTGTATACTCAATTCTTACATTAAACTTAAAATAAGGGTGAATATTATATAATATCCAAATTAAAAAGTACTCGTACGGTTCGCGACTTCAATAACTTTAATAAAAATTCAGTAAAGATTCAAACACGCACTCAGCTTGGCTCAAATTAATTTTAGACCCAAACATATTTTCGAGTGTGTTTATAAATTAAGTTTTAAAATGCTTTGCGTTAAGCCTTATATAATAAAACTGGAGCAGTACTTAAATATAATAATTTAAAAAAAAACTTAATATAGTCTATCTGTCCAAAATTTACAAATGTTACTTTTATTATCTAAACGTATGACAACCTAAATATGTAAAATGTAAGTAAAAATAAATATTTAGTTTTTGTGCTGTTTGCAGTCGAAACACTTGGACCTTGGAGTAGCAGTGCAAAAAAAATTCTAAAAGAACTGACCCCACGTCTCATAGCCTCCACTGGTGATAGGAGGGCTGGTGCATTTTTTACCAAGAGAATCGGAATTGCGATTCAACGGGTAAATGCTGCTAGTATTCTTGGCACCATTCCACGCGGACATGATTTATACCAAAACTGTCTGTAAATAATTAGTTTAAGTTTTGCTTTGTAAATATGTACAATATTGTAAAATTTTAAAATAAATGTTACGTTTTTCATTCATAATAATAATACGAAAAAAAAGTAAGTAATTCATATTTACATAATATTTAATTATTAGCTTTTTTAAAAATCTGTCAAAAATTTAAAAGAAATGCAGACAATCAAAATCAGAAAATTTTCATATTGACAACTTCTTTCATTAAAATTGTAAGCATATAGATTTAAAAAAAAAATGTCTGTTTCGTAACTTAAAATTTTAAAGTAAAAAATAAAAAGTTCTTTTGAATTACAATCCAAAGGAAATATAAACAACATTCAACGTTATAAAAAACGAAAAATGGTACACATTTTATTTTTCGTCGCTTTTATACAAATTCATCAAACATTGTTTAAGCACTTCGAGCGTAGTCGAGTTATTCAAGTAAGAATGTTAATAAATGTCTTGAGGCTTTACATAAATCTCACACGTCACTTTGTAAAGCGACCATACATATACTTTTGCTACTGATAACGCTCGTTTTTTTACATATAACTTACGCCAAATTCTTTACTAAGAATTAATAGTTAACTTTAAAAAATATTGCTAAACAAAAGTTTGGCATATACCTATACCTAAATGCTTTTTAACGATTTGTTTAAATTTTTATATCAAGAAAACGTGTGAATAAGAAAACAGACAGATGTCTTTTCTTTACATTACAATGAAATAGCGCGGTGTGTTGATCTGTATTATGGCCTTTTTTCAGTACAGTAGAATCCCAACTATCCGGATCAAATAAAACCAGGGGTATTCCGTATAATCGAAAATCCGGATAATCGATTTCAAAGCAAATCCACCAATATTTAAATTTTTTTTAATTATTATGTAATGGGTTTTACATGCGTCGCTTAGATAATACGATATATAAAAAAACGAGCAATAACGATAGATAATGAATTACATAATACATATGTAATTAGAAATTTTGTTTGGAAATAATTGATGGAAGTAGCTGATTTGGAGGCAGTTATATTTTTGGTCTTAATAAAACGTGTGCATTAATACATTCATATCTTCTTAAAACCAATCCAAGTATTAATATTAATATCTATGTTTTGTCTTTGCAGTTAATTCTATGAACTGCCCGGTAGCAATGCTACGTCAGCGGAACAGTCACATACTAATTTAAGACGGAGGGCTGAGGTGCATGCATAACTACCTTTCAGTTGAATGCTATCAAATAAAATGAAACAATAACTAACACTATCTCGCAAACATCGGGAGTACACGGTCGGAGGCGGAAATAAACTTTTCGTAACATGTCAATGAGTCCGGATAATCGAGGTTCGGATAATCGGGATTCTACTGTATCTAAATTATGACATATTAAGCCAACGAACCTATATTAAGTAACAATACAAAAGCAACGATGGTTATCAGGTTTTTATGATAACAATAGATACCAATGGCTTTAAATGCTCTTCAAGGTACGGTAGGGAGACTCATGACAAACGCTCAGACCAGAAATAAATATTTTTTAGTTATACAATACAAATATTCGCTCCGAGCAAGAATGGAAATTACGACTGTCTTCGTTAACGGAATTATCGCATCACTACACCAGAACATATATGTAAAATTCTATATCTTATTTATTTATTTGATACCATCATTTACTTTAATATATTGCTAATTAATTTGAATTATGTTTTAATGACTACGTTTAAAATTAATTGTTTTACGGCGAGTTGCACGAAACCGTCGCTAACTTTCCGTTAGTTAAGTTGCAATTAATCTTAAAATTAGTTGATCTCATGATTAATTTAAAGCTGTTGGAATTAATCATCCGTTAGATAGGTCTTTAATTAAACTAAAAATTTTTGTTAACTTAATCAGATGTGGGTTTCGTGCAACAGATAATCACGATTCTTGTGATTAAATTAGTTTAATAAACACTTAAATTTAAAATTTGTTTCGTGCAACTCGGCGTTAGTATTTTATTTATTAGATTTTAATTTTTTTATTTTTTTATTTTATTGTATAAATTGAATTTTTATTAATAATTTAATTGGATTTTAGTTTTATTGACTAGGTTTTAAATTTATTTTATTATTATATTAATGGAAATTTTTGAATTTAATTATTGAATTTTTATTAATATTGATTGTGTAATTTGATTATTGTGAATTTTTACTAATAATTTCTGTTTTGTTTAATGACTCAATGGAATTGAATATGATGTCAATTATTGTATTTTTATCTTTATATGACACGTATCTAGCACTATAACAACACTAACGCATTAGGATAACTATGCTGTAATGTTAGATGTAAGATGATGGAACAAATAAATAAATAAATATTTATATTATTATTCGATGTTTAGCAATAAGAACATGTTCGTAATTCTTTTATCTTATAACTTAACTGTATGTTTCCTATTTGTGTGTACAGTAAACAGGAAATAGATATAAATATTAGTATACAGTATAAACAGGAAATAAATATAAATATTAGTATATATTTACTATAAAAAAGTTCACAAAATTGGAATTAAATCGCATCATCGCAAATCCTGAAACGCGCCAGCTTTCGATTACATTATTTCCTGACAGTAATTACATTTCGATCTGACGACGCGCCAGTTGCTTCGATTAGTCAAATGTCTAGCAAATAAAAAACTTAATATGTAATAGTGATAAACTAAAATCTTAATAGGTGTGCTATCTGATTATTTTTTATTTATAATAATTATATGAATTAGACGCGCAACATAATAAACCACAGGTAAAAGAGAGAGTTTTTTTTTTTGTTTCACAAGAAATAAATGAATAAAGTTATATCAACAGTATTTTAGACAAAAATATTTTACCAATTAACTTATCATATCAAAGAAGGTTAAGATCACAGGAAAATACACCAAAATAAAAAATAAAATAATAATTTCGAAACCTTTATACTTTGAAACCTATTATATATTGCTATAAATATTCTAATTTATTATAATATATCTCTCAATATGTACTACTTAACAAAAGTATGTACGAGTATATAAGACGATAAAAGTACCATTAAATGTAAATGATTCCTTTTTAGATGAGTCGGATTACCAATAAGTTGATTTATAAAAAAAATTAAATATTATTTGATTTTACCTTTATATCGATTCTATTCAAACTCGACTCAGATAATATGTAGTCTTCGTGATATTATGGCATGACGAAGCCTTAGAATTAATATACGATGGAGGTGGAAAACCTTTGAGAAACTTAGTTTATAGTAGCTACCTTTTATTTGGTCTTACAAATATTATGAGAACTTTAACCTTAACTGAACTAAAGTCATACTTAGTTTCTTCAAGGGTCTAAAAGTTCGGTAATTAAAATCTTATTTTTGTCACTTTTCAATTAGTTTTTTCATAAGTCATCATAATCATGACGTAATTCGAAAATTTTCTTGTGTGGCGAAAAAGTCTTTTGGTACGTAAAACATGAAAAGTATACAATTTTCGGCTAAGTTTATCGGAGATTGGATCCAAAGTTCGTCGCAATTTGTATGGATACTTTTAAAAATAATATAGGCTCCTTAAAATAAATTTACGCGTCACAACCAGAAACATTATCAGAATTCAGACTCCTACTATAGCAAAAATAAGTTTAATTAAATATTTTTATTAATAGCAACGTCTTTGTTACGAATATTGTTGTGGATGTACGGTTCGCGTCGTGTAATTATGTAACATGGACTCGCATTTTTTGCAATTATAACTTAAGATTCATACAATAGCAACCTATCTATATAATAAGGTTGTAAAACTTTACGTTTCTTTTTCTTTTTTTTTTTTTAATTTATTGACGAAAACTGTAGTAGAAGTATAAAAACACTAATTCTATACAATTCTATAATTTTTAAAAATATATCTTTTGTCTGTTTCTTTGAACACGCACTACTAATTAGTATACGTTATTTTTTTATAATTAAAAAACATTAAGCACATTCAGAGGTAATATTTATGTCTTCATTTCATTAAAACGGCCTTACTCTGTTAAAACTGATTGTGAATTGTATTTTATTATTTTCAAAGACGGTGTGACAGTGAAAAGTTAGGTAATAACAATAAAAAAAAAATCAAAAAGAATACTTAGGAAATTAGAATGTTTGACGTGGTAGTACATTCCCTCACAATAACATAAAAACTTATCCGGGCGATGCCGCGGGCACAGCTTTTCGAATATTTTTTTTGGGTATAAAAGGATCCATACACTACGAGTACATTCTATTGTCTTACGAACGTAATATTTACAACAAGATACGTGATAACTTATGGTTTCGATAGAAGAGCGTGTATTGTCCGTTATAATAATTTTAGTTAATTTTGCAGTTTATTATATTATATAACCCTGTTTTTACTATTCCTTTTATACCGATGAGCGTACTTGGAAATTCTGCATTACATCCGCAGTGGAACCGTTGGTGATCCCTGTATTAACCGCTCGTTTTGAACATCGCACCTGCCAAATATTTTAACTTAAAAACGTTGCCGCTTCGGCAATGGCATATTAACGAAATATACTACTGAACTGGACTAAATCAGTCCGTAAGCATCCCACTACTGGGAAAGGGCCTTTTTACTTTGTATATAAGAACATATTACTACACTTTTTATATTAATTATACATTTTTATATCATTGAATAAAAAAATATAATCTGTATGGTTCATTATATTAACACGGTCATGAAATATCTTTAAAAAAACTAAGTATATAACGACTAGATGACCCGTCATCTATCAGCGACAGGAGTCAATTATATAATATTATACCTTTGATCTCTTATACGAGTATTTTTCTGTGATAGATTTTTTTACGTTAAGGTAGCTATCTACTTCTGTATTTCTATATAGTTTTTATCAAATAGTATTTTAAATGGACCTACCATATGATTGAAACAAATTATGTTTCATCATCATCATCATCATATCAGCCGTTGGATGTCCACTGTTGAACGTAGGCCTCCCCCATCGACCTCCAGAGCGACCAGTTCAAAGCAGCCTCCATCGATTGCCTTCCAAATTATATTTAATGGAAAGTAAAGGTACACTTTTATAACAAACTATATACATTAAAATAAAATTGAAATTATCAGAGTAAAAGTAATCAATCAAATATTTAGAATTTTCATCAATATGTCTGTCTCTTTATACCTACCTATAACGTAATAAAAAAATAACGTGTACAGTTTACTATCACTTTTATACGAATTTACAAACTCGTTTTTTTTTTTAATTACTAAAAATCACAATAATATATTTAGTCCATTGAAAAGTTACATTTGGGGTTGCGTTTTTTAGAGGACGCAATTTTATTTTTTTGATGTGTAGGGAGGCTCAGTGTAAAGCTAAAACCAAGTTTGTGGGGTCGCCACCCTTGTCCCACGGCCGCCATCTTGAAAATAGGGGTTGAAATGGTTTTTACGATATATCTCTTAAACTATTTATCTGATAAAAAAAGTTCTTGACATTTTTTGTTGCAAATTAAATTATCTACAACTTTGGTCCAGTAACTTTTTGTCATAGAACTATAAATAAAAAAAAAATTGTGTGTGTCAGCTCCGACGCACGACTGGAGTTTACTCCTTAAGTACGATTGTCTAAACATACGCAAAAAGAGTTTATCCAACTGAAAATAAGATTAATACCATATGAAAGGGTAAATTAACAAATTAATTAAAATAATATACATATTATATATATATTTATTCATTTTATATACATTTATTATAACTAATCGGCGAAATATTTTACATTAAACTTTTCACAATAGTCAATTTCAGATGTGCACAAATATTTCATTAGGAATGTTGATAAATTATGTAATTATTATTATCTGACAATTATCATTTATTTTTTAAATATTATTTTTCAATATTAATTAGAGCAACATTACTTTCGCACCGCACCATAGGTGCGCGCGCACCGAAAAAGTAACGAGGTCATTCATCAGTAGATTTTACCTCTCATATTTTTCTCATACCGGGCGCCTTATATATGAAAATCGATTCTTAAGGAGTAAACTCCAAAAGTTATAAGCGAAAATGTTCAGAAATTCGAGAAAAAAATTTAAATATTTCGATATAACTTTTTTTTTATCATTTTACGAAAATGATATCAGACCATTTTTGTAGATCGTTTTTTGAGGAACAACTTTTTAATAAAACATTTTTTCATTAAGTCAATAGCTAAGGTTTTACAGCGCTCCGAAGTGAGTATTATTTTTCAGTAGTCTTAACTATACATATATTATACGTGTGTACTAACAATGTGTAGAGTCTGGAGGCGCGTTTTTGCTTTTACGTGGTATCCCCAATAGGCATAATTCCACGGTGATTTTCTATATTACAACTACTCCGTCCTCAGTCTTTTCGATGGACCAGGCTGCGGCTCAGCATCTGATCGGCTTTATGAATTAAATATCAGTGGGAGAACTGGAGAAGGAAGGGGTGTTAATGTCGGCGGTTCATCATCAAAGTCATCTTCATTTATTAATTCTGAGAGCCCCATTACGTTGCTGCAAGTCTCTCCAGAACAATGGAAGCACACTGCAGAACTTTTCAGCCCTGCTTTTCGACATCCACACATCGCTCCACAGTTTCCTTTGCAGTTGCAAAATATCAATTTTAGAAGCTCAGGGGGTGCTGGAGGTTTAGAGTTCTGCACTGGCATCAATAATTTTCCAAATTTTTTCCAGTCCCAGTCTTCAGGATCAATATTATTACCAAGCCACGACTGGACCTGATGGTAGACTCGGAAAGTATGAAAGCGAGCTGTGTCTTGTGTTGGAGGAAGTGAAGATAAATTAAATGTACTTTTTGTCACTGACTTGGCGAATTGTTTGTATCTTAGGTTGTCAAGAAAATTATCATCTTTATTACCACCGTATACAGAGATAAAAAAACGTTCACCAATTACAGTGAGCAAAGCAAGGTCAACTCTCTTGTTGAGAAACAAGGCCGTTCTACTTGCAAACTCTAAGTGTTTTTCCAGGGTTTTCACAAATTTCATTTTACCGATATTGTAAGGAGCTGAAGTTGTGTCACATCCTGAAAAGGCATGAAGAAACAGCAAGTTATCCGTAATTACATCTCCGTACATAAAAACTGAAGCACTATATAATAGTTCTGCTGTTCGTCCTTTTGATGGTTTTAAAAAAAATACATTTGCTTGTTTTCTACCAAGTGCTGTGAGCAATATCAGTATATCAATATCTTCAGCTACAATAGTAACGGTATTGAATAATGGAGATGCAGCAAGAGCAGAGCGAACGATAAGAGTGTCTGCATCTGATTCTGCTTGGTCAACAGTGAAACCTGCTTCCGAGAATACAGTTTTAAGAAGTATAAATAAAGTTAGATTTGTAATTGTATCGACTGGTGTTTTTTCGTGCGGCGCAAACGCTAATAATTATTAATAATTAATTATTAATAAAATTGCAAAATTAATAATTAAAAAAATTATAACAAAAAAAGAAAAAAAAACAATAACTGATGACACATTGTTAGTAGGTACACACGTATAATATATGTATAGTTAAGACTACTGAAAAATAATACTCACTTCGGAGCGCTGTAAAACCTTAGCTATTGACTTAATGAAAAAATGTTTTATTAAAAAGTTGTTCCTCAAAAAACGATCTACAAAAATGGTCTGATATCATTTTCGTAAAATGATAAAAAAAAAGTTATATCGAAATATTTAAATTTTTTTCTCGAATTTCTGAACATTTTCGCTTATAACTTTTTTATTTATAGTTCTACGACAAAAAGTGACTGGACCAAAGTTGTAGATAATTTAATTTGCAACAAAAAATGTCAAGAACCTTTTTTTATCAGATAAATAGTTTAAGAGATATATCGTAAAAACCATTTCAACCCCTATTTTCAAGATGGCGGCCGTGGGACAAGGGTGGCGACCCCACAAACTTGGTTTTAGCTTTACACTGAGCCTCCCTACACATCAAAAAAATAAAATTTCGTCCTCTAAAAAACGCAAGGTAAGGCCTAAAAAATGTAACATTTCAATGGACTAATTATATTGACAATAATATAACTTATCTATCGGACGTGGAATTCGATATTGTACTACTTTGAATTGGAATTCGAAATAATTTTTTTACAAAATTTAACTATTATAGGATTTCAAAGAGGTAAAAAATTTAATATGACGGCTGCGCTATGCATGATTTATCAAATAAAATGCACTTGATAACGGCATTTTAACTTTTAAAAAAATGTTAAATAAAACGCTTTGGCTCAACTATTACTTTGCGATAAATAAACCAGTATTTATCAAAGGATGATTCTCCTATCAAAAATTAAGAATATGATGATAATGATCAATGATGTACGCTGCTTAACCGGTGATCGGATATACTCTATTTCAGGTCATAGCCCTCCTCCCGAAGTATAGCACTTCAGAAATCAGCAGTCTTAGACCAAATTTGAAGCCACAATCATTGGGTAAGACCTTGTGTAATGTATTTCGGCTATTTCTGCTTAATCGATTGCACTTAAAATGGAAACTGCCAAAGCTCTGCAAGGAATTTCACTAAGCCAGCTATGTGATACACTTGTACATAACAAGCATTAAACCAAATTAGTCAATACATTTTTAAATGGACTCAGCGATATTGAAAACAGATAGGATAAAAATGAATAAGTAATAATCAATCTAGGTTGACGACCGTTCTGGTTTAGTGGTTCGCCTCAACACCGGTGGTTGTGGATTCGTGTCCCGGTCTGGGTGTATGTCCTTGTGGATTTCCCCACCGTGCCTCGGAGAGTACGTAAAACCGTTGGTCCCGGTTGTTATCATAGACACCTAGTAATGATCGTTACTCTTGGTAGGGATATTATCCGCCAACCCACAGTGGAGCAGCGTAATGGAATAAGCTCCAACCCTTCTATATGGAGAAGAGGCCTTTACTCTGCAGTGGATTGTTTACAGACTGATACAGTACCGTACAATCGAGGTTGAAATCAACACACTAAATTTTTTTGTGATTGCGAAATTTCAATAATTAAGTAAAAAGTAAAATACGAATATAAAGTATTTGCTTTCTTTGCTTTAACGTTACGTTTCCAACAATTTAATATCGGATAATTTGAGTTTTGTCGTAATCAGCGAAATTCATACTCAGATGAACGCAGCTGTCAGCGAATATTCTACATTAATATTAAAAAGCTGAAGTGTGTTTGAAAACGCTAATTTAAGGATGTACGATCCGTCCGGTTTTACAAATAATGTTATATGACCAATGAAAGTGATAGTACGTGCTAAATGAATTAAAAATCAAAATCTGAAAATCAAAAATCAAATCTGTCCTTCAAAATCTCCGTAAAAAAAAAAACTCCTGCCCCAATGGCTGAGTTAGAGTAACGACATATTATTTTATCACTTTTAAACTTGATTGAACACAATTTTATAGTATATTATTTTGTATTAAATTACGTTATATTTTGTTGTATTATATAATATTATATTATATTATATTATATTAATTGTGTTCTTATTTATTGTACACCTACACAATCTGCCTATTCAATCTACAACAATTTCGAAGATAATTATTATAGGTGTAGTGTTGGTGTGTGCCTTAACGCCGAAGGTCGCAGGTCCGATTGCCACTCGGAACAGATATTTGTATTTGTCTAAATATTAATTTCTATTCTGGGTGTACGCCCTTATGGGTCTCCCCACCGTATCTCGGAAAACACGTAAAGCTTTCAATCCCAGTTGTTATTATCATAGACACCTGCTAGCGATCGTTACTCGTGATAGGGAAATTATCTGCCAAATCACTGTGTAGCAGCGAGGTAGATTAAGCTGCAATCTTTCTTTTATATGGATAAGAGGCTTCTGCCCAGTAGTAAGACGTTTACAAGCGGATTCAGCTCAGTATGTTTCATGAACTCACGAAAATAAAAGTTGACAAAACAATATACATTGATATCAATGTGACTAATTGTTGAAATTTGTAATGACTTGAGAACTCTATGATAAACTGTTTTACAGTTCCTATTATCTAAATTTAAATTATTATTCTTTCTTTTACAAAATTCTACTGAAAATAGAAAATATAAGAGTTGTAAGATAAGCCTTAAACTTTAGATCGACAGATCAAGTTTCGAGAGATTCCTAAAGTAAGAAATCTTATAACATAAAATATTTAAGAAAAAATAAGCACTTCTTTATTATATATATTTGTGTAAACACATAAAAGAGTGTAAGTAAATAACACATCGCATTAATGATGACAAATTTTTTAAAATTAACTAATAGAGTAAAAATTGTGAGAGATTTTTCCACTTAGGTTTAAAGAACTTTATTTCTCAAGAACATTAATTACAGTTCACTTATGAGCATAGTATTGTACATATAGATACTTTATTAAATATGTAACAAATAGTTCGACCGTATTTAGTTAAATAGGTAATGACTCAAAAAAGGGAAATGTGGCAATAAAGAATCAAGTTTATTTATTTGTTTAATACGAGTATTATCAATTTTAAGTATGGTTTAGTTTGTATTTTAGTTTGATTGTAGGTAGTTTAATAAAATTATGTGCAAGTTTATGAGTAATTTTTTGTTGTGATTGTATTTTTTTTATTTGTTTATTTTTATATTTATTTATTTATATTTGTATGTTTATTTACACATTATATTTCAAGTAGGTATATATGGTTTTAATTTAGTTTATCTATTTATTTATATTTATTCATTTATGTTTTGTGTTTACTTATACACATTATATTTCAAGTATACATTGTTTTAGTTTAGGATTATTATTATTATTTTTTTTTGTTTATTTTTATATTTATATTTCTTCATTTATGTTTAATGTTTATTTATACACATTATATTTCAAGTATATATTGTTTTAATTTATTTTTGTATATAGAAAGGTTTTCACATATTTTTATTTTATTTGGTGGTTTATTGTACCTCATGACACCATCATATAAAATGTTTCTTTTACCGTACCCTGTTCTTTGCATAATAAACGTCAGTTTGTGTGTATTTCTTAACTTGTGTGTCTATTCGGGCTCCATCTAGTTAGCACCCCAAATAGTGAAAAAAAAAATTTTAAAAATTGTCCAAATTGGTCACGAAATGGTCATTATAGGTCAGTTATTTTTAGTAATTGGTCAATACTTTGACAATAGTTACAGAGGGGTAAAAATTTCAAGGACATCGAAAAATTTTTGGCACCCCAAATTAATCCTACAAATTGGTTCTAAAATTATTTCAATTCATCTCAAAATAGGCATAATTGGTCGATTGATTTTAATAATTGGTCAACGTTTTTTTATATAAAAATTAAAAAAATAATAAAAAATTAAATTAGCTTCATCTATTTAGCGGCCCAAATGATGAAATTTGACCTCTTAGTAAGTAGTCCAAATTGGTCACGAAATGGTCACAATTGGTCAGTGATTTTTAGTGATTGGTCAATACTTTGAAAATAGTTACAGAGGGGTAAAAATTTCAAGGACATTGAAAAATTTTTGGCACCCCAAATTATTCCTACAATTTGGTTCTAAAATTATTTCAATACATCTCAAAATAGTCATAATTGGTCAATAAATTTTAATAATTGGTCAACGTTATTTTAACTAATTATTAATAAAAATAAAAAATATTACAACTTTCATAAATCGCGGGGTGAATAGGAATAAAACTGGAAGTTTCACTATTTTATGTCTATTTTATCTATTATTTTTAGGTTTAACCGAAGGGCAATTAAAATCGACGTAAATGCAAATTTTTAAGCGTTTATTAGATTTTCAGAAACGTTTTGGTTAAAGAGATACGATTATATAAAGTTGGAATGACATTGAAACTATTTATTTATTTATTGTGAGAAAAAGAGGGCAAACTCAAAATCTAGGTAGAATTAAAGGGCAGATTAATGTTTATAGTTTAGTATTTTTAATTAACAAATTATTAATAAATAATACAAAATAACAAAACTTTCATAAATAGCGGGGTGAATAGGAACTAAACTTAAAGAAACTACTAGCTTCATCTATTTACCGGCCCAAATGATGAAATTTGACCACTTAATAAGTGGTCCGAATTGGTCACGAAAAGGTCACAATTGGTCAGTGATTTTTAGTAATTGGTCAATACTTTGACAATAATTACAGAGGGGTAAAAATTTCAAGGACATTGTAAAAATTTTGGCACCCCAAATTAATCCTAAAATTTGGTTCTAAAATTGTTATACTACATCTCAAAATATTCATAATTGGTCAATTAATTTTAATAAGTGGTCAACGTTTTTTAACTAATTATTAATAAATAATAAAAAATAATGCAACTTTCATAAATCGCGGGGTGATTAGGAACAAAACTGGAAGTTTCACTATTTTATGTCTATTTTATCTCTTATTTTTAGGTTTAACCGAAGGGCAATTAAAATCGACGTAAATGCAAATTTTTAAGCGTTTATTAGATTTTCAGAAACGTTTTGGCTAAAGAGATATGGTTATTTAAAGTTGGAATGACATTTAAATTATTTATTTATTGTGAGAAAAAGAGGGCAAACTCAAAATCGTAGGTAGAATTAAAGGGCAGATCAATGTCTATAGCTTAGTATTTTTAATTAACAAATTATTAATAAATAATACAAAATAGCAAAACTTTCATAAATAACGGGGTGAATAGGAACAAAACTGGAAGAAACTACTAGCTTCATCTATTTAGCGGCCCAAATTACGGATCTTTCGATTTTTTTTTACAAATTACAAATTATAATTTCGTGAAATATAATAGGGTTTTTCTATATACTTTATTGACAATTGTAATTCAGAAACAGCTCAGTAGGTATAATTTAACATTTAATTAAAAAAAAAATAAAAACTATAAGTATGTAATCATCGCAATGATATTTGTAAAATAAGTGCATACTTAGAAAAAATATAATTACATTATTGATAAATGTTCCTTCTATATAGTACTTAAATATTTTGGATTTTACAATTATTTATTTCTCAAGATATTAAAATTGATTTTTATTTTTATTTTATAAGGGAAATCCACAAATTAATGACTCTGCATCTATGATAATTAGATGTCGCGCTCTTTGTATAACTCCGCGCGTTTCTTTTTGGTGCGCAATGGCAGAAACTTGTAATTCATGTAAAAAAGTATCGATATTTTTATCGATATAATATATCGTATCGTTATATCGACACTTTGCGATATTATATTGTATGAAAATATATATCGATAATTTTTGCAATCCGATATATCGGATTAATGTATCGATAATTATCCAATAAATATATCGATACTTTTCGATAATTCAGATGAATATATTAATATTTTTGATGTCTCGGAAGTGAACAGGAAAAAAAGTCATCCCGACCCCGTATCGATATTTAGATCTCTCGGCTATGTGTATTCCTAAAAAAAAGTCATCACCTCTACGTATCCAATTTATATCGATTCTAAATTCCGCGTACTTCTAAAAAAAAAACAAGGTCGTCGCATCTACGTATATCGATATAAATCGGATATAATACTATACTACTCGATTTATATCGACTGAAATACTATACTACTCGATATATATCGATACGAATACTAGATAACTATCGGATGAATACTACTCGATGTTTATATCGAATGAATATGTATAACTGACCCACTGAAAATTTACAAATATATCGATATTTATATCGATAATTATCAAATGCATATATGAAGTATTTACGAATTTTCGATATATATCGCACGCACCTAACTATGAGTGACACGTGAGGGCAGACGTCCTTGATGATTGTGTTAGAGATCTTCATCGGATTTTTTTTAACCAAAATAATATTTTTTATGAGTTAAAAAATTTAAAAATTAAAATTAAGCAACTAAAAAACTACTAACCACTAAAAAGTAGTCCAAAAAAAATAGAAATCCAGAAAAAAATAGTCCCACTAACAAAATATGAAAACTATTAAGTTGGTAGCACTGCTATAATAATAAGGGGAGTCCCTTCCTCTTATTATTATACCAGTGTTACCAGCCATGGCTGTGTCCCCCAGCCATGGCGCGTCATTACTGGGACCTAGGGTTGCCAAACATACTTTATAATAACGTATCCTATTTTATTTTTGGTAATTATGCTTTATACTTTTGCAAACAAATAAAGTATGAGAAAATACTTTATTTCCAATCTTTACCGTGATGCATAAAACAAAACACTCATTATGGTTACTTAGTATTTAACTGTTTATCATCAAACACATCAATCATATGAATCAAAAATAGGATTAAAAAAATTTGATAAATTTTCACCAAAAATACTTAATACAGTTATGTTACCAGTAATTTTTCACTTTTTATTGATATGAGCTTACATTATATGACAAAATGGTTTGATTTTAGCGAAGATAACTTCTTCAAAATGGCACTTCGTTACATATCTTTGCAAAATTAGGTTAAATGTGAAGATTTTGAAATGGTAATTACTAAGGCCAAATTAAATATTAATATGGACGAAGAAATAAATTAAATAAATTAAGATTAAATAATAATTATTTAAAACTAGTATGCTTAATTAAAAAAAAAAAAACAAAAAAACCCGACTGCGTAAAATACTCTTATTATAAACTAAAAAGAATAAAACAATTTACTAGCTTTCATTTGATACCTATATTGCTACAGTAAGAAAAAAAATTCAACTCCCCCCCTCATTCCGCCATTTGCGGGTGCCATTTTGAAAATTTATATAGCCTATGTCACTATTACAATTTAGACAAATCCAACGACACCTCATATGTCAAAAACCGTCCAGCCGTTTGGGCTGTAGGGCGTGCCAAAGAAATGGACATACATACATAAATAAATAGATACATACATACATAAATACATACATACATACATACATACATACACTCGAAAAACATAACCCTCCTTCTGTCGCAGTCGGGTAAAAAAAATAATTTTGATTATTAAAAAAGATTAAATTTTGATTGTTAAAAAAGCTTTGAAATATTTAAAAATAGCAAAAAATTCTTAGCATGTGCTAAAAGCACACAAAAATACGTTTTTATGGTAATAAAAACATACAATTTGAAAAATACTTTTTTTTTCTTCGAAATACTTCTTTTTTATTATTGAAACAATTTTGTACGTTTTTATTTTGTCAAAAAAAGTTGGCAACCCTACAGTTGGACCGCCCCTCTACTACGCCTTGCTCGTCGCACTGACTAATAGTTAGGAATGTGCGATATACCAATATATCTTCATTTCATAATTATCGAGTAGTATCTATATATTTCATCCGATTATATGTATATCGAGTAGTATCGATATAGTTCATTCGATATTTATGGAGTAGTATAGTATTCTTTCCGATATGTATATCGATAAGTTGAAGCGATGACCATTTTCTTTCGTGTGTACTTCCGACACATCAAAACTATCGATATACTTCGGTTAAACCTAAAAATAATAAATAAAATAGACATAAAATAGTGAAACTTCCAGTTTTATTCCTATTCACCCCGCGATTTATGAAAGTTGTATTATTTTTTATTATTTATTAATAATTAGTTAAATAACGTTGACCAATTATTAAAATTTATTGACCAATTATGACTATTTTGAGATGTATTGAAATAATTTTAGAACCAAATTGTAGGAATAATTTGGGGTGCCAAAAATTTTTCAATGTCCTTGAAATTTTTACCCCTCTGTAACTATTTTCAAAGTATTGACCAATCACTAAAAATCACTGACCTATAATGACCATTTCGTGACCAATTTGGACAATTTTTAAGAGGTCGAATTTCACTATTTGGGGTGCTAACTAGATGGAGCCGTCTATTCGCGTTTGGTAAGAGATGTTTGCATACGGATGTGCCCAGATAACATTTTTTTTATTAACATGCATATGTTTACAGTGTATATTTGTTCAAGGTTAAGTATTTTAGTGGTTTTATAAAGTATAGAAGTAGATGTTAGTTTGGGATATTGGAATAACACTTTAATAGCTTTATTTTGTGCGCGCTGTAATGGTGTTATATTCGTTTTGGCGGCGTTGGCCCAGACCTCTATTAAATAGGTAAGTTTAGATTTTATAAGCGCATTGTTCAGCATATATCGTATTTTAGGTGGTATACAACAAGACATCCTACGTAGTGCCCCAATGAATTGTGTAAGATTATTTTTCACGTGTTCTATGTGGGGTTGCCATGTCAATTTATCGTCCAAAATTGAGCAAAGGTACTTTTCCTGGTGTGATCTACGAAGAATTTCGTTGTTAATATTTAGTGATATATCGTCCGGTATTTTTTTATTTTTTTGCACTAAAAATCATTTAACAACTTTTTTTTGCTTTAACTGTTAATAGATTACATTGACACCAAATGCTGTATTGGCGTAGATCGTGCTGTGCTTGTTTGACCAATTCCGTTAGGTCCTTTCCGAAGTAAAAAAGATACATGTCTTTTTCAGCATGTCAGCATATAGCATATATGTCCAGTTAGTTTGATATTAATCACATTATTGACGTAAATTAGAAATAATAATGGTCCTATTACGGATCCCTGTGGAATACCGCAGGTTATATGTTGGAGATTACTTGTATAGCCTGGTGTACCTATTTTTACAACTTGTGTTCGAGTGTTACTTTACAATTTAATCCACGTTAATTTCAGTTAAACAAAAATATTGTAACATACAATTTAGAAACTATGTCCCACTACTGAGTATATGTATTTCTTCCAATTAAGAAAAATGATTTCAGCTTAGTTTATATGGTTATACGCCTGGGAATATCTTCCGAGACATGGAGATTTCTTCCATTTCCATTATAAAGAAATGTAAAACTTGAAATTCAAAGGTGACAGCAGATTTAAACCGTCGAGTTTTCGGTTAAGATTTACTTGTAGAACAAAATGCCATCCCGGAATTTTTATTTTATACTTTGAAGCAATGATTCAAAGTAAAAATTATTTACTGAATTCATATTTTTTTTTTTATTTAATTACAAGCAAAAGAAAACTACTAAGGTTTGTACAATGCTACTATTTTTTTTTTTAAATTTAGGGAAATAATTTAATTTAATTAAAAATCGTTAAACTGTAAAGTTTTAAAACAAATAAACGCGATAAAATCCGATTTAGACTTTTAATTAAATGAGTAATATTCGCGTAAATATTAGAGAACAGTATTGCCTTAATTTGTCACATACGCGATCTATTTGTGAGCTCCATGAAAATTTGCTATCTATCATCAGACCCAGGTACATTTGCGAATTAACAACTTCAACAGCTGAGCAAGCACAGTTATTTTTATCTTTGGTATGCAAACAACTATGATTGTGAGCAATCAATTTTGTTGTCATAGTTTTTCGTTGGTGTGGTGATTTTATTATTAGAAGTTTAGTTTTGTTTACATTAAGTACAATTCCTACATTATGGCACCACTGTATCAATGCGTCGAAGTCATATTGTAACTTCTTTTTGGCCTCCTCAGGATTACTATCAGCCACCACGAGACACGTGTCATCAGCGAATTGATAACATGTACACTTTTTTATACAGTTACTCATTTCGTTTACATAGGACAAGAAATGGACTGGACCAAGCACCGATCCTTGAGCTGTACCGACCGTCACATTGATGTGGCTACTTAATGTTTCATTAATTTTAACGGTGAATGTTCTATTTCGTAAGTAATTTTCACACCATTTCAATAAAGGTCCTCTTATACCGCAGTTATCTAGTTTTTTTATTAATTTCTCGTGATTGAGAGTGTCGAAAGCTCGTGAAAAATCAATAAAAAGAGCGACTACTGTTTTTTTTACTCTTAAGAAGTTCGTTCACATCATCAGTAAATGCAGACAATAAGTCTATAGTACCTTTTCCTTTTTGAAAGCCACTACTTTTTACTGTAGAAGTTACTAATCTGTTCACAAATAAATTTTTCGACTATTTTGTCAATTAACGAAAGTAGCGTTATAGGTCGATAATTAGAATAATCATCGTGTTTATCTTTATTGTATAAAGGTCTTACACATCCAATTTTTAGTTCATCTGGGTAAATTACAGTTTTTACACTGCAATTAATTAAATTAAAATTAATTAATTTAAATGAAATATAATTATTCACTAATTCCATCTCGGAATTTTTATTTTATACTTTGAACTAATGATTCAAAGTAAAAAACCCTGCGGTGTCCTCATCATCGTAATGGGGCGCCACGGGATCGCTCGCGCATTATTATATTATCTCAAGGCCAGAAGGACGGCACCAGAGTCGGATGGTGTTGAGAACTGAGAGGGTGGCTTCGAGTCCTATTCGATAAAAGCCTCAGCATCGGACAGTTCCCGAAGCTGTGGAAGACAGGCCGGTTGTGCCTGTTATGCAAGGAAGTTAGATCATCTGACTCCCTCTCTGCGTACAGGACGATTTGCTGCTGGACGAGACGGCCAAGATGCTTGAGAAGATGCCAATGTAGCTGGTCCAACCCTATGCATCAAGATAGCGTATCACTTCCGGGGGTACAAAAAGAGTTCATATAATTTTCTGTCAGAATACCTGATGCGTGATCATGATAGGATGACCCTATCAATATCTTGAACACGTTGTTTTATTGAGTTCTAAAAATGAGCTTACAAACCTACACGTGTCGAGAGGAATGCAATAAAATCTGGACAGAGTTAGTTTACTTCATCTTCAAACATGAAAAAACCTTCGTGAAATCTTATAGGTACGCCTAAACACATTATCAGCTTGACTCTTTGTCAGTGTCATGGTCATATGTGAGGCCAGTGGTTGATATATGGCGGAGATATATATATAAATAAATTGATAGATCCTTATAAGGGTACAATATTTATATTTATAAGAAGTATTGTTTTATATTTTTTCTAATTTTTTTTTATAAGAAGTATTGTTTAAAATAAAATTAATTAGCGTCGACCAATACCAATTTTTAAGAAAAGTGCTAACCATCTTGCCAAAAACAATATATGGTCAATACAAGTCAACAAATACTGTCTGCAATATTTTTTCTCTTATATTAACTATTTCATATTTATCTATATTTTTTTTAAGTAAAAAGAGCCAAAAACGCAAACAGCGCTACTTTATGTTAAATGGTTTCAGTCGTCCATGTACGTCTGCAACACTAGAGAAGTTGTTGGTGGGTTGCCGGCATTTACAGATAAGGTGTCTGTACACACGAAGCTTGAAAACCTCCAAATTATAGCACTCTTTATGCATAGTGACAATGACATTTAAAACTATATATAATATTTAATAAAAAATTATTTATTGATTAGAAAACTTTGTAACAGTGAACGTTAATGTGAGACAGCTTGCAGGGACTAAACGTCGAATAAGTTTCATTCAGTAAATGACGTAAATGTGTTCACATCTCCTTGGAAATGACAATAACTCCTGAGACATTAATGAAACTTTGCTAATGACAGTAATTGGGTTCGTTTCGTAACTACAATTATAAACACGTTAAGATCATCTATAAAATTAATCACTGAAATCATTTTTAAGCGATTTCAAAAAAGAACGAGGTTCTCAATAGGGTATTTTACTCTTTGAAAAAGTACTTCAAAATGTTGATTTTCCTAATAAAAAGTCACAAATATATATATTTCGGCAAAATGAACACACTTTCTTGCTATAAAACTAAATTAAATTTGAAACCTTTTTTATTCCCGCGAAAACGCTGTCTGCCATTTTGATGACGTAATATGTGTAGAAGCCGTGTTCCGATATACACTGAGAGCACTTGAGGTGTGATCCATTCGCCTCGTCCCCTAAGGAACTTCGTTCCAAAAACAACAGAAACAACAAAAATAATGAAATTTATTAATATAATTAATAAGATAATAATACTACTACTAATAATGATAATATAATAATAATTTTTTTACGATCTTCTTTCTCGTCCCTACTTTCTTCCAAACGGCGCGGCTCTGTCTCATTTGAGCAGCGCATTTAGAAGCCAACCAAAGCAAATAATAGAAATCGGAGGAAAGCTGATAATGTTATGCATTTAGACACAACCATCAACGTCGCCTGCCCTTACCAAGGCACCGACTCCAAAAATAACTGATCATAAATTGTGAGTAGGTATATAAGTATCGATAATTTTGTTGATCGTCCGTTAATGCTTTTTGTTTTGAAGTTATTAAAATATTATTTTCTATTTTTTAATTTAAGCTTGTATGTGTAGGTATAATCTTGTAGGTCTTATCTTGAAGTCGATTTTTTTTTTCTAAAAATATATTTTATATCAGACCTGTATTTGCATACAAGTTTATTGCATTACGTTAAATATATTAAAAGTTACGTTGCTTGAAAATTCTAAATATTTTGCCATTAACTTTTTATGAGAATATCTATGTATAATAATAAAAACAAGAAACATCACATTTTAACTCTTTTTATGGGGTTGCGTTTCATAAATTTGATTTAATCAATTACAAAAATATTTTTATCTAATTCCTAGATTAAAACATAGAAATAAACCAAAGAAATGTTTATTAATCGGTTATGTGGAAGAAAGAAGACAAACTCTTTTTTTTATGAAACCGCCCCTAATGCATGCAGATTTTTTTGAATTGCATTATAATTTACCTCGTTTATTTATTTTATATTATTTTTATTATTAAAAATTAACAATTGTTAGTTGAAGATTGACGACCTTTCTGGTGTAGTGGTGCAAGTAGTTGCCTCAACGCCGCGCGCCGGGGCGGTTGCGGGTTCAATTCCCGCTCGGGACAGATATTTGTATTATTTTGTACAAATATTTGTTTCCGGCCTGTGTGTATGTCCTTGTGGGTACCCCCACCGTGCCTCGGAGAGCACGTAAAGCCGTCGGCCCCGGTTGTTATCATAGACACCTGATAACGAGCGTTACTTATTATAAAGAAATTATCCGCCAACCCGCAGTGAAGCAGCGTGGTGGATTAAGCTCCAACACTTCTTCTACATTGAAAAGAGGTATTCACTTAGCAGTAGGTGGTTTACAGACTGATACATTTGAAGATTAACATGTTTTACTAACATTTTACTTTTTAAAATTAAACGACTTAAGTTTTATGATTTTAAATATTATTTTATGAAAATAAAACCTCTACCTCTAGTGCTTTTTTATTTTTTATTTTCATATTTTCCTAAAAGCTACGAGAAAAGGATACATTTTGCACTTACTGATAGAATTTTTTATTTTTGTTTAGATTTTGTGTTGTACTTACTCTCTGAAATAATGAAACGTCTGATTTCGTTTTCCCTCTCATCTTTTATTCATTTAATATTATTAGATAAAAGATATTGAATCTGTTATAAAATGAACGTAGTGGTAATATTTTACATTCATTGTATTAAAAGCCGACTTAAAATAGATCAAAGTATAATACATTGTAAAACAAAATCTTTTTTTATTTTTATTTAATATATAAGATTTTTATAACACCAATTCACAAAAACCATAGACAAAAAATTTAAGGCCTGTATTTTGCTTTTTAGCGATAAGACTACTTTTTTAGTACTTATTTCCCTTTTTTGTACTGTTTCTTATTCTTGGTATACAATAAAGATTTATTATTATAATATATAAGAGTTATATTTATATTATTTTTATCATCAGAATTGGGTACGTTCGCGGACCCTCTTCTAATTGATTTCGTCACTTTTTTATCTATGCATTCCACAGACCACATGCACGGAAACGGAAATGGGACATGCGCAATAGTTTTTTTATTTGTCAGTTTTAAATTAAAAAAAATTAAATTGCGTGTACTAGCGTACACTCGTAAGAAGTGAAACTTATAATAAAAACAGTTTACTTTTTATACGATCGTAATTATATGAGTCCTGTGTTTGCGTTCGGACATATTTATATTCGAATTACCTACTCACTATAGAATACATCATACAATAACTGCAAACTTCTATATAGTGATACTTAATTTCACTCAAGAATCTTAGAGATTGCTAGCGCAGTGGCTGCCAACGCGAATTGAATTTCTCTAGAGCTGCTCGAGAGCTGCAAGTTCAAAACCCTGCGAGAGCCACATTTTGTAGCATTCAAAATTTGATATTTGATTTATTTAGTTTAACTATTTATTTATATATATAGGATTTAATCTACTACCACTCGGAATCTTCCTTGCGCATGTGTTTATTGAAAAACGACTGAAATACGCAATAATCAAGAACAAGATGGCGCGTAACGCAAGATGGCGCGTAACGAAAAAATCTTTCCAACCCCGATAAAGAAGTTTCACTTCAATAATAGGTAGTTAATAAATGTAAAAAGATAATTTTGTTTATTATCTTTTATGAACAACAGCAAACAATTATTTACTAAAGTTTGACAGTTAAATTCAGTTTTTGATTAAAAAAGTATCATTTCCGCGCATGTGGTCTGTGGAATGCATAGATAAAAAAGTATGAAGTACGCATGCGCTGCTATAAAAGTGATGAATTATCAATTAGAAAAGAGCCCGCGAACGTACCCATTATCATCATTATATCAGCCATTGGATTTCCACTGCTGAACGTAGGCCTATCGATCTATTATTTAAAAAAATATAATCGCGACAGTAACTTATTTTTAAATAATCTGTCAGGAATCTATACCAAAAGGTGAAATATTTTAAAAGGAACTAGCCATAGGGTAACCAGATGCTGGACGTGACATCTGACAACTTGAAGCATCGCTGCTCAGAGGTCTCGGCATGACCAATCAATTTTACTAGATCAGCATATCGACATACACGAAGAGGTATATGAAATATCTGGCTATATGTATAGCAAAAATGTAGTAGATACACTTATTAAAATACTGTACAATCTTTCACTCCTATAGTAAGAAGTTCTTTAACGAAATAAAAAATAAGTATATATTTTCTAAGAGTAAAAGTACTCTCTGTTTGTATCTGTATTCTAAAAACGAAACAATAAAAGCAAACAAATTCTATATACTATACCTATATGTACTTACACAATACCACCACTATACCATATACTTAATAATACCAGTGTAAATGCTTGAAAAATATAGAAATATGACTAAAATAATGTGTCACTAGACAATATTCACACTGAGTCGACCCGTTTTGTTTGTTAGGCAACACTTTAAATCTTATTGTTCTACTAGGTCACCTGGGACGTCTGTATCCGCCGTGAATACATTCAAAAAGTGGTGCGGAAAGAACTCCACCACGCTTAATCCATTTATGCAAAGTTCCAACCTTTGTAACAATTTCTATTGTATATTTTTATCACTGAAAATTTTACACGAATTTAACTTGGAAATAGTAATCTGTATTTTATTTTGAAAGAGATTTTAAAAATATTTACTGTATACTTCAATCAAATGTAATTTTACTGAGTCAGATCAAATCTGTAACTGTACCGATTTTTGTCACCGATTGTGATGCACACACGCCCATATTTTAACGATGGATGAAATAAGTTAGTGAATATTGAGTACGAGTTAGTGCATAAATATATATGAATATATATTTTTATATAATATATAATAAATAATATATTACTTTTGAATTAATACTTGGAAATCAATTGTGTTTCTATATTGCAATCCCTATACTGAAAATGAAGTCATTTTCAGCCTACGAAAATACGTAAGTCAACAGTCAATAGGACGTGGGAGGATTATCTAAATATTGATTCTACACTTTGGTATTTTTACTTTTACTCTTATGCTTATAAAATCGTTTAGGACAATATAATATATATCCCTATAATAATAGGACAATATAACCCTCGCAAGGCTACTATTAATGAATATCTAACATAACGTGAGCTTAATTAAGACACCTCTTTAATTAAAACGATTTTTATAACATAATTTATAGAAAATTACTATTCATTTTCCTGCGATATAAAGCGAATAGTTTAAAGTATATCGTTACAAAAATACAGGTAAAGGATTACCTTAAATCGTGATAAAAACTACAGCCGAAAAACCTCACTTAGATTTCAAACTAAGTGATGCCTCTTTCGTTTTTGTTTTTCATTTATTAAGTATACCTAGTGAATCTACACGCTCATTCTATAATATGTCGACATTTTCAGAAGAAAGAGTAAATTTGATATTCAATGTCATTTGTTACAAATCTATTATACACGATAAAGGAACGAGATTTCCAGTTATTAAACAATAGACGTTACAATCCCAGATAATTGAAATCGACCCTTTTCCTTCGTAATTGACTCTTGAACTGTCAGCATCCAAAATTTCAATATACAAAAACTGAGTACCTACTTTTAAGAAAATTAAAAAATAAGGCTTTGTTTTTTAAATACTCATTAAAATGTGTTGTATAAACAATTTATTAATGTTAAAAAAGAGATTAACATTAATTACGATAAACAAATAATAACAGCATTACACGTACCGGAGTAATCTATAAGCACCAATACTTTGACTTTAGAGTCCTTTCTTGTTCATAGCGTGGCGTAAGTCTTCAATACGTGATTAAATCACGTATTGAATAAGCCATATAAATATAAATAATATAGCCGCCTTAATAATAGCGTAGTACATAATTTATAAAGCAATACGAATTTTTGAAATATGAAGTAGTAGAAAAAAAGTACGTTTGAATCGTCATCAATCATAGGCTAGGCTAGTAGGCTTCAAAAGCAAAGTCAGAAATTTGGAAATAAAATTTTATCATGCCTTTTCCTGTATACAATTTTGGTTACTGTTTTTATACATAATAAATAAATTGTGCGTGTGTATTAATGAACACACGTATGAAGTGAAACTTTTTATTATATATTTAACATTAATTGGTCAAGTGAGGTTTACGAAAAAAAGTGTGTGTGTAGGTACTCATGTACGCACGTAAGAAGTTATAATAAAACGATGTGCCAAGTTAATCGGTAGTGCGCGCCATCTGTAATCAGATAGCTATCTAAAAACAAAGTAAGTCGTCAAGACGAATCAAACGAGCCGAAAATCGATGGTTTGCGTTGTTTCATTACAGAGTTCTTATGAGTTATGACTATCTTCCATCTCCATCATCAGACCCTGGTTACCATTGAAAGACAAACTACTCGTCAAGATGATTCAATCGAGCCCGAACTCAATGGGGTTGCGTTTTGTCATTACAGAGTTCCTATGACTACCTTTCATCTCCATATCAGACCCTGGTTACCATTGAAAGACAAACTACTCATCAAGACGATTCAATCGAGCTCGAACTCGATGGGGTTGCGTCGTTTCATTACAGAGTTCCTATGACTACCTTCCAGCTCCATCATCAGACCCTGGTTACCATTGAAAGACAAACTACTCCTCAAGACGATCCAAACGAGCCCGAACTCGATGAGTTTGTGTCGTTTCATTGCGAAGTTCCTATGGCCACCTTTCAGCTCCGTCATCAGATTAGACCCTGGTAACCGTCTAACCTAAATCAAACGGGCCGAAACTCGACAGACTCGAACTCGGTTACGTCGTTTTATTACATAAATATATAGTACGGAGTCCCGAAATACCATATAATATGGTCCGAAAATGTGACGCTCGTAGTGTGACGATTTTTTATTTTAACGTCTATAAGATTTATCCTATAACTCGATATAAAAGTTTCGCTTAAAAAAAATTATATTAATACTTTAATGTTGTTAATGTCGAGTGTTGATATATTTACCTTCTTTGGAATTACGGAGGTAAAAAATAATTGCTTATCAAGAGTAGCTGGCAATTTATGAAAAATGAGCTGATGAGATATTTTAATCTTCGTTTTTTAATGCTTTAGTTCTGATTGATAACAAAAAAATTTATATGTCAGCTAAATTTTTTATACTTATTTTATTTGGTTGTGCTGTTGTTATTTTCTAACAAAGTCTTCGTGCTAGTTCTCACTAATCCCAATGTTTGTCACGTTTTATGGTAGCCAATCTAATAACTGATCAATCATATACCTAATTATTTTCAACTTTTAATCATACTTCCGCTTCAGTTTTCTTCCGTGCAATATTAATTTAAAATTCTTTCGTTATTATTATATTAAATTTTTCATCCAAAATAGTTATAGACAGTAGTGATTCTTCCCAAACAATTTTCGAAGCATCCGCTCTCAACATATCGACATTCATGTATCAGAATTTCCAACCTCAATCAACTTAGGCCGAGGCTTAGGATCACACAGTTTGTTAGTCAAGTAAATTAGATCATAGCAGACATGTCAGAAGCCACGAGCGATTAATTTACTATGGTTAATTATTATCTGACATCTTAAAGTTAATATTGAATCAATTCAAGAGCCGGCAATATTTAATTTATGGTAATGGTGCGTTGCAATTATTGAGAAAATATTATTTAATGTGACGGTTTTTTGTCACATCAACTTTAAAAAATGTTGTGATTTATTAGAATTTATCATAATTAAAATTACTTTATCGGTATTTATTTATTTATTGTGTAGGCCAACTAGTAAATACTATAACACTTGTTAATCGTTGTATAATACGAGTACATGTAATTGTTGTAATTTTATTATAAACTAGCGGCCCGCCCCGGCTTCGCACGGGTCTTTAACTAAAATTTTAAAAATTATACATTTATATTTTTTATCACCTACACCTGCGTCGATACTGGAAAATATTTTATAATAGACGGATTGAGTGACAGATTTATTATATCTATATACATACATACATACATACATACATACATATATATGTATATAGATAGTACTGATGAAACATTTGAACTGTTTTTTTATTAATTATTTTCTCATTGATGAATACCATATTTTAATAAGTATTATTCCCGACGAAGACAAATCCAAAAACACAAAAATCATAAAAATTCTTCCACTCGTTCTCGAGTTATAAACGGTGTAACTAACACGACTTTATATATATATATATATATATATATATATATATATATATATATATATATATATATATATATATATATATATATATATATATATATATATATATATATATATATATATATATATATATATATATATATATATATATATATATATATATATATATATATATATATATATATATATATATATATATATATAGATTACAACTTAAATAGCTATAACCATCCAACTTTGTACAATCAACAAACAAATAACGACCAAATATTTTAAATTTTTACAACGAACAAACAATCAAGACCGTAGTACCCTAAAGTATTTAATTATATACAAAAAAGAAAAACAGATTTTTAAATACGGGCGAGTGTCATTCTTTTGGCCGAAGTTTTGGTCAGCGCGATTCAGAAAATTATCTGCGCCATCTATCGTATAATTGTAGAATATCGTTTTTATATTTAGTGACATTTAACATAATTAATATTTAACATAGTAGTATATTAATTGAAAATGATGTTTATCTAAAATATTAAAACGATTTCTATTCCTATCCGACATATTTAGTAAACATTTAAGTTTAACAAAATAATAACTCAAATATAAGTTTTGTGAGTTTTAAAGATTCCTTAGACCAGATGGCGTTGGCGGCGTAGGTACCTATTTCTATTTTCTTAAATATTTATTTTTAAATTTAATTACAATGAAACAAAAACTAAATTATACTGTGAGTTATTTCCAATTTTTATGTATTAAAGTTATTAACATTGGTTTTGTACTTTTTACGTGATACGTGATCAGAGAAAAACACGATAAGAGATGGCGCTGATACAAAAAAATACGCGCTATTGAAATTTATTCTTGATGATATATAGTGTATTAATAAAACAGAGGTTTTAACAGATTTATTATTTGTATAGATATAATTGTGTTTTTTACAGTAGCCACAACATTAACAATATTTACTTGAAAATAAAAATAAAGAACCGATCAAAAAAATACACGACTATAAATTTCAAAATAATTAGAATCCTTTCCCTTTTTGAAGTCGTTTAAAAAGATATAATCAGTGTAAGAACATATTAACATACTTATTTATATTTGATTAAAAAATAATTTTAAATTTAATTTTATTTATATTTTAAAATGAATATGGATAAGACAAAAATCATGTCGAATGTTCATGTCGTACCCATCAGGATATCGGTTGGAGATTCTACTCTCGAAGTTGTTGACGAGTACATCTACCTAGGACAAAATGTCCATCTTGGTAGGTCCAACTTCGAGAGAGAGGTCAATCGTCGAATCCAGCTAGGATGGCCAGCGTTCGGGAAGTTGAAAAACGTCTTTTCATCTGACACACCTCAATGCCTGAAGTCGAAAGTCTTCGACCAATGTGTGTTACCAGTGATGACATACAGATCTGAGACGTGGTCAAACGTCGATGCGAAATATTTCTAACTAGAAAATCGAATATATAATATATATATATATATATATATATATATATATATATATATATATATATATATAGTAAAACTGATTTTTTTTATTGTATATTAAAAAGTTACTTTTTTATAATTCTGTTGGCATCTGGTTGGTTAGACTCTTTAGTGCATACACATAGTTTTATGTCGTTATTTTATCCAATTTTATTTTACATTTTTAGTTATAATCTATTTTGTGAATTATAAGTAAGTAATAAATTCACCATGGTACTTCACCGTGGGTTGGTTAATTATTTCCGATTCCGTGCTCTCTAAGATATGGTGGAAAGCCTTACAAGGACATACACTCAAACTAATAGAAACAAATATTTCCACAAATGCAAATAATATCTGTTCCGAACGGAAATTGAACGCACGATCGTGGCCGTACATTAATGAAACTTTCGAAGCTACTACATCATGACTGTCTTCAGATGAGTCGAACTATGTATAATCTGTCTGGTGTTAAATCGTCTGAGGCTACCCATCTATCACGGATGATCGAGTGTATTAGATGCTTAGTGTACAAAAATATTTCTATGAAAGAAATAATAAAAATACCGAAGATTTTTTTTTTTATTACCTTTTTCACTTTTTTCTAGGATTTATTAGATATTTCTTTTTGTTAAATCTGGATTATTTCGTAGTCTGCTTGTATATCAAATTATCCATTTTTATACGAAACTAGCAAACCCGGCAAACTCCGTTTCGCCACCAACTTATTTTCGTGAGAGATACTCACACCACGTACTGGTGCCATCTGCTCCACCACCATGCAAAACCATATTGGTTTGTAGTACATGCTATGTATCAGAGATGGCGCTGTATGAGAAAAATGATTTTCCCTGTTTTCCTGCTTTTCTGTTGAAATTTTTCCTGAATTTTGTTTGCTATAAACCTCACGGAGTCCGAGACCTTTCCAACGAATGCAAAACCGTGGAAATCGGTTCGTGCGTTCTGGAATTATAGCGTCAGCGAGGAAAACCCGACTTATTTTTATATTATAGATAATTGTTACAATACTAAGGGCCTGTTTCACCGGTTGCGAATAAAGTCACGAATTGCTTATTACGGTCCTATTCAACAGATAAACTACAACTTTCGGTTTCACCGGTTGCGAATAGATGTATTCGACAGAAATAACGGCCGGTAATTTATCGGCCGTATCCAGTGACTGTTAAAGACTATTTGACAGTTAAAAAACATTATTTCAAACGTCATGATCGAAGTCTTAAAATATTTTATACGTTTTGCAGTTTATATCATAAATTAATTTTGTTAAATTATGGATTTTTAAGTTTTGGAAGACTAGTTTGATGAATATTTTCAACATGTTACACGTCCATGAAGGAACTGTGTCTTATATTTTTCGATTAAGTGAAAGTGACCTAAAAACTTTATAGTGATTAGTTTGTAAAGAATAAAATATGTGCGCATAATTATTGTTTTCAATTTCTACAATGTGCTTTTTGCCTAACATACTTCTTTATATTGACTAATTGACTTTTAGTAACTTTGCCATTTCATCAATACAATATTTACTAACAACTGTGATATTTTTCTACTGGAACGTTTTTAATTATATGCTGTGATAACGATGGACAAAGCAAAGCGTGACAATAGACCAAAATTATGAATATAGTTAGTGGCTAGGTGGCCTGAGTCATGCCATGTTCAAACTATTTTCAACAACTATCATATTAACCAAGAAGAATCTCAAAAATAAAACAGTAGAAGTATATCAAACATGAGATTCCTATTCAAAATAATAACAGCATCAGTTGTTCACTAATAATTAAATTATTTAATTTTAATGTGCCATCAAGACTACCTAAGTAACCGCAGGCTTTATTAAATGTTTCCTTCTACAGATCCAACTTGGGGAAATATTCTCCATTAGCTAGACTGGCATGCACTTATAACGATCTGTCCTCAATATTTTTTGCAATAGCTTACCAAACTTTAGGTTTAAGTTAGTTTATTTCTTCAATAATAACTGATTGATTAATTGTTATCATTTTTAATATCATTGATATATAATTGTAAAACTGTTTAAAAATATCATTATCAAATAATTTTATTTCTTTTTAACAATCTGTATTAATTTATCCATTATTGTAATTCAGTACATAGTTTTATTTTCTTATCATTTTTTAAATATTAATCAATTAATGCATGTTGTGATTACCTCTAAAAACAAATTCTATTATACTCTTATTATTTTCTTATGTAATTTTTTTTTTGTGTCACTATTTTCATTTCTGTTGGTTATTCTAATAAATAAATTAAACAAAGGCTTATTGATAGAGAATTTGGATATAGATATGTTATCGGAGATAGGGGTTATGAAAACACATTACATGCCAGAAAATACTGATGAAGTTTCTAACATTAACAGCACTTTAGTGACTAATAAATATTTAGTGATTGTACCTATCATTAGAAGTTCTGTAATAAATTATTTTTTATCACTTATAATAAGTAAGTAAAAACTTTTGTTGTCTTTTTAATATATAAATTAAATAATAGTAGAAAAAACCAATTTTCAAATAATTGAACAACAATTTATACACATACATTATACAATTAACTTTATAATTTTGTTATATGGACTAGAATCAAAATATAAATTTACACAATATATAATTAAAAAACAAATTAAATAACAAGAAAAAAAAATCTATACCTTACAATTAACTTTATAGTTTTGTTATATGGACTAGAATCAAAATAAAAATTTACACAATATATAATTAAAATTTACATAATATAATATAAAACAAAGAGTAGTGGGACTAGCCATTTGCAATACTTTGCTTATAATAAATATTAGGACTCGTGTCAATTATTTGTTAAATAAAATTATAATCTTTGTGGTTTTATTGTTTTATTTACCTTTACATAACAAAAGACTCATAGCATACAATCTTATTAAAATAATTTGTCAATCATCTTCAAATAATATGGTTAATTTATTATGAAAAAAAATAATTTGTCTTATATCTAATATATAAAATCTTCAGTTTTCTTATTGTTTTTTTTTTATTTCATTTTAGGAAGAATATTATGTTTTTCTAGTTTTAATATATCATTCTTGAGCTCAAACAATTTTTCAAAAAAGTCTGTTAATTAATTTTTGTTCTAATTCTTCAAATTAAATATTTCTTTTTAGATTTTTTTCATTTTCAGTCTTTTCTTTTGGCTCTTTTTCTTTTAACTTATCTAAAAAGATAATTATTGATTGATGCATCTTTCAAAGTTGTATACGGTCTATAATAATGAAGATTCCTAATATATCCACCTTTTCTTAATATGCTTATTTATATTTCTATAATTTGCTTAGACCACCACATGTTATATAGCACAGCTCGGACTAAAGCTTTTTTTTTGTTTCGACACTTTTCATTTTAAATATGTACTTTGATAAAAATAGACTACAGAGCAACTAATAACAAAACTTTAAATATTTTTTTCAATCTTAAATCGAAGTCAAACGTAAATGTCAAATAGGTGTTCGTTTATTACTCTCTTACATTTCGAAAGCCAAACATAATTATTAATTATAGAATCAAATTTTCTTACTTTTATAGTAAATTTTCACTTAACAATACTACGCAAGTTAATTTATACAGTATTTAATACAAAATTAATATTATTTTTAAGTTTTCAAAATTATTTTCGTATCACAATACTCTTTGTCGAATTTCAAAACGTAAAAAAGCGCTGTTGCCGCACCGTCAAATTTATGCGTCAAATAAAGTTAACTGCCAATTAATTTAGCGGGCAGTTTGATGGTGAAACAGAAAAAAATTCTTATCCGATGATAACCGTTATACGTCGGGTAACTATTCGAAACTTTATCCGCAACCGGTGAAACAGGCCCTAAGAGATTGAACGACGATTTATCTTTGCTAAACAAAAAGGTGACAAAGAGTTGAGTTAGTCCTGTCAAACTGAGTGAGCAGCATGGTTAATTAAAATGTAATTCATTTCCTACATTTACAGGTTGATTTAAAAAAAAAATACCGTAACGTTCGTTAATATTATTATTTGTTTATTTTTAGCCCATAATACCAAATTGTGATTCAACGGCGAAATGTCGCTAGCGTCGTTGCCATTCCATGCGAATTCAATTTGCCCAGTAATTACCTGTAAAGAAAGATAATTTTATTGAGTATACCTACACAAATCATAAACAATAACACATTACAAATTAAAAAGATTTTATTTAAAAAAAAAATAGATAAAGTGTATTTTTCGGTGCAGGATTACTTAGTCGATAAAGATGTGTGGACTTAGTGGCGCTGTATTTTATGCAAGATATTACTAATTTTGTACTAAAACACAGTTTATATATTATTTTCAAAACTGTGGAGTTTCTTGCCGATTCTTCTCTGCAGAATCTACATTCCGAAACTGGCCCAGCTGTTGATAAAATACTTATTAAAAATAAATTATTGATAGAAATAACATCGGACATCGACCCCATCTCTATTGCATAACGACAGAGTCAAACAATTACCGATATAATTAATTAATATCGTATTTCGGATATTTACGGATCTAGTAATAATAAGGTGTATTAGAATAACGCAGATTTCAATTTAATATTAGATACAAGCCTTAGTAACATTTAGTTTATGAATAAGTATAAATATTATTAAATGAATTAAATCGCTTTTTAAAAGCCAGGCTTAAATTATCTATACTAATATTATAAAGCTGAAGAGTTTGTTTGTTTATTTGTTTGTTTGAACGAGCTAATCTCAGGAATTACTTATTCGAATTGAAAAATTATTTTTGTGTTGGATAGCCCATATACCGAGAAAGGCTATAGGCTATATAACATTACGCTACGACCAATAAGGGCTGAGCAATAATAAGAAATGTTACAAAAACGGGAAAAAATAATCTTTTTTGAGAGCTTCCTTGGCGTCCTTTATTTTTCTTCTCGAGACATTTTTAACTATATTTTCACTTTTAAAGTACATCACTATTTTACTGAGTATTTTCGAAAAATAAACCAGCCACCAGCTTTATTTTTACAAAATAATAATCAATTTAAAGTTTTAATTAATTTGTAAAATGACGATTCGAAGGTGCTCGTGGGACCTATTTCAATAAAGTTGATTTTGATTTTGATTTTGAATCTAGATAAAATATCAGGCAATAATTAAAATATTAACTTGAAGTAGCCCGTCGTAATCTAATGACAGGATTATCCAGCACGTAAGTGTGGAAACATCACGATTTTTTTTTATGTAAGTCCTTTAAGTCCTCAGTTTTGTAAGTCCCAAATTTTTTTAAGTGTAGTGTAAATGTATTGACAGAATTTTGAAATTAAAAGCTATTGGGAATAAAACACTCGGTAAGTTTAACTCTATGATCACATTTTTGTGAATTGAGATTATTTTCGACTCAGTGTCTAAATTGTTACCAAATGGTATATAATTAAATATTTTTAATATATTTTAACACTTATCTTTTCTAAGTACTTTTTCCAATCAAAAGTCAAATCAAAAATCAAAAATTTATTTTTAAGTAGACTCGTCATTCTAGAAAGTAATTTTTCAAAATATAAACCAATTTAAGAATAGACCGGACAAATTTATGAAAAAATAAAAAAAAAACATGATGTCGCTGGATATAGGCACTTATCAGTTGATCAACTACTTGCCTGAATAATTAATAATAATTATTATTATCCTTAATTGCTACACTCCACCCGTTCAATAAAAATATATATATACACAATATAAATACATATAATATAATATATTACTTAAATAAGGCATATAATAAACTTACATAAACTTCTTTTATTTAATTAATTAATTCGCGTAAATATAAGAAAACATTACATAAACTTACTTAGATAAATATAAGCGGGTGGAGGATTACGCCCTGGCAGGGAGATCAAACGGCCGGGGGTTAGGGCTGTAGGCTGAGAAATCGGCGGACAATCCTAGCCGAGTCGAGTAATACCGCCTTCTGCATCCTGGCTGCGAGCGAACCGTCACGGATACCCAGTTGCCTCAGATGGTGAGCGAGGCTAACCGGGATCAAACCGTTGGCAGATATAACGATAGGGATGATTTCAGTGGAATCAACACCCCACATGTCGACAATCTCGTGGGCCAGATCCAGATATTTACGTTTTTTCTCTGTTTCGGCTTTCACGAGGCTCTCGTCATGCGGGATGGTAATGTCCACTAAAAACACCCTCGACTGTGCCCTATCCATCACCACGATATCAGGCTTGTTCGCCAGTATCATCCTGTCCGTGGCAATAGGCAGGTCCCAGTAGAGCCGGACTCCATCGCGTTCGAGTACTGGCACCGGTGTGTACTGGTAATACGGCATCCTCTGTTCCAAGAAACAATACATTAGAGCAAGCTCTTGATGAAGAATTTTGGCCACTTGGTTATGTCTGTGCAAGTACTCAGTGTTGGCAAGCGCTGAACACCCCGATAGCACATGTCTGAGTGACTCGCCGGGATGACGACAAGCTCGACAGAAGTCGGGAGTGCCATCCTTCAGAATGTGTCGTATTGTTCGTCTTAACCACCTGATCCTGTATTGCACAGACAAATCTTCGGTTTCCCCGAAGAGGTCCCCGAATCGCAGCCACTGCACGGAGGCCTTAACATCCACGTGAGGTGCGTGGAGCGCCTTGTAAAACCGTCCATTCAGCTCCTTCTCCATCCATACGGTCTCCCGATTAGAGGTGCTAAGTACAACCGGTCTTCGCCATTCCTCTTTGGCCAGGGATAACGGGGTGAGACCTTTGTCACATACTACAACATCACCATGCATAGCGCTCTCCCTCCTCGTCTCAAAGTAGGCCCTGAGGCTGCACACCTCCCGGTTATGCATGGACTTGGCGCTTAATAGGCCTCGGATCGTTGATTAAATAATAATAAAAAATGGTTGTCTGTAAAGTCGGTTTACAGACGATAATTTTTACGTGATAACGTCATAAGAAAACATAGATGTAGAATTGTATACTTTTATGAATCAAATTAAATTATTATCACATACCTATATATGATAGTGTGTATTACTTTACATATATATGATAGTGTAGTACTTTATATATGATAGTGTGATATTCAAGATTTTCCAATCTGAGCTATTTTGTTAAGGATAGGAAGATGATAGGAAAAGTAGGAAATCAAGGGGAGTGTTTCAAGTGGTACTCTCTACCAAACAATTGACAAATCACAAAACAGTAGGGGTGTGCGATAATTATCGATAATTCGTAAATACTCGATAATTTTCCATTCGATAATTATCGATAAGTATTATTCGATAATTTTGATCCGATAATTATCGATAATTTTTCATTCGATAAATATCGATAACTATCGACCGATAATTATCGATAACTTTCGTCAACTATCGATAATTTTTATCCGATAATTATCTATAACTGTCGCCAACTATCGACAACATTTGCTTCGATAATTATCGATAACTGTTCATACGATAATTATCGATAACTATCGATAAAACGATTCGATAATCATCGATAGTAAAATTATCGATATTTTTTATCGATGAACATCCCTACTTCTACCAAATAATTGACAAATTACAAAACAGTAGGGGTGTGTGATAATTATCGATAATTCGTAACTACTCGATAATTTTCCATTCGATAATTATCGATAGGTGTTATTCGATAATTTTGATCCGATAATTATCGATAATTTTTAATTCGATAATTATCGATAACTATCGACTGATAATTATCGATAACTTTCGTCAACTATCGACAATTTTTATCCGATAATTATCGATAACTGTCGCCAACTATCGATAATATTTCCTCCGATAATTATCGATAACTATTCATTCCATAATTATCGATAACTATCGATAAAACGATTCGATAATTATCGATAGTAAAATTATCGATATTTTTTTCCGATGAACATCCCTACAAAAGAGTTCGCGTGTAGATTGCGTGGCGCCACTGTTTCTTTTACTCGAACGCGGTCCGATGGAGTGTAAGACAAAACACTTAGGCTAATCGTGCCTGTCTATCGCTTGTTCTGCGCTCTCGCTCACTAATTGTGACAATGATGACGTCATCTTCTTCGAACGGGCACCTTTCATCAATTTACTAGACGTTATCACGTCAATAATTATTATTATTATTTAATCAACGAGTATAGTCAATATGAAGCTAATACCGACTCAGAAAGGAAATTGTGCTGTGAAGAATCGGAGAACGAAATTTTAGTTTTTAAAAGATAAAAACAGTCAATGTATTAATTATCAATTATAAATTCAGTCGTTTGCACTGTATGAAATCCGGCGTTACTGCTCAACCCAGACATCTTTTACAATAAATAGTCAAGGTCGCTATTTTATCTCTATGCATATTTTAGTCAGTACATAGCTATATTTATATTTATTTTATATATGAAACAGAAGTAGAGTAGGGTATAAAATATAACACTACGAATCATAGGAGTGTCAAACGATAAATGTCAAACCATCAAATAAGAACGAAACTACTCACGAATGAAACCGCAATGTACTTCTAGTTTAAAATATACTTGTAATTTCATAATATCATGAATGGTGGAAGATAAATTATATTTTTTATAATGTAAAATGTTATTGTGTAAGTTTCTGTTAAATAATTTAACACATCAACAACATTAAATCAGGCTACACGTTTCATTGGCGAAAAAGAGGCAAAATATAGAATCTTATACAACGAGGTAATAGTTATACGCTTTGTGGTTATTTCCATAAATATGCGAGTAAGTTCCGGAAACTGTATGTATTGTCTTAGTACGCATGTTAGTGTATATTAAATAGAATTTATATTCATCCTCTACCATATTAAACAAATAAATTATTTTGTTTCTGTAATCTATATTATTCATAATTTAACTTGGATAAACTTCCGAAAAGCGGATACCGAATTTCGTCATGAAATTTGGCACGGACATTCTATTTGACTATTTATGAGTCCCCTTAAAGGGATTTTTGGCGGCACGCAATATTTTTCGAAATATTGAATTTTTAAGTACGCTGCTTAGCACACTCTATATAAGAAAGCGAGTCGATCAAAAGAAGAAGGAAAAAAAACCTAACCTAACCTATCCTAGAATGCGTAAATGCATTTTACAGCGATTTAAAAAAAAGACCTAACAACCTAACCTAACCTGACCATTTAAAAAAAATCTGAACCTAACCTAACCTTAAAAAAAACCCTAACTATTAAAAAAAAAGACCTAACAACCTAACCTAACCTAACCTAATGATTTAAAAAAAATCTTAATCTAACCTAACCTTAAAAAAAACCCTAACGGCGGAATGAATTTCTAAGCCTTCAAAAAAAAAAAAGTGGCGGAATATGTAGTGAAACAATGGCCGATCATCTATGCGAGTTTTAATGGCGCGCGCTAAAAAAAAATCGCGTTAAAAAATTGAACAAAAATCCGTTCAATGAATTAATACAAAATATAAAGTGTGTATCCGGAAAAATAAAAAAGTGGATTGATTATATATAGGTATGTGTATAAATAACACCTGTAGTGTGTGTGTGTGTAACGTGACGATAAATATATAGATATATTATAAGCGTGCTAAGCAGCATACTCAAAAAATTCAATATTTCGAAAAATATTGCGAGTCTCCAAAAACCCTTTTAAGGGGACTCTTAGATAATCAAATGTAATGTCTGTGCCAAGTTTTATGAGAAAATTCGGTATCTACTTTTCGCTTTCTTATATAGAGCGTACTAAACAGCGTACTCAAAAAATTCAATATTTCGAAAAATATTACGATCCGCCAAAAATCCTTTTAAGGGGATGCTTAGATAGTCAAATGGAATGTCCGTGCCAAATTTCATGAGAAAATTCGGTATCTGCTTTTCGGAAGTATACCCTTTAACTTTACCTACTTATATGATAATAATGAAAATTCGTTTGTTTGAACTCGCTAGTTTTCGGAGCCGATCATATTTTTTAACTGGCTCAAAAGAGAGAAAATTTTATGTTCGGATATACGTATTTTTTAATTAATTATGAACCAATTTTGGTATTTTTTTTTTCTTTGGGTTCACAATATTCCAATTCAACACATCAGGATATGAGCGGGGAATATGAGAGAAGTAGAGGAAACTTTGCAAAAATAACACATAGGTATATTGCGTTTTTGTGGTTATGTTAATTGATTTATTTGAATTCTTGTGGGTTTATTTGCGTAATTCTCTTTTTTGTTGGATATTATAAAAAATATATTTATACTGTTTCTGTTTTATGTACTCTTATCATAATTATGGTGATGGTCTAATGATAAACTCTGGAGATATTTGATAAAACAACTCAATTTCATAAAAGAGATTACAGTGACTTCAAAAAGATCTAAAAAGTACAAATAAAAATTAGTTTTATTAATAAAAAAAAAGGAAACAAAGAAATTAAGAAATTAATATTTCAGAGTCTATGCAGATTTAAGAAAATCTTATATCTTTAAACGAGCAATTCTTGTATATATTTATATATATAATCTGAATCTCGGAAACGGCTCCAACTATTTTCATGGAGTTTAGTATGCAGGGGGTTTCGGGGGCGATAAATCGATCTAACTAGGATTTATTTTTAGAAAATGTCGTTTTATCCATTTTTTTACGTAATTAAAAATTATCATTAGAATACGAAGGTAAATTTCGCTTTCATTAATAAGCTTATAATAGCTTGGATGGTTATCGGGCGGATTTGAAACCAGAAAATCCGGGTTCGAATCCAGGTCTACAGACCAATTTTTTTCCTTTATTTTTTTCAAGTTTCTTCTTTCTACGCACAACAATTAAGGGAGCAGAAAAAAAATCCAAATTTTTGGGGGATTTTCAACAGGCTGTAACTTATACAAAAATGGTCGTACAGCAAAAACAAAAAAAAACAAATTGTAGCTCTAAGTGCCTAGTTTTTGGACCTGAGTTTGAAAAATTTTTTTTAAAACATATTTTTCGAATTATCATAAGAAAACCACCGAAAAAAAAAATCGAATTTTTTTTAGTTTTTTTTTTTTAAATCTACGGACGTGGAAAATTTTTTTTCGACTTAACCTCTATATGGATCGAATAGCTTTTTTATTCAGCTTTAATTTGGTTTTTTAAAAATCTCGATACGAGCATTTCTCGCTGAGATATCAGTGTTTGAATGGAAAAAGATCATTTTGTCTTTGATTACCAATATCTCAGCAACCAATGATCGCACAGAAATTTTGAGGTTGGTTTCAAAAACTTAAATAAATTATCTACAAGGATCGGCAATTGAATTTTGAAAAAAATTTTTTTTTCAATCATTACAAGAATTTGAAAAAGCAACCAAAAAAGGGCTTTTTGTGGTTTTTTGGAAAATGAAGCGCCCAATCAAAAGTATTGCGGAAATCACAAATGTTAAGTATGCCTTTTACTGTTCAATATACCCACAAAAACCCTACGAAGTTTCAATTTAATCCAGCCAACCGTTTTTTTCCCCACTTGATCGAATTTTTGAAAAAATTAAAGGAGCAAGAATTTCGCTCTGAAAATGTCATAATCTTTAACAAAAACGAAAAAAAAATTCATTTTTCTCTCAATTCTGTATTAGTGACTTGGAAAATTTAAGAAAAAAAAAATCGAAAATTTTTGTTGCGTGACGACGACCTTGGCCAACTCGTCGTTGATCACCACCGTCGTCACCGGTTTCCAAATACCGATTGTTTGCCCGAGATACGACAGATGAACTAATGTCCATACGATCCCCGACTTGTCGGTAATTGTATCCTTCTTCCACTAGAGTCACTATCTGAGCGACTTGTGGCGCGGATAAATGCCGCCTAGGCATTATGAAAAAAAAGAAAAAGAAAACTAAAGTTTGCAAAAACTCAGTTAATTTGCTTTTCTAAAAATTAAAAAATACGGTAGTTTTGAGAAAAACTGTTGATTGGCTCGATTACCAAGAAAGCAGGTTAGTTTTAAGAAAAACTGTTTTTTTTAGATACTGTTTAAATTCGCACAAAAAAAAATTTTTGTCCCAATATTCGTAGAACGAATATTCGACTTGCGTTGGGAGTATTAACTTGTAATTTATTCAATTAATTTGTGACTAGGAAAATTAAAGTGCGGAAGAGGAAAATCGGTGAGAAAGTGAGTCGCTACATTTTTTTTAATTTTGGGCCAAATAAAAAAAAATCAAAAATTTTGGAACTTTTTTTCAAAAATTTTCCAAGTAATACAAAATTAAGAGAAGAAAAAAAATGGAAAAAAACCGGAAACCTGTTTGGAAACCGGTGATTATCAACGACGAGTTGGCCAAGGTCGTCGTCACGCAACAAAAATTTTCGATTTTTTTTTTCTTAAATTTTCCAAGTCACTAATACAGAATTGAGAGAAAAATGATTTTTTTTTTCGTTTTTGTTAAAGATTATGACATTTTCAGAGCGAAATTCTTGCTCCTTTAATTTTTTCAAAAATTCGATCAAGTGGGGAAAAAAACGGTTGGCTGGATTAAATTGAAACTTCGTAGGGTTTTTGTGGGTATATTGAACAGTAAAAGGCATACTTAACATTTGTGATTTCCGCAATATTTTTGATTGGGCGCTTCATTTTCCAAAAAACCACAAAAAGCCCTTTTTTGGTTGCTTTTTCAAATTCTTGTAATGATTGAAAAAAAATTTTTTTTCAAAATTCAATTGCCGATCCTTGTAGATAATTTATTTAAGTTTTTGAAACCAACCTCAAAATTTCTGTGCGATCATTGGTTGCTGAGATATTGGTAATCAAAGACAAAATGATCTTTTTCCATTCAAACACTGATATCTCAGCGAGAAATGCTCGTATCGAGATTTTTAAAAAACCAAATTAAAGCTGAATAAAAAAGCTATTCGATCCATATAGAGGTTAAGTCGAAAAAAAATTTTCCACGTCCGTAGATTGAAAAAAAAAAAACTAAAAAAAATTCGAATTTTTTTTTTCGGTGGTTTTCTTATGATAATTCGAAAAATATGTTTTAAAAAAATTTTTCAAACTCAGGTCCAAAAACTAGGCACTTAGAGCTACAATTTGCTTTTTTTGTTTTTGCTATACGACTATTTTTGTATAAGTTACAGCCTGTTGAAAATCCCCCAAAAATTTGGATTTTTTTTCTGCTCCCTTAATTGTTGTGTATATAATATATAATAAGCTCCTTAGACTCCTCATTATGGAGAGTAAATTTCCTCGTGTACAGATATCGGAAAAAGGCTTTTAAACTTGTCAACAAGGATTATCTGAGTTATATTAAAACTGTAACCTGTACACTGTTAATACGTATGTGTGTGTAAATGTACAATAATAAAGTAATAGTAATTAGTTTCATAAAGTTTAATATAATTTTTAACGATGTAACTTTATTTTATTGCAATACAAATTAAAAATACAATTTTCTTATTATTAGGTCTTATATAGAGTAAGTTGATTTTTGCTATATATCAAAAGAAATCTTTTTCTGGAATATTGTTCTATTAATCCGAAATAATTAGAGCGTAGCATATTAAGCTCTGAATAGAGGTAGGAGTATTTACTCAGGCATACGATAAATCGCGGAATATTCTATTGAAATAAATAATTCAATATTTTGATTAAAACCATAATGTTTAACATTTCTTTATTTTTAATGGATGTTATTATTCTATGTTTATCCTAGAATTGTATGTCTGTAAATTGCTGGGCAAAGCCTCCGTATAGTTTTTATTTTGTAATGACTCCTAAGATATTCATTTAAATTATATTGAGGTAAGGATTGCCATAATGTCCATGAAATGATTAAGGTAACTAACTTATTCAAATAGATTGAATTATTTTATTTTTTAATTTTTTGTTTACGTTTAAGTAGTTCCCTTGTTCTTCACATGAGATAGGTAAGTGGCGCTGTAATTAAATTTCAGAATATTTTCGTTTATTTATGAAAACCGCTAGTAATATCTAGAGATAAAGATAAGAAAACCTCCATTTTAAAAGATATTAACTGATTGAATAATCCACTTCCGACTGTAAGGTAATCATAGAAATCTTTCGTGACTGAAGGGCCAGTATGGCTTCACCGCATGTTGGCTCCAATTACCTTCATCGTGACCTATGAGTAAGAAGATTATAGTTGTGTATCTTTTATTGTTAATAAAATATATATATTTTTTTGAAGTGAAACTTCTTTATCGGGGTTGGAAAGATTTTTTCGTTACGCGCCATCTTGCGTTACGCGCCATCTTGCGTTACGCGCCATCTTGTTCTTGATTATTGCGTATTTCAGTCGTTTTTCAATAAACACATGCGCAAGGAAGACTCCGAGTGGTAGTAGATGAAATCCTATATATATATAAATAAATAGTAAACTAAATAAATCAAATATCAAATTTTGAATGCTACAAAATGTGACTCTCGCAGGGTTTTGAACTTGCAGCTCTCGAGCGATATACGAAATTCAATTAGCCGCGTCCAGAACGACTGAGCACGGCTCGCGAGCCACGCTCGGACTTTTGCCTCGCGAGCCGTGGCCCCGAGGCAAATTTGAAAGGTTGTGAGCGTGGCTCGCGAGCCAAGGTGAGCCATTTTGAGCATTTAGTTTCTTTCCGGCATACGATGATAAATAACATGTTTTCAGCTGCTAAATTATGTGGGTCTTTTGAAACCCACAACATTTTGAAACTTCCGTAAATTGGTATTAAGCGAATAAATAAATAATAATAAATAAATAAAACGTTTATTTCGGACTTCTTGTCCATAAAAATCAACATTATTTTACAGTAGGAGTCACAAGTAGAACACAGAAAGTAGAAAATAAAATACAACAACATTATAGCAGAAGTAAGCAAAGATAAATAAAAAAAAACATATAATTTAACATTGAATTAAATAAAATCATGTAATTCAATATAGGTAATGTCAGTCAATTTAAATTAATAATAATTAAATTACATTATGTCAAAGTTAATAATAAAGTATTATTTATTCATTTTTAATTCACTGGCCCGCGAGCGTCGTTATATCCGTCCACACCGCCCGAGCAGCTCAGACTGAGGCGCCTTTGAGCATCGCCAAAAACCGACAAATTATGGCTCGCGGTCGAGCGCCGCTCGGCCGAGCCAACGTGTGCCCGAGGCAGCCCGAGGCAGCCCGAGGCAGCCCGAGCCCCGTCCACACCGGCCGAGCCATTGGCTCGCGAGGCTGCCTCGCGAGCCAATTGCCGGCCGTGCTCGGTCGGTTTGGACGCGGCTATTCGCGTTGGCAGCCACTGCGCTAGCAATCTCTAAGATTCTTGAGTGAAATTAAGTATCACTATATAGAAGTTTGCAGTTATTGTATGATGTATTCTATAGTGAGTAGCAGTAGGTAATTCGAATATAAATATGTCCGAACGCAAACACAGGACTCATATAATTACGATCGTATAAAAAGTAAACTGTTTTTATTATAAGTTTCACTTCTTACGAGTGTACGCTAGTACACGCAATTTAAATTTTTTATTTATAGTGACTGTCTCAGATTTATTAGTGACCAAAAGTCCTAGCCCGTTTCCTAACTTGGATAAACACTAGACTTCGATATGCATTTCATTAGATTTTCGTGTCACCATATTACATCATATCAGCCTACTACTGCAGTCCACTCCTGAATCTAGAACTCCACAAATTCACGCCAAATACCCCAGTTCACATCTAACCTCATCGAGCCGGCTTTGGCAATCTGACCTGGATTTTCGGTCCATTTAGGATTTACACACATAGAGACAGTGTGCTATCGAACAAAAGTAATTTAATATAACGCTTACGTTACAGTAGAATACTTATATTCTGCCTCTTTCCTCACTGTACCTTATCACTTTACTTCACTGTCACTGTCGTAGAAGACAGTTCCTTTTTAAATTAACATATACATATATCTTCCCTTCTTTTGTTAAATTGTATCTTATTCCAAAGCTAGGTAGGTAAAGTGTAAGGCCCTATTATCTTTTCTGGTTTATCGGATGAACATGTTTTGAAATTTATCTCAATAGTTGCAGGTTTTATTATTTTTTCGTCGTTCCGGGCATTTAAATGAAAGCGCTTCGACAATCGGATAAGATTGCATCTGAATGTCTACTGGGATATCTTGCATCTTACTGTTTATATAAAATAATAATAAAACCCAGTTTATATTTAAATTGTATTGTAGATATTTTTGCCTTGAAGCTAAAAAATATAAATAGTTAAAATAATGTTATGTAATTCGTTAAGATAAAATAAATGTACGATTGTCATTTAGGAGCAACTGCAGCAGCAACTTTGACTGACCCGTTGGAGCAATTTGCAATGACCCTGTTTTCTGCTCCAAGGGTTGTGGGTTCGATTCCCGCCCCGATTCTGGGTGTAATATATGTTTATTTATATATGTATTATTTATAAGTATTTTTAGTTAAAATAAATATATATCAGTCGGCTGTTACCTAAAACACAGGCATTAAGTTACCTACCTTAGGAACAGACGGCCTTGTGTGTGTGTTAAAACATATTTATATTTATATTTATTTATAACTGCAGCCAAAATGAGCTAAATTTAATTAAATAATTTTTTTTTAAATTTTTTATTAAAGAAATTTTACAATATTATACATTTTTACAATTCAAAACTTAAAATAATTATTTACAAACAGTTTAATTAAATAAAATACAAATGAAACTAGGAAAAATAAATCTAGTATTAAAAAAAACATGTAGACTTGTAGAGTAGTAATATTTTAATTATGACAAAATGTCTATTGTTATTAATATTAAGTTCACTCTCTTCAAGAGGTACTACTGAGTTACACCATAGTGATTTTATAAGTTTGTTATAATAGATAAATGGAAACTTAATTTGTATGTAGTCACTCTTCATAGCTCGACTTTGTTTAATGGAGAGTAAATTTTCTCGTGTACAGATATCGGAAAAAGGCTTTTAAACTTGTCAAACAAGGATTATCTGAGTTATATTAAAACTGTAACCAATAACACACTGTTAATACTTTACGGTAAATTTTTTTATAAAAAAATATAATTTACTATCAAAAAGTAATTCTAATTATACAGTACTTTATATTAAATTATACAATTAAATTAGCTTTATAGAAGTTTGGGAAACCTCAGAAGAAAAAGAAGCAAGCAAAATAAGATGCCTTTATCTTCGTCATATTTTTATTATAGCTAAATATAAGTTCTATTCGCCTCTCATAACCGTTTTTCTGTAGTGGTGCGAGAAATTGCCTTTATACCGATGGTTGCGGTTTCGATTCCCACTCAGGGAAGATATTTTTAATAATGTAAGAATTGGGTTATGATCAGAGTGTATGTCCTTGTGGGTCTCCCCACCTTACCCCGAAGAGCACGTAAAGCCGTTGGTACTAAATATTATCAAAGACTTATTAGAAATTATCCGTCAACTATACTCAACTCACTTTTCATTTATTAAAAATCGTGATTGTGTTGCTTTTCTCCACAGTATATTCTATAAGTCATGGCAAGATGTTTTATGAGTCATACTCTTTACTATAATATAAATCTAATTACGCATATGCAATTAAAAAAAATAACTTATCAGATTATTATCTTCAATATTTTACACCTATTACAAGTGTATAGGTATTTTTAAACTTTAACACTTTACAAATAAAAAGTTTTATGATTCTTATATAATAAATAAATTAAATTAAAAAGTACGTTTTCTGTAATAATGAATACATAGTCAGGCAAAAATTACTTTTTAACTTTTTCAGTTTGATTCTTATAGGTGCTCTACATGTCTTATATTTGCGATTTTCTAAACAAAGAACTGATTCGATAATAACTGAAATATTTTAATATGCAAACAAAACTTTCAACTAGACTTACAAAAAAAAGAAAAGGCTTAAATAGTATATAATAATAATATAATATCTTAAATATACAGTAATATCTACATCATGGTGTCCGTCCGTCTCGACATGTAACCATACAGATAAATAGATTTAGATTTAATTTTGAACTCTTAATCTTTAAACATGCACGATCGAACGGGACCCTGACCTTCATTAATCAAAACTCATATTGTTACGTCATATCAACAGAACTAATGCGGTAACTATATTTCACTCTTTATGCTAACATCTTTAGTTATTTTAATGGAGTTTTAGTCAAATGTAAGCGCGTTAAATTGCTTGCTATCATAGGTATACTTACTTTTATGATAAATCTACGGGACAACAACAGAAGTGTACTTACTTACGTTCAGGGGAATGCATCTAGTACTCTTGATTATGACTATGGAAAGAGTGATCGCAAAGTAATAATGAATATTGCTCATGTTGAACAAATTTATTACAATTTTTAACGTTCTTCAAAAAGCAGGAAGTTCTCAATTTCCCAAGGGAGTTGCTGGTCTCCTACTGGGCGCGTCCCCTGGATGGCGGATAGGGGAAGCCACTCAAACACCTCGAGAGTGGTCGAGGTCTTTGGACCCCATAGACCAAAACCAGCACCGGTGGGCACGAGAGCGCGGGAGGGGGATGGCTCGCTCTCCTCCTCCATTTGGTGGCGCGAGGGCGCAGTGGTTGGGCGCGGAGGCGCACAAGCCACTGGGTCCCTGGACCAGCTGATGTGCGGGCCCAGCTCAGGGGGTTCGCCGTCTGGGCTAGCTGAGGTCCATTGGTAGGCGGGGCAAGGAAGCGCGGTGGGAGTGTAGGCGCGGGGGGTGCGGCCACACTTGAGGGCGCGGAGATTTCGGTGGTGAGGCCGCTCCTGGTGCTTTTCTGAATTGGCAGAGTGGGCCAGTCGAGTGGCTCCAATCGCATACGGAGGGGCCTTCTTGCCGGGCGTCGGGGCGTCACGGTTGTACGCGCGAGCGATCCCGTGGCGCCCCACTACGGTGCAGACGGTCGATGGGTTTTAGTGGGTATTCTGGCTTCGCAGCCAGCGAGTCCCACATACCAGTCGCCTGCGAGCGGCGGGATGCGTAAATGCATTTACCATCGTTAAAAAAAGGAGTTCTCAATTTGACTAAATGGTTTTTTCATATATGTAAATAGAAGTAAATTCTAGTATTATTTTCTATTTTAGGCGTAGTCGGTTTATTAAATTGGAAACATTTTAATATGTAAGGAGTAGCAGAACTAGCACATAATATTGGGCTCTACTTTGCTTAATTTTGATGCACCTATTGTGGCAATGGGCAGGGCATATAGCTCGTCGTACTGAGTCGATGAAGCTTAAAAGTTCTTTGAGTGGAGACCGCGTCGCATGACCATCCACGAGATTGATAGACAACTTAAGAAAAGCCGCCGGAAACCGTTGAATAGAAGGTGCTTTGTTCGAATCGGTCGCTCTGGAGGTCGACGAGGGAGGCCTATATTCAGCAATAGACATCCAATAGCTGATATGATGATGATGATGATGAGAATGATAAATATTGAAAATATTTTATTTAAAAATTTTTGACCTTTTCAATGGATTTAGTAGATCTATTAATTTAATATTTTATGGAAATTACTTAAATTGACAAGAGACTATAGATTATAAACAATTGTAGTGAAATCGTAACTAAGTCGCTTAGTACATATTTACCACAGGTAGAAACGCTGGGCACAGCAAGTTTTCTACATAATAATACTTTGATTAATTAACTTTTTTAATTAATTAAAGTTCGGACTTAGTCTGGCCCACGAAATAACCGCGATAGACATGGTAATATAAATGAACATCAATTAATAATAATTTCCCCGTATGGAGATAGAATTTTATAATCCGTAAAGAAGCTTTTGCTGCTAGCACATGCGAGTGATATAATTATGACAAAAACGAAAATAAAATAAGCCAAACATGTCCATTTCCAATTTTACACTTTGAACAACCAATGAATAAATGTCACTGTGTTGGTCTGATTTCGACGCTACGCTGCATACAATCAATAAAACGGACGTATGCGTGCACGACAATAGGTTTATTAACTAATGATTTATAACAAATCATTACGTGTTAACAACATGCGCATGAACAGCAATAAAATTCAAGTAAGCCCGTTCGTATCTGCATATAAATATTATGATTTAAAAACACGTTACATGATTATGTTTATTTTTCATTGTTAATATAGGTTAATAATCCAAGGCCTAGTCATAAAATCGTGCATTTATTAGACAGGTGATATCATTGTCTTAGGATACTTTGACATCATCTAAGTGGATAAATGATAAAACGGATTAGATTGGCCGTTTGAACAGTAATTAATAAGGACGCTAATTAACGGTATTATAAAAATGTTTATAGGATTTTCCGCTCAATTAAGACAGGAAAGAGTAATTCATTTAACAATCTCCGTATGCATGTGACTATGTACAGACGTATTCTGCTCTGACTCCAAAACTACTTTACATATTTTTAAAATGAATCGTCGATTACTACTTGTTTTATGTAATTATGACACTTTATATTTAGTAGGTACCTGAATGACGCAGCTTTACTCGTTTTTTTTTTTTTTTTTTGTTTTTGGTAAATCGTGTTTTTTGGAAATTATATTTAGATACGATTTACATACTGATGAAATAAATATGAATAATATTTTTCGATCTTATCGACATAGTAATAAAAAAATATGAACTGGTTATTTAATTCAAAAATAAAAAGGGTTCGCAATCATAGTTTTTCTCACAAAAGAAGGAACTTGAAAAAAAAGGTAAAAAGTAATTGTACTGGAGACATCTGGATTCGAACCGGAGTCGCCCGAGTCACCTCAAATCGAGATCGTACCACCTAATCTATTATAATCTTGTAGATTGTGGCGAAATTAACCTTCGTATTCTAATTGAGCAAATTTTTTTTTCTCAAGCTCCCCCACCCGAAAATTTTGTAGTCGATAAAAGAACAAAAATATTAAGCTATAACAAAGCCATTAATTTTGATTTTAAGCCGTTGCTCATCAAACAGTAAGTTTTTCATACAAAAACGTATGAAAAACCATTATAATTTTTTTCATTTTTTTCCGCTCGCACAGTAAGATTTTTTTTCGAATTTTTCTACTCAATTCTTTAAATAATAAATTCAATTAACCTTAAAAAAAAGTCCAGTGAGACAAATCTGTAAGTTGAATATGTTTTTCAGAAATCGTCATTCTACTCAAAAATTTTCTAAAATATCAGTAAATTGTTTTTTGTGACTAAACTATTGATGGTAGAAAAGAAAAGGTAGAGAACAAATTTCCAGGAAATTTTGTGCTCCACCAATTTCAGTACCACTCAGAGTTTAGCTTGTACAGCTACTTAAAGCATTAAATTTTCAAAAATTCCGTTTTTGATGACAGTAATAACCAAATTATCAGACTTACGTAAAAAGTTAAAGGGGAAATTTGTTTGTTGTTGAATGTACTGAACTTTATTCACACTTAGGGGTCATCCATAAATTACGTGACGCGTTTAGGAGGGGGACGGTGTCCAGCGAAATCTCACAAAATCTCACGCGGGGAAGGTTTTTTTTTTGTAGGAATATGAATAGGCGGGAGGTGAAAACGTTGACACGGCAGTCGCGATGACCTTTTTTTGTTTCGTGTGCACTAAATAAAAATCGATAATATTTTCCATGAACATTCTAATAATATGTCTTTCACATTGTTCAAAAATCTCACGTGAGATTAGAATAGTGGGGAGGTGGTCGAAGAAAATCTCACGAAATCTCATAAATGGAGGAGGGCGTCAAAAAATTGCCAAAATTGTCAAATAGTAAAAAAAGGTTAGAAAATATACATGTACGCGTTTGATTTACCGGTTACTTAATATTATATGTTTTTGGATAATCTAGTTTTAGTTACAGATTATGGTGAAAAGTACAATGTCTAGATATGAATAGAAAGTACGTACAAGTCTTGTTGTTATTTCATAATACGCTACACAAACGGAATATTAATTAAAAACTGAACCATCGCAAAGCAAATTCTGATCGTAGCATCGCGTAAAGGAATTAGCGACTAATCTAGTTCGAGTATGGCTTCCCACGAAATAGGTCAATTCAGTTTTGATTACTGTTTCAGTTTACGTACAGAATAGAAAGAAAAAAAAAACATTAAAATCGTCTTTTTAATTTAATGCGTAAATTTTTTTTGCGCTATCTAATTATACCTAAACACAGTAGAAAAACATAAAAAATACTAACTTCTGAATTCACATTAGGAATAAAATAATTATTAAATAAGTAAAGTGGTTAAATTATATTGTGCTTTTTTTATTAACTTCTTTATATTTTGGTTTATGCGATTCATCATGATAATTGTAGACATTACTGATTTGTTGTACATGTTTCATTTCCATCACAAGCAAACTTATTAAATAAAGTACAAGTAAAAAATTTAACTGTACAGTAAGTTGTAAATAAATTTAATTATTATTAATACGCAAGTCTTAGTCATAAAAAATAATAATAAAACGTTATTTCGAAAAATTAAAATAATTTATGTAAACAATATAGAGGAATAATCACTAAACAAATCAATTAAATTTAATTTACCTTTATAAGCGGCTCTATTTATGTGAAATGTCAACCCTTATATGAAAATGAATAAATGTAAATTTATATAGTAATGTACTATTTATATTTGTGTAATAGATATAACTTAAAATAAAATATTATTTAAAGACTAGCGGCCCGTCCCGGCTTCGCACGGGTATTTATGTAACTAAAATTTTAAAAATTATTAATTTATATTTTTTATCACCTACACCTGTGTCGATACTGGAAAATATTTTATAATAGACGGATTGAGTTGTCAAATCAACGTCGAAGCAAAAGCAACCCCCTTTTAACCCCGTTAGGGGATGAATTTCGATAAAATACGAAACACGTCTTAAATCAATTCTGTTAAAGAATATTTAATGCAAAATTTGAAGTAGATTAGACCAAGGAACTACGTTGTCCCATACAAACTTTGTCCTCCTTTTTTGCCCCCTTAGGGGTAGAATTTCGTAAAATCCGTTCTCAACGACCTTTCCTCGGCAAAAGGAATATTCTTACCAAATTTCAAGTCTCTAGGTCTTATAGTTCCAGAGATATCGTGATGAGTGACCTTTCGCTTTTATATATTAAGATTAAGATTATAAAACCGACTTGTTAACAGATTTATTATATGTATAGATAGTACGAATGAAACATTTGAACTGATTTTTTTATAAATTATTTTTTTATTGATGAATATCATATTTTAATAAGTATTATTCCCGACGAAGACAAATCCAAAAACACAAATCATAAAAATCGGTCCACTCGTTTTCGAGTTATATTTCGATGTAACTAACACGGCTTTCTTTATATACATAGATTACAACTTAAATAGCTATAACCATCCAACTTTGTACAATCAACATACACATAACGGCCAAATATTTTAACAACAAACAAACAATCAAGATCGAAGTACCCTAAGGTATTAAATGCAAAAAAGGAAAAGTTTTTTTTTAAATACGGGTGAGGGTCATTCTTTTGGCCGAAGTTTTGGACAGCTCGATTCAAAAAATTATATTATGTATTCTGCGCCATCTGTCGTATAATGGTAGAATATCGTTTTTATATTTAGTGACATTTAATATAATTTAACATAATAGTATATTAATTGAAAATGATGTTTATCTAAAATATTAAAACGATTTCTATTCCTATCCGACATATTTCGTAAACTTTTAAGTTTAACAAAATAATAACTCAAAAATAAGTTTTGTGAGTTTTTAAGATTCGTTAGACCAGATGGCGTTGCATATAGTCTACCACCTATCTCTGGTGGTGTCACCTATTTCTATTCTCTTAAATATTTATTTTTAAATTTAATTACAATGAAACAAAAACTAAATGTTACTGTGAATTATGTACAATTTGTATGTATTGAAGTTATTTACATTGGTTTTGTACTTTTTACGTGATAAACATACAAAAAAAAAATTATAAGAGATGGCGCTGATTGAAATTTAAATCGCGCTAGTAAAATTTATTCTGATTGATGATTTCTGATGACATATAGTGTATTAATAAAACGGAGGTTTTAACAGATTTATTATAGGCATAGATCTATAAGATTTCAAAGCAAAGAAAATATGCAAATTAGAATTGTCAAAGTGCATTTGAACACTGACGTCAATACGACGACGAATACTTAAAACACTCATCTCTACATATAGACAGATATATTTCTTACATTGTAACCACAAGATCTAATTACTGCCCTTGCATGTGTTATTGCACATACATATTATATGTACATTGCATGCGAAAAGATATAGACAGCTTTTAAACGTTTTTAAGGCCGTTCTGTTTTTAAAGATATATCTTAATAGAAAATTATTATACAAATAACATAAATTTAAATGGAAAAGTTTTAATATTGACTGTACCCGAGTTTATTTTAGTTTTGAATTTGAATATTAATTATTTTTAATTAAATGCTATGAAAACATTATTTTTTACAACTTTATTTCCATTTTGGATCACATTCAAATGTATTATACTTTTGTAGCGCCGTAATTCAAAATACAAATTTCAAATTAAATAATTTGATAAAATAAAGATTCTATGAAAATTGCTTCAGATATTTACATAACAATAATAATCTCTACCATGTCCAGTCTGACTTTCACCCTTTTTTTTTGTTTTTGTTTTGGCGGGAAAAAATGTACCTGAACGCACACCCCGTCGTCTACGGAGAAAACGGGGTAGTGAGGGGCCCTCACCCACTAAAATAACCCGCCGTGCGCCCTCACCCGTCCTTACAAGGCGCACCACGGGTACCGAGTACGTTGCCTGGGCACAGTGCAGTGACAGCATGCAATAATATCTGTGATAACATCAGATACGGAATCAACAAACAGCTTGTCGTTATCGTCTTGGAGTGCACTATTATATTTCTCTAACGCATTTATTACAGTAGACTTCGATATTATTTAAGCAATTCTCAACTTCATAAAAGTTTCTTCGATTGCTATTGGTTTTGTTCCTACCTACGCAATCGTCGACGACCGCGTATAACGTACTCGTATATAAATTGATATTTTTACTTAACGACCGTTCTGGTGTAGTGGTGTGAGTAGTTGCATCTAAGCCGAGTTTGATTCCCACTCGGAACAGATATTTGTACTTGTACAAATATCTGTTTCCGGTCTGAGTGTATGTCCTTGTGGGACTCCTCACCGTCCCTCGGAGAGCACGTTAAGCCGTCGGTCCCGGTTATTATCATAGACACCTGATAACGATCGTTACTCATGGTAGGGAAATCATCCGCCATCCCGCAGTAGAGCAACGTGTTTTGTTCGTTGGAATCTGTACTTTCTGATGGCGTAAAAAATATACATTACTGTGTTAAATTTACTCAATATTCACACGTTTGTTACAAATTTCGTGAAATGTTCTGTTTCTATTCTGTTTGCAATAATGTATTAAATAAATAAATACATAAATAAAGACTACATTATAATATAGTATATGATGTACTATATACATGATATATAGATATGATTTTTATGGTGATTTTTGAACCTACACTTAGTACTTTTAGTAGTGATGCGTGTTCAAAAAAAAAAAAAAAAAAGACAGACATACATACATTTCTAAAAATAACGAAAACGTATTCATATATAAATTGGTATTTTTAGTCCGCTACAAAAATTTCGCTAAAAAATTCTTAAAAAAATAAACTAAAATTTATAATTTTATTTTACATATGTATAACGGCTGACATATATATCACTGCTGGGCAAAAGCCTCTTCTATAAAGGCATGGAATAGTATCTATATTGCATGTAGAAAGGATATATCGACTGTCTGAAAAAACAAAAAAAAAAACAAAAAAACTGAAAAAACGTACGTTACAGGAGAGCACTTTTAAGTTAATTTTGTGTATAAAATTGTCATTTATTTGTTAAGTATCTATATTATACTCATGAAAAATGTGGTTTAATATGTATTTTTAGCTTATTCTCTTTTTTTGTATGAAAACATATATAAAAAGGAGTTTCTTAGTGCAATAAAAAAAATCGCAAATTTTCAGTTTCGATACTGTACGTAGGGACAGTCGATATGTTGGAGCCTAATACTTTACGCCACGTCCTGTGACCGGCGATTGAAATACATCAATTGCGAAACATTACGATCCGTAGTCAGCCAGAGCTCGTGTGGCCATGACATCATGTGAGCAGTCATTCAATTATTTTCAAGTTGGATCAAAATCTAAATTAGTCTTTCCAAAATCGTGTCAAACAGCAAAACTTTTCACTACTAATACGTTTATAGCTAGCGTAGTAATGTAGTGTACGTAGATAGAACTTACATAGTCTTACCGCTTGCCTTACATTCTATATCAGAAATAATGTATTTTGACTGGACTAAGGCCAAAATAATTGTTACATGTTTGTTTGTTTTTTGTTTTTTTTTTCTTTTTTTTTATGTAAGCAAAACCACATGTAACAAAAATATATTCTAAATATTGAAAAAACCAAGTAACACCAGGCCCTACTGGCACATGGGCGGCGCTGCGTCGGGGTCTGACGTCAGTCCTCGGAGGGGACTTGTCGCTTCCGAGCAACAAGTCCGACGACGAGTCCTGGAAGGCGATGGTCTCCTTCTGCAAGACAGTAATGTCCCAGAAGAAGGCCGACGAGCGGGTGAGAGAGGGGGCCGCCGAAGTGGCCTTCATCTGCGTCCGACGAATGGGGGTGCGTAGGAAGCGCTACTTAATGCGCTTCCAGTAACGCCCCTGTGCCCGTGTTTGGCCGGGATGGGAACCCGGTCCTGCTAAACACGGCGTCGTTGGGACTGTTCAGAGGTGAGCCGGACAGTCCCCATGGAAGAGAAGTCTGGCTTTTTCGCCGAGGCCAGCCAGAGGCAGATCCGGGACCCTCCAATTAAAGCGGCTGAAGGCTCCCGCAGGGATTTAGTACGGTATTGCACTCCCAAAGTGCCGAGTCCGACATAGGTCTAGGACTGCCACCCGGGCGTCCTGGATATCATCCGTAAATGGATTCCACTGCGACGAAAAAGGCCCTACTGGCACAGCTCCAAATCTATTGACTGTAAACGTCTATAATAAAGTAACTTAATCAACAAACGGTATGAATAAAACCTTTTATTAAATAAATTTGAAAATTGAATTAATCGTTTTTTTTTTTTGCTCAAGTAATCATTTACGTTCGAATCTGCTAAAAAGCAAATATTTAAAAAATATTAAAGCGTTATGTTTTACATTTTTCATTCTTAAAAAAATAATTTTATTATAATATTCAAGAAATGAGTAATTGTCTCCCAGTTCAGAAACTACTAAAAATATTAAAAGTGAATTTATTAGTTTTTATTATTGACTGTCTGCGTGGCCGTTTTATTAGTTACGTTCCAGTTTCATAGAAATTATGTAAATATTTAAATTAATTTCAAAACGGCTTAGAAGTTCAAAACACAGGTTTATAGAATCACGGTTACAAAGTAAATTTACCTGGTAAATTGGATTTTATAACATAACTTTCTGTCCTTTTACGAAGTAGATAAATTTTCTGCTTTTAAAATAAAGGATGAAATAGGGGAGCGAGGGGCTAGTTGTAACAATTTTTCGTTGGGACCTTATGGAAGCTTACTTGTTAGGTATTTAGGAAATGCAGCAGTACTATTTGAATGAGCTACTATTCAACTAGTGATTTCAAATAAAATTTTGATCAAACCTGTGACAAGTTCATGTAAAAATGGCTTAGAAAAAAAAGTGACGAGTGTTACAACTTACCCCGTGATTGGGGCTAGTTGTAACAGTAGGAATTGAAAATCAGTTTTCTATTTTTCAAAGGTTTATTTAGCATATTTATCATTAGAAACTGTAGACATGCTAAAACAGATTTCGACTTTTAAGTTTTATTCTTAATGTAATAAAAAAATATTCAAAAATTTACAAAAACTTGTTATTTCTTTTTTTTAGACTATAAAGGAACTATAGATTTACAGCCATTTATAGTCTTAACTACTTAAGTAAACAGATTTTTGGTTCATTTAGCGTATTTAGCATTAAAAAGTTTAGGCACATAGTTTTATTCTTAATCTAGTAGAAAAATATTCAGCCATTTATAACAACAATATCTCAACTTCTTAAGAAATCAATCAGCTTTTTGATTAAAGTATTATAGAGATTTGTTACTACTCCTTTCTTTACATATATCTAAATAGCGACACATGACCTAAATTAAAGTATTTTGCAGCTTTTCGTACACTGGTTTAATTTTACAAGACTTCAACAGAAGCCAATTCGTACACATCTTGGCTTTGGGAAGCACATTCAGTTTTTTTATAGTGTCTCATTCTGAAATGGATGAAATCAATTAAGTTCAACAAAAAAGTATTCAAAACATGAAAAGAAGAAATTTAAGTATGTCCCACGTGATTTCATAGAAATAATAAATCAATACGGGGCAAGTTGTAACTTGTTACAACTTGCCCCACGAAAGTGTTACAACATACCCCACTGCAAGGTTTTTTGAAATAACTGCTATAAAAAAATATATCCCTTGTTTAGTGTAAAATTACAGTTAATATAATCGAAGTAAACAAATGCTAAATGTATTTGAATAAATCAACAAGTGCTAAACAATTTGAAATCAACAATAATCAATTTTGTATAAATAAATAAAAAATCCATTACGTGGTCTTATCGGAGCGTCTGCGTAACACTGTCTTCTGCGTCATCCAGCGGGATACCGATCACGCTCATATGATAGAATGGGTATTAAATAGTAAGTTAGGTTGAAAATCAAATTAATATTCTTCTATTATCTAAGTAAAAAATGCTTGTTACTACTTGCCCCTGTTACAACTAGCCCCCCCGCTCCCCTACCTAAATGAGAATGATATTGAGCAATTTTAAAGTAGTTTAATATTCAGATTGGTGTATATTTAACGTGACCAGACGTCCCGTTTTGAACGGGACCGTCCCGTTTTTCGGTTGTGTGTCCCGGTGTCCCCAAAAATAGCCTCGGGACACAAAAATGTCCCGTTTTCGAAATGGCGCGAATATTTTGCCGGCCGGACCGCGCACCGCCGTGTCGGTTATAGCGATACGCTCGCAATTACGGCATAGGACTGTTGATAAAATATAGATATATCGAAATATTGATATTATTTTTTAGAAATATCGATATTTATTACTTATATTTTTTAATAATAATAAATATGTTTAACACACACAGATTATATATTTTTTGTGTTTTTTTTTGGATGATATATCGATAGTTTGATATTGAAATGTAGATATCTATGGTTGATATTTTTTGAGTGAAAATGATTTATTGAATGGTATTGAAAGTAGGTTAGTGCCTTTACAAAAAAATCTGTTTTTGGCTAAAGAAACTATCGTAGATCCCCGCTTTAAAAAATTACATTTCATGTCAGCATTGCCTACTGCTAATGTAATATCAGATCTATCAAAAGAAATAATTGAAGAACACAAAAAAAAAAATCGTTCATCTACAGTACACACTTCTCCACATAGAGAAAAAGAAACAACTTAATCATTATGTGATAGACATGAAGATATTATGCTTTTAAAAAGAAGTCCAATGCCAATGAAGTTTCTGGCAGAAGTTTTTGTTCAATACCTGCTCAATTAAAGAAGTATTCAGATCAGCCAAATATTTCAAGATCCTCAAATGCGCTAAAATTTTGGATCGATAGTAGACATTTTATACCCGTGCTTTCAAAAATAGCTGTTAAATATTTAATTTCTTCTGCTACATCAGTAGCATCTGAACTAGTTGCTTCTACAATAAATATTATTAGTACTTAATAATCGTGGTAGTAGCTACATATAAAACAACAATTATTTTTCAAAAACCTTACGGCTAAATTAATATAAAATTGGTATACATGATTGTCTTTATATAAATTAAATAATATGTAATTACTAACCTCACATTGTTATAACTTATACTGCATTTAATTCTTTTATAAATATACTGGATTATAAACTGTGACAATTATTTTTGGACCTTACGATTATTATTTTTAAATAAAGCCATAAAAAAAGCCATAAAAAATATCGAAATGTCGATATTTTTTTCGATATATCAAGGTCCGATATTGATATGTTTTTAAATTATTAATAAAATTCCGATAAACTCTAAATTTTAAAAAATATCAACATTCCTACTCGCGCGCACTGTCTGTCGCCTAGCAACGCGGGCAGGAGGGGGTAAGCGACTACATTGGAATTGTACGTATCTATGCGAAATTCTTTTGTTTTTTGACTGATCAATAGCGACGCGCATTTCTCCCAATTACTTTGGTATTAATTGATATTCGCGTTTTAGTGTCGTCGTAAATATCGTCGAATATATTAAAGAGTTTTGAAATCTTATATTAATTATGCCGAAACGCAGGTGCTCATTTAATGTTAATTTAAAAGCAAAATATCCATTTATTCAGCAGATAAATACTCCCTCGGATGTCAGATGCGAAAAGTGTCGTACAGAATTTAGTATTGCTCATAGTGGTGCAGGTGATATTGAGCAGCATTTACACTCTGAAAAACATAAAAATGCCGATCGTGCTGCCGCTTCAAGTTCTTCAATGTTGAATTTTTTCAAGAAAAAAGTCGCACCAAGTTCTAGCGATTTGGATATCGCAGCGGCTGAAGGCGTCTGGGCCTATCACACAATACAAGAAAACCACAGTTTTCGTTCAAACGATTGTGCGTCAAAATTGATTCAAACATGTTTTGATCAGAAATTTACATGCGCGCGTACGAAAACAGAGGCTATTGTGGTAAATGTTTTGGCGCGTAAATCGATAGAAGAACTAAAACAAGATCTTGAAAAGTCTAATTATATTACAATTTTAAACGACTCTTCAAACCACGGTAACATGAAAATATTTCCTTTTATTGTGCGTTATTTTCAACCTTACGAAGGGGTGCAAGTGAAAATTTTAGATCTCCAAGATCAAGCAGGTGAAACTTCTGATATCGTTGTGAACTATTTAGTCCAAGTGTTGACTAAAAATAATTTGACTGCAAAAGTCGTGGCATTTTGCGGGGATAATGCTAACGTAAATTTCGGGGGCGCAGCTAGGCGAGGAACGAATAATGTGTTGGCAAAATTGCAGTCATCTTTGGAAAAACCAATAATAGGCATCGGATGTGGAGCCCATATAATTCACAATGCAATAAAATCTGCTGCAGATGGCCTTCCTTTCGATTACGAAAGCATTATTGTAAAGATATATTCATTTTTTTATATTTACACTGTTCGAGTTGAAGCTCTGAAGGATTTTTGCGCCGAAACTGAAACTGAATATCATAAAATGCTCGGTTACAGTAAAACCAGGTGGCTTGCACTTATGCCTGCGTTAGAAAGGGTTATAAAAATGTATCAACCATTAAGAAACTACTTTTTGAACATTGACAAATGTCCCCAATTATTAAAAAACTTTTTTGAAGATCCAACATCAGAATTATGGCTTTATTTTTTACATGGTCAGTCAGCAAGTTTTCACCAAGCTGTATTGAAAGTTGAGGGTCAAACTTTATCGGCAATTGAAGCTGCAACAGAAATCAGTCAACTTAAAAACAGTTTGGCTCAGAAACAGGCCAATCAATTTCTTCCCTTTACAGTACGTAGTTTATTGGCGAAATTGAAAGACAACGGCACTGATATTGATGAAGAATTTGTGAAAAGTGCGGCTACTGAATTTTATAAAACAAGCCGCGAATATCTGGAGCAATGGACTTGCTTTTTTACCAAAGAAATGGAGATATTTAATTGGGCAAATTTAAAAAAAGTACTCGTATGGGCAGACATTCAAAAAGCACTCGACATATTAATTGAAAAGGGATATATTGATTGTAATAAAGACACGGAAGTATTTGACGAATTTTCATTAGTTTGTAACTACATCACGATGCAAAAAATAGCCGAATGGAATGATCTAAAAGTTTCTACGGAAGCTCGCTGGGTGGAAGTATTCAATCATTTTCACACTAATAATCTTCAACATGAAAACTTCAGTAATTTAATAGAATATATTTTATGTCTGCCTGCTACTAATGCACCAGTGGAAAGAGTCTTTTCCATAATGAACAAATTGTGGACGTCTGAAAAAACCCAGTTACAGATTCCAGTTTTGAAGGCTATGTTGATAATTAAAGTGAATATAAAAAAAACGTGCCAAGAATTTTATTCTTATCTAAAATCGTCACCTGCTGTATTAAAGCAAATTAGTTCGTCTGATAAATACAAAAATAACTAGTTAGAAAAATATTTTGCATACTATTTTTAATTTGTTATAATTAACCTTTCTAAATAAAGAATAATAAAAGTGTAAGCGTAGTAAAAGTGTGTTTTTTTTTTTAATTTTACTGTGTATTTTTTATTGACGTACATACGACCGCACATCAGATAAAACATGCGTTGACCTTGAAATCTTCCACATATCACAGTATCACAGTAGCAATAGGCGCTATACTTGCAGCACAAGTGTTTCGTACTATCTGTAGCCGTCTGTACATGATATAATACAATAGGTAAATAAATAAATAAACCTGCAAATTAACAAAAAAAAAAAAATTCAAATGTCCCGTTTTGAGCCAAAAAAATATGGCAAATGTCCCGTTTTGAGCAAAAAAAAATATGGTCACGTTATGTATATTCAACCTGTTTAATTTCGTTAAATTACGCATAAATGAACTTTTTATACGTTTTTGTATAAGCATAATATTTCATTTAAAAAATTTAATTCTCTTTTGAGTATTTAGGTCAGATATTTCATTTTAATAATTTTAATTCTCCTTTTAGACCAGTGCTGATAAGTTTTGAAACGAAAAAAAAAAAAATAGTAGAATGAAACCGATTGTAAAAAGAAGAGAATATAACAAAAATGTAGGAAAAAATAAATTACGGGCGATCTGAGTTCGGGAAGGGGTAGGGAGGGGGCGTTTAAGGGTAAAAAATGGTTTATCGCGATTTCTGGCAAAACCACAAGTCCTATGGAAAAAAGTTTAATGGCAAAGTTGTAGGTAATAAAAAGATCTACAACTTTTGTATCAACACTTTTTTCACATAACCTCAAAATTAATGTGAAAAATTCAAATAACCAGGTTTTTGGTTTTATATATTTATCTTTTAAAAAAATAATTTTTGTTTCACGAAATTAGGTGAAAACTTACCTTTTTATGTCCTAAGCACACTGTAATTTTTTTGTTTTAAAATATTTATTTATTCACCTTATTTTGACTTAATATCGAAAAACCAACCTAATTTTCAATCGAAAAATCTGATGTCAAAATATATGCTTTTTTAAAATAGTCGGTGGGGTTTTTGTTCTTTGAAACATCTACTTTCTGATGGTGTAAAAAAAATACATTACTATGGTAAATTTTCTCAGAAAATGCTCTCTTCCTTTCACAATCGGTTTCATTCTACTATTATTTTTTTCACTTTTTACCATTTTTAAAGGCTTTCGGCACTAGTCTATTTGAGTATTTAGATCAAATTAACATACATTAAAATAGTTTACAGTGCTTTTACTCAAAAACGTACACCATTAGGTTAATTAATGTTCCTAGTGATACGTAAACTTAGACTTCATTGCATTATTAGATATAATATATTTCCTTATTTACAATTACCTGCGGTGTCACTCGCATATAAATTTATTAAAGTTGTGTTGCTGATTCAAGTTACTGGTCATCTATTATGACAATGTGGTACTTCAACTTTTAAATATAAATATTTATTCCGTTATTATTATTTATTTAGTTATTACTGATGTCCGGTAAAACTCGAATGAGTTTATGTGACATCTTACTGATGTTTGTAATTTATATCCTTCTTTAATTCAATAAAATAAAATAAAAAATAAAATATTATTAAATAATATTAATTAAATACTAAAAACATTATTTTACACAACGTTTTTTTCATTTTTTGGATCACATTTGAAGTCACTTACTCTTCTTTAACCTCATCATTCCAAATACAAAATACAAAATAAAATAACTTTTGATAGAGAGAAGTGATTTTGATAAAATAAAGATTAAAAATAAGGATATTCCTTATTATTGTCGTAGTGATTTTTGAACAAGTAACATAGCCAAAGTAATAATTATTACTTTAGCTTACCCGATCAAACAAATGGACACAAAGACATGTCTATAATTAAAGAAATGTATTTATATCCGTATAAATAAATTAGTCTAAAAAAACCGAAACAGAGACAGACAGGCATTAACATTCAAACGGTGACTACGTACTACGTATACTTATGTATTAATGTATTATCTATGTTCTTATATAGCTTATCCATAAACTATAAAATATAAGAAGTTCGTCTTCCATGAAAACCGGACTGAAAATGTAGCTGCTTGAAAACGGTAAGCATAAGTTAAAAAACAGCCTTGATAGCGCTTGTGTCAGAAGAGCTATAATACGAAATAAATAAATTTAGACAGGAACGAAGTGTAACGATTTATAATTATTATCATTTTACTTAATAAACACATTTTTTACAATTTTATTATTTTTATAGAGCCTTCAAAAAATCTGCAATAGCATCAATATAATATTTGTCAGAGATAACTCATGGAAGCCAATTTAATGTAATTGATTATATTAAATATTAATATTAAATGTATTTAGGAAATTTAAATAATTTATCATAGACTATTTTTCTCTTATAAAATAAGGCTTAAAGCATTAATAAAAACACATAAATATTACAAAGAAAGTATAAAAATAAAATGGTGAATATATTATATATATTAAAATTCGGTTTTATGCCTTATTTGACCCTCAAGAAGCCGATCATTGAAATATTAATTTATGTAATAAAAAAAACAATTATTAATAAACGCATTACACTCAACTCACATAACTTCATTACGATGTGAATCATGTGTCAGTGGTTTGGAAACACAATATATAAGAACAAACGTCCAGACCACGATCGAACTCGCGACCACTAGCGCATCAGCCAGTTGCTGTGACCACAGCGCCATTGTGTCGTCTAATTTGTTGTTACTATTTATTTTATACATATTTAATAAATACTATATAATTATTTCTTTTGAGTGTACGGGATTTAGAATAAAATATATTTGCATAAAGTCTCAACTCTTCACGCTTAATTTTTTTTTTGAAGTTGTGTTTATGTATATAAGGAGAGCCGTTGCGATAAACTATGAGGTACACTAAACATAAAAAGCACTAGTATTCGCCCAGTGGTCGAAATTCGACCTAATCTATTATTGACAGCATTGTCAACATCATAAAAATATGATTGCGCATAACATGGTGAGCATATGCAGCAGTCATTGGACCTGATCTGTGATTTAAAAAAAAATCGATAAAAAATTCGTAGCAAGACCTGTATTTAAGACCGTATAAACAACAGACTTGACGATAAACAAAATTTGTGTATATATGTACATTGTACATATGTATGAGTCGAAGTGTGTGTAGTTTTTTGAGCATTATTATAAAAATATTAGTATTCTGCACTTCTTCTCCATATAAACTTTAACTGTGCCAAACTTCATACTTCTCCGTCCGCGTATAATATATGCAGAGATACCATGCGGTTAAAATGCAAAATTGTTATTTTAATAGGTATATATGTAAGGATTTCGTGTAAGTTTTTCCTTAAAAAATAAAATTATTCTAATAATTATTATAAAATGTAAATAGAAAACGCAAAGAGTAATGCCGATATTTAACTTGCTATTACGTCTAAAGTTAAACAAATAACACTGAGAAATTGGACGATATTATGCTAACTGACACCAACACTAAAATAAAAATAAAATATTCTGCGCAGTTTTACACTCATTGGTGATAATTACTGCTATGCTATTATGTAGCGTAATGTTTTTTTAGCCTAAGTTTTTTTTTTTGTATAAAGTAGCTTTTTTCGTTGAAAAAAATTATTAAAACCATATCAGTAGCACAATGGATTATTATACAAATAATAGATAGAAATTTTTTAATGAGCATTAATTCTAATTGAATAATTGAATTACATTTTAAAGTTATTTTTCACGATTTTAGGAAAGTACGGAAACATATTTTTGTTTGTGTACATAAATTTCGAAGTCGGGTCAGTTTCATATAATGTACTTATTAGAGAGCCCAGTATACTCGGATATTTTGTAGTTTTCTGAAGCCTGTTTTTAAATATTTATAATTTAATAGTTTTTGTGCAAACAGTATTTTTTCAAACTACCAGCATTAACGACTTTTAAGAACTTTAAATATAAAAAAAAATCTGTCTAATATCTTCAGAGTTCCTCATCAGATCATCACCATATTTCAATGTGACAATAAAAGTATTATATATACTTTAAACAAAAATTTTTGTTTACCCAAATTAGTCCAGAAACTTCGAAAAATTTATGTCCGTGCGTGTAGAAATACAATATACTTTTTCGTTTACAGAGTTTCATCGATTTCGCATCATTAATCGATCGTATATAAAAGAACATCTCTAGAGTAACCCTTTAAAAATCATAATCGGCTTTCATTTGACAAAGATATCGGCGAACATACAAAATATACCCAGACAAGCATAGAACGTCGGCCTTTCTTGAAGTTGGTTAAAAAAATTAGTAATTATTATATTTCAATACAATGGTAATGCAGATAATAAAAGTTATGTAAAATTATAAAATTTCAACTTTACTTTGTAATATTTATGAAATTTCAACTTCACAACTAGAGTTGGTTATTATTTGCATAACATTGCCGATAATAATATTCGAAGACGTCGGCAAATAATAATTTACTTTTCTACATTTGATACATACGACATAAAAATTATTATTGTATTATAAAATATATTATAAAATTTTCTTTGCCATTTGTGTAAATAATGTCTACATATATGTATATGTATACATGTACGTAACTAACTATTAACTAATTAACTATTAAAATATCGAAACTAGATCAAAATACATGCAATGCTTCTTATTGTTCCATACTCATATAACTGGTTTTCATGAAATATTCTTATTCCCTTACAATTAACACAATACAATTGTTTTTTTATTCTTTTTTTATAGGGGAGAGATAGAGATGGTGGTGGGGAAAGAGTGAAAAACCGTTATTAATTTTCAATTTTATTTTATCGTAACAGCCGGCTGGTCGAGTGGTCAGACAACTGGACACTTTACGCAGCGGTCGCGGGTTCGAATCCCGCCAGGTGCAGATAATCTGTATGACGAATATAGATGTCTGCACCGGGTCATGGATGTGTATTTATGTATATATGTATTTATATCTTAAATTTATTTCCGTTCCTAGTACCTGTAACACAAGTTCTTACGAACTTACCACGGGGCTAGGTTAACGTGGTGTGATTGTTGTTTAATATTTATTTATTTATTTATTTATTCTACAAAAATTTCAAATATCTTCCTATAAATATTAGTGGAAACATACTAAGATGTAACGAACGGACGGACAGCAGTCTTAATAATGGGTTTCCGCTGGGACCTTTTTGGTGCGGAATTCTTAAAATGTATAAAGTTCATACTAAATTATACCGTAGTACGGTATCAATTGTTTGCAGGTCAGTTTCGTACTTTGAAGTATTTTTTTTTTATTTATGTGAAAAAATATACTAAAAAGGTCAATTATCTTAACTTTGATAGATATATATATATATATCTTTTTTTTTTGTATTCATGTGCTTAACATACACAAACGGTCAACTGTCCCTAAGGGCCGAAACACATAACGGCGTTGCGGCGCCGCAACGCTAAAATCGGCGGTGGCGTCACCGCCAATTTTAGCGGCGCGGCACCGCCAATTCCGGCGTTGTGACGTCATACTTGTTGACCATGATTTATTGACATTTTGTGTCTATTTTTATATTTTATTTTTTGTGTCTTTAATAGACATGGGTATCTCAATGAATTTTTATGAACTGCAGATAAGCTCATGAGCCATATGCTTGAACCGGAGCTGTGAAACGGCTCACAGTTCAGCTCAATTGTTGTTATAGGTATTGTTACTTTTAACCACTTTTAACTATTAGATTTACAGCTAATTTATGACTCGGTTCAAAAAATGACATGTATGATGTACCTAAATTATAAATATGTAATAAAGCAGCGTTTCGAAAAGTTATTATAGTGATATTTTTTCTATCTTACACAATTATAGGGGAATGCTAATTTCATGCATATGATAAACGCTAAAGTGAGTTTCTTTGTTTGTTACGCTTTCACGCTTTAACTATTCACCTGAATTACGATCATCATGAAATTCTGCATACCAGTTGTCTGGGGTACAGAAAAGGACATAGAGTACCTACTTTACGTACCGACTACCGTTGGTGCCTGTACCATGCGAGCGGAGCCGCGGACAAAACCTATTTATTTATATTTAATCTATAAAACTAATATAGTAAGATATTAATTTATGTATCACTTTGTTTCAATTTTGTTTAGGCTTTATGAGACAAAAGTTGTTTAAAATTCTACCAGCATACAAACTTGATTCACAAAATAATTTCCGGTACAAAGGATTACTTTTTATGCATTCTACTAAATAACAACTTCACAAACAATAATTAACAAATTTCACGTGAACTATAATATTTAAAATAATTAAATTAATATCCACAATAAAAAATCACGAAGAACTGGTTACCCTACAACAACGCTCTTTTTCGCGGCGCCGCAACGCCGCAACGCAAACTGCCGATTTTAGCGTTGCGTCGCCGCAACGCCGTTATGTGTTTTGGCTCTAACTAACAATAAGTTAGGCAACTTAATAATGCCCGTGTTTTAGGTAAAAGCTGACTGATTTACATTTTTTTTTAATTATTTATATACATATAAATAATACATATATAAATAAATATAAATTACACCCAGACTCGGGGCGGGAATCGAACCCACAACCCCGGAGCAGAAAACAGAGTCACTGCCAACTGCGCCAACGGGCCATTCAAAGTTTTAATTTAATACATAAAGGCTTATTAGATTTTATAATATACTGATGGTTTCTTCAGATCAAGCGTTTACGACTTAGGTAAGCCACTTCATATACATAATTCGGAACTGGTTTCAGGTAACTTTCTTCGTCACAAGTCTCGTGACTGTGATGAAATTTCTCGTTTACTAAGTTCACTTTTAGCCGGTTTTGACCTGGTTTTGTGGCATTTTTATTATAACGTTTCCATATATTTATGTATATTGAAAGGACACTGTTATACGATGACGTTATTTGTACTGATTATAAGTATTTATTTTTATTACTGAGAAATAAGAAAGCTGTAACTTATTATTTACGAGTATAAATAAAAATAAAATATAGTCTGTTGGTGGTGCGCTGTCACTTAAGATCGGATGAGATGGAATCGTTTTAAATGTTCAAATAAAGATTTAAAAAATATAGATTTATAGAAATGTTATTAATAAAAATGTTTTAAACGAAGACTTAGAAACGTAAAATATATATATATATATATATATATATATATATATATATATATATATATATATATATATATATATATATATATATATATATATATATAATGAAAATGAACACTTATTGCACAGTAAATTGAACAGAAATAATTAACGCTTTGAGAAATTACTCAAAAAAAGACGATATTAAATATACAGAAAACACTGCAAATGTCTATATATGTATATGTATATAGGTACATATAGAGTAAGATTAAGGCACAAAATTACAGTTATACATATACGAGACTTGTAACCAACTTATTACTGTTTATTAATAATGAAATAGTCCACTATTCCTAAAAACAGAATTTATTAGAATAGATTAAGGTAAAAACAAAAAAATATTATTCTTATACTTCGTGCAATAAATAAAATATTACTTGATTTGAATTCTGGAAAAATCTGTGGCTTACGTTATTTGTCATATTTAGGCAGATATTCACGTTATCGATTGTTATTTTCAACTACCTTAAATAAAACAAATCCTTTTAACAAAATAATAACAAAAAAGTGACGTGAAGTGTAAAATCGTAACGTCGGATTGATTAAGAAATCTATCTTAATACTTTACACTGAAGAAACATTTCTAAAGACAATGAACCATCATCATCGCTCAGCCTGGATTCTCTTGTATTTTGATGTTGAGTTAGATTTGACCAATATTAAAGCAACGAAATTCCTTCATTTATTGATAAAACGTGTCTCGAGGGTCTTGAACGATTTTGATGATCAAAAAAACTTGAAACTACTTAGGTTAAACCTAATGAAATTTGTTCCAAAAATGGACTTTATAGAAAAAGAGTTAGCAAGTCCTTGAATGTAAGGACAGCTGTGATGATTGAGATTCTCTATAAATGATGGTTGAGGTGTCTAAAATATTTATTAGATGTCACATCACATACTTAGTTTGTTTCAACAATATCACTGGATAAATTGCAACATGTCATCAGAACCATGTTCTACATTCTTATGAACAAATAAAAAATTGATAAAAAAAATGATTGATAAAAAAATTGATAAAAAAATGAAATTTTAGGTATTCGATGAGTGTAAAGAACTGTTTCAACAAAATATAGTTTCATTTGACATATATACACTTTCAAAAAGTCAATCGCTATATTTTTATTCAGGAACAAGGAATTTATATAGTAACTGGAACGCTCACTTAATAAAATTGTGTATTCAAATATGCACCTCGAAGTATTTGACATAAGGTTGACATTGGCTTATAACATGTAAAGTGAAAAATCGTTCCGAGCATTTCGTTGACAACCGGTATTTTGTCTCTTTCTTACGAGAGTTGCCTTAAATCCATGGTGCAATCCCGGTCGTAGGAACGTTTTTTGAGTGCACGTGCTTAAGCATTCCATTTTGTATATAAATTCCTTGTTCAGGAACGAAAGGAAAAAAATAAAATAAAAACAACATATATACAAATTTTTTCATGTAACGTATAATATATAAAATATTTAATTAATATCATTATTATTTAAACATTATGGATACATTACATATTAATGATATTAATACATGTAATAATACACGCGATTTAAATTGGTGTTCACCACCCGACGTGGTCACATGAACTGATAAGTTATCAGTATGAGTAATAACAACTTGACCTACAGCAGGTCGTGACCACGCTGAACTAAATTAAATAACGAACTTTCATTAAAACAATACATGTTTATTAAAATAATGATTATAGTAAATGAAATAAACTTGTCATCAAATACAAGCAGCTAATATTAATAAAAAATGTTTTGCTCATTTAATTTAATATAAATATTTAGTTTTATGGCAAAAATTAATTTTTTATGGCAATAAAAAATTAAATGCAAGTAGAGTGACATAAAAACGATTCACAGAGTTTTTCTTTGGTAACCTTTTTCATCTTACTTAAAAAAAGTGGAGCTCTAAACTAATTTTCAATAAATAGTAATTTTTTAATTAGTTTAGATTTTCCCACTTACTATTTTACTTCTTAAGAATTTAAAGAAAAACTTGTTATATTGATAGACAAGATTTAGTGGATAGCATACAAAAATAGACCTTGAAATAGAACTTGGAAAAAACATTTGTACAAATTCCAAATTATGACTTTAAAAAACTTGTTCGACGACAAAAGAAAATAAATCCAAAAGTTTGTTATTGTTGTGTAATAATAATTATCTTTTGTGTACAGTAACACCATGATACTAAATTACACAGTAAAATGGAGCAAAGTTGTATAAAGGCTATCTTATCGATAAAAGAGCGATTTTTTCGAGACAAGCTTTGGGCAAAGGACAGGATATAGTAGCAGCGATTAGGAAGTGTACAAATAAAAAAAGGATCCAATAATTAAAACAAAGTATTGCCTTGAGTCACTATTGGTCACTATATTGCGGGTTAGGGTCGACCGTCTGATCCCGAGCTCGCTATTAGAGCTTCTATTATATGGGGTAAATTCAAAAGCAATTTTCAATGTGTTCGACATTCTCTATCTTGCTCACACTTCTGCAATAATTTATGCGTGAAAAAATGATAGAAGATCTTTAAGCCCGTGTTTAAACAGTATTCCCCTTTTGATTTTATCTTTCACGTGAGAACTCTATACGCAATTTTAAGTACTTGATGTCTACACAACGAGCAAATAACGCGCATAATAAAACTACGGACAGTAAATATTATTTTATCGGTGATCTTGAACTGCGTACGATGTTTTAAAAATAATTAATTAAAATGCACTATTTAACATATTGTATATAACCCGCCAATATGCAGTAATTATCAACATAGCATCTTACCATTACGTGACGTCATACATCAATTAAATATATCAATTCATATATTATTCGTCATATGTCAATTATTTAATCCAGATCTAATAAAATGTCATTGCGTAATTTAAAGAAGATTACAGTTTTTACCAAGCTTTCTGTTTTTTTTTTTTTTTTTTTTTTTTTTGTTTAATAATCGATATACATACATATATAGTCTTGTATTACTATTATTATCAAATAGTCTTTAAAACTATAATAAAAAATATTTGTAACCCTATTTTTCACACTCAAACAGCTTATTCTATATTGGTGTGAGGTTGTTAGCTTATCAAAAAACTGTATAATATTTCGGAACGAACAAAAAATGTTTATATTCTAGTTCTAAAAGCAACACGTTCATGAACTTGTACATACGATTTTCGAAGGTAATTCTGGTGGAATTTATAACATCGTAAGAACGTAAAATGGTTTACGAGAAACACTCTCGACCTTGTCGTATTAGCGTTTCGCCATTAATCTTACTAATAAAGGTTGTACTACACTTTACGTGAATTCATTACCTTTTATTCGCTATAGTTTCTAACGCTGCTGAGCTTGAACAGGTTTTTAGAATTCAATCCTTTGTAGTTTAAAAATGATATACTGTTTGTTACTCTAAAATCATTACGAATAATTTTGGTGTCAGCTATCGTACAAAATTTTGGGCAAGGGTAGTTTCAGACGCGGCTGCAGGTACAACCCTGCGGACCATAAAATTCGATCACTTTGTTCAATTCACATTAAATAACGCCAATTATTGATGAAGTTAAAAAGATTGGGCGCAACTAGATCTCTGTAGAAATTTCCTCTGCTCAGGCAGCTACAGCCTTTATGTCTTACTCTGATTTAGTCATGTCTAGGTAATTATAAAAGTACTGTACCGACGTACAATATAACTAGAATGGATTTAATTGAAGGAAGCCCAGTAGACTGGTCTATACAAGAAATGGTAGTCTCTGAAGATTCCTTTTAGCCGTGGTGAGATCATCAAAGCCAAACAGATAGTTGAACCGTAAAACTACAAATAAAGGTACTGTTATTTGGTTACCAACTCAGTCTGTGGTATTCACCTTCATAGAACAGATGCTTCCTGAAAAACTGTATTCTTACCATACATAACTTCCGGTAGAAACATACAAATCCTCTTCTCATACGATTACTACGGTCGAAATCCAGATGTTATACATGCACACAACCCCATACAGGGGAGTCATTTGTTTTTTCTGAAGACAGCGCTACTTTCTTCCATTGCTCAGGAAAACACTATACAACAAATAAGACTTGTGCAAAGTTTTCTCGCAAGCAGTTCATTCAAATTAATATGTCATACGAAAGTATTTCATACCTGGAAGAATCTTCTCGTGTTCTCTAAGAGATAGAACATAAGTAGAACAAACAAAAAGTAATGGAACATAAGTAGAGTAAAACACAAAATGTCAATGATAAATGAAAACTTCATCAGATATCGTTATATTGAGGCAAAGATTAAAGAGTTGTTCTGTAAGAAAAAAAAAAATCTGGACTAATTTCCCTAGTCCCAGAGCTCGTGCATATAGATCTTATGAGATAGATGTCCCTTTTTCTTTTTGAAATTACTGTATGCACTAAATTTTTTAATATAATTAATGCTGTTGTGAACAACAGGAATCGTCCCGGAACCTTGGAAGTCACAAATAATTATTCCAGTTCTGAAACCTAATAAAGATATTTAAAATTCAAACTCATACATATACATTGCTTTGTCATCGACATTAGCCAAAATTATAGAATACCTTATTAAAAACCGTCTGGAATGGATATTGGAAAACAGAAATATTCGTCATTTCAATTTGTCTTTCGAAAGCGTTTGAGCAGCATAGATACCCGTAGTTTAAATATAATCTAATCATAAATTTAAATATTTGTCAAATACGAAATAATTTACAACTATATTTATACATAAATACGAACATAATAAAGCTGAAGAGTTCATTGAATTATTGGAAGGCGCTTATCTTATTAATTACATACCACGAAATTTGGAAAATTATTTTTCTGTCCGTTATGTCCGTTCAAGAATAAAAAAACAAAATAAAAATAAACTGCAAATCACGTAAAATATTCTTAAATAACTTTCAAAATATAACCAACTAATACAAATTACCGTTTTCAAAAATTTAAATCAAAACATTCAAATATTTGTTTTAAAACATTTGAAATTATGGCATAGAAAATGTTACTTCCTACCTTTACTATTTAATAACCTGCCTTTAATGTTTAAGCCAAAAAGTTTTAAGTATCAAATTGTTTATAGCTTAAAACTTTTTAAAATAAGCTTTTAATCATTTTCGCTTGAATAATATTTGCCAAACGACCTGTGCAAGGCAATTAGAGCGAAATTCCTTTGCAGCAGTATTCCGAGCTCAGAATATGAGTATTCAACACGACTCCTTAATGATCCACGAACCGAAAACAATTTTGAATAGAGAGAATTAATTAATGGTCTCCAGTGAAAACAAATGGGGAAAAGAAGTAATTAAAAGATAGCGACGAATAGGTAGCATAGCATTATAAAAAACAAATTAGCAATTACGGAAACTAATACCTGAAATCAGAATCGAGTTAGTCAACTAAAAGTAATATCTTAGTTCATAATATTAAGTAAACAGTAACAAATTAAGTACATTCATTTGGTTAAAGAAAATAAAGTAAACTAATAGTTCTAAAACTTAAGGATTGTTAATTGTCAAATGCGCTCGCTATCGAAGTATGAAATATTTTGTCCAATGTGACATTAAAATTTGCGCTTACTTGTACAACGTATCCAAAAACAAATTAAGTAGAACAAGAACAAACATTCCGTGAGTTAGGCTCACCGCTCATCTCACGTAGTTAGAACTTTTTATATTTGTTAAAATTAATATATCAATTGCGGTTCGCTCTCTAATTATAAAAATGACTTCTTATAATAATAATTATGTCAAAATAATTAATGGTGTCCACAAATATTTATTGTTCACTGAATTACAAGTACACACTGTCTGAGCAACAACTGCAACAAGTCATTGCACACTTCTTACTTTGGCCCTGGAGATTAGCGAAGCCGTTCAGCATACTTTTTCTCAACTGAAATTATCGTGTCGGCTCGGCTTTCGTTATCTTTTCAATTTCTAATTTTTGTTCATTTTAATGCGACCACAGTAATATTCACGCCCTCATAGAGAGGGATAAGTGAAAATATAGCATTAGACAAACCAACTAAAACCAAACACGAACCTATGGTAAAAAACATATCCCTCTTTTTGTACTTCGCCATAGTCTTATAAAATAGACATGTTTCAAAATTTGGAGACTACTTAATGTGAAATTTATACGTATTTAAGCAATGTTATTAAGTTAAACAATAAAATTCTAGGCAGTGGTAGGCTAGTAATCTTGGCAGTGCGGTGACCGGTAGAGAAGAATAGTCCTGACCTCTTACTTGCCAAGGTGTCGTTAAAGGCGACTAAGGCCATAGTTGTACTAACAACTACACCAATCAGGATGGCGATTGGCAGTAGCGTCATCATGTCCTGCCAAAACGCCCTGCGCTTGAAATGCGCCAGTCAACATAGTGGGAATCAGCAACACCCCCCCCCCCCCCATTAAATAAAAGCAGAACATTGTAAAGTTTCCGTTATAAAATATATTCGAACTGTTGCAAGCTAAAATTAATTTCACAACTCTGACATCACTCGATGTAATACAACACGAGCAAGACTAACTGACGGTATCTGGTTTAGATGAATATTTCTATTGATATAATACAGATTTATACATCTTAATACACAGAGATTTAACTGTAATTTTTTGCTATTAAGTATTACCTAGGTTTGAGTTTTACGTAATTAAATATACAACTTAGGTATAAAAAGCCCTTTAACGTTTTCCGACTTCGTACTAGGGATGTTCATCGGAAAAAAATATCTATAATTTTATTATCCATAATTATCGTATCTTGTTATCGACAGTTATCGATAATTATCGAGTGAACACCTATCGATAATTACCGGATGAAAATTATCGATAGTTTGCGACAGCTATCGATAATTATCGGATGAAAATTATCGATATTTATCCGATCAAAATTATAAAATCACACTTATAGATAATTATCGAGTGAAAAATTATCGAGTAGTTACGAATTATCGATAATTATCATACACTCCTACTTCGTACAATTTTTTAGAATTTAATTAAACGACCAATTATAAACGGTACAACAGCTAGCTTGGTTTCAAGCTATCTATGAGTATACTTGTTTATTTCTACATTTTCGTAATAAAACATGGTATTTTTTATAACATAAGTATGTATTGAAGTCTTTACAAAAGTATTTCAAGAGTGTGAGTTATAAGTTAATGTCTGTGAATTGTTCAAAGTTTTACTTGAAACTTGCGTCTTGTTGGAGTTCATATTGTAACTGAAGAAGGGAGCAGGATCGTTTTACGCATATTTGCGTAGTTTATAAATAAACATCTGGAGTTGTTGAGTGTGAGATTATTATTTTATTCATATTTTTTATGATAGTAAAAATTAGCTTACATGTAAAGTGAACACGTTTAAATTTAAAGGAATACTGAAAAAAAAAATCTACAACTAAATTACTTGAAGAGAAAAAATTTTTTTCCTCACAAAATAATTAAGGAATGATAAAAGTAAGTACAAATACTCAATACTTATTTTTTTATAAAACGGTCAAATTTTAAAAGCGTTAGTTTCGTTAGTTTACGTGTCACCGCAGAATTCCTCTTCGCCGGTTACATTTACATTTAACTAGATACCGGTCGTTTTGGTTTGTGTCAAACTTTTAGGATTTGCACTCCTCTGAAATCTTGTCAAAAATTTGTAAACGGTGTGGTAGATCGGCTTCATAATAGTTATATTGACATTAATTGTGTCTTTTTTATATATTTGTATATTATAAATTAATTTCATTTCATATTAAACATTAAATTGATAACATTTTATTAATGTGATAAATAAATTAATATAAATACGCAATTTTTTATACGCAAATTGGATTTTTTTTCCTATATTTTTATCTAAAAAAGTCTCTAATGATCTCTCGTTGTTGCATAAGTATAAGTACCTGGATGATCGAGCTTTGCTCGGTTAAATTATATTTACATACTGATGAAACATGAATAATATTTTCGATCTAACCGACAAAATAATAAAATAATAAGAACTTGTTATTTAAATAAAAAATAAAAAATATATATATATAAGAATTGCTCGTTTAAAGATATTACATAATAATAGAGTCGGCCCCCCGATAGGTGTAACAGTTTTAATAGATATGGTACCAGGAATCTATGTAATAGATATAGCATTTAATAGATTGACTAGAAAATCTTTCTTAAAGGCGCCTTCAAACAAACAAACAAAATTATATCACGATATAATATCATCATCATTATCTCATCTCATCATCTCATCGCAGCCAAATAGTGAACATAAACGTGACTTCATCATACAATTGCAATTTGCAACATGTCGAAACAAATTTTGGCTTCGGTTATGGCTTAGGTTGTAAATACTTTTTTACTGACACTACCGCTACCACTTTTTAACATTTGAAAAACATGTCAAACATGAGAAAACATTTAACAATTGCGGTTTAGAAATTCAAAGTAGATTTTACGAAGATTACACAAAATATCTTATATCTTTAAACGAGCAATTCTTGTATATATATAATCTGAATCTCGGAAACGGCTCCAACGATTTTCATGAAATTTAGTATACAGGAGGTTTCGGGGGCGATAAATCGATCTAGCTAAGATTTATTTCTAGAAAATGTCGTTTTATCCCTTTTTTCAGGCATTTAAAAAATATCGTTAGAATACGAAGGTAAATTTCGCTGTCATTGATAAGTGTGTAACAGCTACGATGTGAACCGGGCGGATTCGAATTAAGAAGACCCCAGGTTCGAGTCCAGATGTCTCCAGAACTATTTTTCTTTTTTTTTTTTTCAAGTTCCTTCTTTTGTGAGAAAAACTATTATTGGGAGCCCTTTACTAACTGGATGACCGAGCTTTGCTCGGTATTTTATTTTATTTTTATTTTTTGTAATTCGTGTTTTTTGGAAACTATATTATTTACATACGAATTACGAACTGATGATAATTATATGAATAATATTTTTCGATCTTACCGAAATAATAATAAAAAAATATGAACTGGTTATTTAAATAAAAAATCACGAGTACAATTAAAAACTTCTAGAATATTATTAGAATACGAAGGAAAATTTCGGCATAGTCTACAAGATTATAATAACTTGGTGGGGAATCTGTATACCTGGGTTCGAATCCCGATGCCTTAAGTCTCATTTTTTTTTGCCTTTTTTATTCAAGTTCCATCTTTTGTAAAAAAAAGAACTATTATTGAGAGCCCTTTACTATCTGGATGTCTAAATTTTGCTCGGATTTTTTTTTTTGTTAATCGTTCTTTTTTTTTGGAAATTATATTTAGATACGATAAAACTGATGAAATATGAATAATATTTTTCGATCTTATCTATATAATAATATAGTATTTTGTGTCACAAGGGGATGAAAGTACTATTTTTTGTCCGAGCCGAAGGCCAGGGTAGCAAACATACGGGAATGGATGTAGTACTTTCGTCCCATGTTGCACATACTTTTTTTTCCTACCTAGGACGAAAGTTCAGGTTTTGTTCCTGTGAAGCGGGGACAGAAAGTGTCACATTTTTCCCGCTTCACAGGGACGAAAATCGAACTTTCGGCGGAGGTAGAAAAAAAATATATAAACTGGTTATTTAAATAAAAATCACGAGAGCAATTAAAAACTGCTAGAATATCATTAGAATAAGAAAGTAAATTTCGCCACCATCTATAAATTTATAATAGCTCAGGTGAGAAATCGGGCGGTCATGAAAACGGAAGATTTTTCCTTTTTTTTCCAAGTTCCTTTTTTGATGAGAAAATATATTATTAGGATCTCTTTTTATTTTTTCTATTTAAATAACCAGTGACTATTGTTATATTATTATATCGGTAAGATTAAAAATATTATTCATATTTTATCACTATGTAATTTGTGTCTAAATATAGTTTAACCGAGCGAAGCTCGGTCATCCAGGTACTATACTTTATATAGAAGATTCAATACTGAAATGACAAATATCTATCTTATATCTTTAAACGAGCAATTCTTGTATATATATATATAATCTGAATCTCGGAAACGGCTCCAACGATTTTCATGAAATTTAGTATGCAGGGGGTTTCGGGGGCGATAAATCGATCTAGCTAGGATTTATTTTTAGAAAATGTCGTTTTATCCCTTTTTTCAGGCAATTAAAAAATATCGTTAGAATACGAAGGTAAATTTCGCTGTCATTAATAAGTTTATAATAGCTCTGATGTGAACCGGGCGGATTCAAAATAAGTAGATCCCAGGTTCGAATCCAGATGTCTTCAGAACTATTTTTTTTTCTTTTTTTTTTAAGTTTCATCTTTTGTGAGAAAAACTATTATTGGGAGCCCTTTACTAACTGTATGACCGAGCTTTGCTCGGTATTTTATTTTTTTATTTTTTGTAATTAATGTTTTTGGAAACTATATTTACATACGAATTACGAACTGATGATATATAAATAATATTTTTCGATCTTAACGAAATAATAATAAAAAAATATGAACTGGTTATTTAAAAAAAATCACGAGTACAATTAAAAACTGTTAGAATATTATTAGAATACGAAGGTAAATTTCGGCATAATCTACAAGGTTATAATAACTTAGGTGGGAAATCAGTATACCTGGGTTCGAATCCCGATGCCTCAAGTCCCATTTTTTTTGCCTTTTTTTTTTAAGTTCCCTCTTTTGTAAAAAAAATAACTATTATTGAGAGCCCTGTACTACCTGGATGTCCGAGTTTTGTTCGGTATTTTTTTTATTTATTTATTAATCGTTCTTTTTTGGGAATTATATTTAGATACGATAGAACTGATGAAATATGAATAATATTTTTCGATCTTATCTATATAATAATATAGTATTTTGTGTCACAAGGGGATGAACGTACTATTTTTTTGACCCTCATGTGAAATTGCCGCCCGAGACGAAGGCGAGCGTAGCAAACATACGGGAATGGATGTAGTACTTTCGTCCCATGTTACACATACTTTTTTTTCCTCCCTAGGACGAAAGTTCAGGTTTTGTCCCTGTGAAGCGGGGACAGAAAATGTAACTTTTGTTCCGCTTCACAGGGACGAAAATCGAACTTTCGGCAGAGGTAGGAAAAAAAATATAAACTGGTTATTTAAATAAAAATCTCAAGAGCAATTAAAAACTGCTGGAATATCATTAGAATAAGAAATTAAGTTTCGCCACCATCTTAAATTTATAATAGCTCAGGTGGGAAAATCGGGCGGTCTCGAAAACGGAAGAATTTTCCTTTTTTTCAAGTTCCTTTTTTGGTGAGAAAAAATATTACTAGGATCTCTTTTTATTTTTTTTATTTAAATAACCAGTGACTATTGTTTTATTATTATATCGGTAAGATTGAAAATATTATTCATATTTTATCAGTATGTAATTTGTGTCTAAATATAGTTTAACCGAGCAAAGCTCGGTCATCCAGGTACTACTATTTATACACGAATAAAATTTGAGTAATTTATATAATTGTACATTTCCAAGAACGAGAATAAATCTGCGTGCTGGAGGGCAGTTTATTTAACTAATATTTATATTTGTTAGGTATATCGTAAGGTAATGAAAAGGTCGTAAATAATATTTTTAATCAAATCATTTTATCATGTATCGATTATTTGTTAGCGCCTCTCTGTCATCAGATTCAGCACGTATTCCCACGCGTATATTATTGTCGACATAAATACTCTCTAATATTACATTTAAATATACGAAAAACCAGTTATACAAAACCGGTTTAAAAGGCTTTAAAAGTAAGAACTATTAAATATTAAATTAATAGTTTCCTGTACTATTGAAAAAGACACGTGTGTAGGGTAGTATGTGGTATATGTGTGTAGGTAAATGACGACGATTTCATTAAATAACGTTAACGTTAAAAATACTGTATTTTATATTATATATTATTACTTATTTTAAATTCGACATAAACTCTAAGCTAGTAATTTATGATTAGTAAGTTAGTACGCAACGCTCGTAGCTTCTAGACATCTAAAATTTGTCGATTTCATCAGAATTTGAAACTATGCAAATTTTATGTCTATATTTCCATAAAGTGACTAAAATGAGCTTGTTGATCTTTTGAGGACTGTTGTTATTATATTGTTTCTTACTTTGACTAGTGACCGACTGAAGCTTCGTTTTCGCTTAGTTTCGGTCACAGTTTTGGTTAAAGTAAAAAAATAAGCATAACCGAAAGTTTAGCCGTGCCAAAACATAGAATTTGTGAATTGTCATACTTTGTTCTGATAAGTATTTTTATATTTTTATCTTTATTACTTTTATTTTTTATCTTTATATAACATTAATATTAGTGCCTAATTTAAGATAACTGTAAATAAATAAATAATAAAGAAAAACTTCCTATTCATTTAAAAACATATATTAATTTAAACTATTATTATAAATTATTGACTCCTTGCTAAGTTATCCATTTTATACTATAATTACAAAAAAAAGTTGTAATAATAAGTTATTTAAATGTTTTTCTAAAAAAAAATCGATAAGATTTAGGCACCATGCCTAATCCTACTACCTAAGACGGGATTGAAAATAGAACGTCAATGTTGACGTCTCCTTACACACAACGGAACCATACATCGCAGGCGAATGTAGGTCAAGTAGGTAATTACTTCCAGATTTTGTGAGTTTAATATGAAATCTGAATTTATTCCGTGAAAAAAAAATTTAATAAACTAATTGAAAGTCGAAATCCACAAGGAAGAATATTCCTTAAAATAGGAACAAAGACTTTTCCACGTTAACCTCAAACTTTGAAACTTCTATACTGTATTTTCTCATTACGTTTTAGAAGAAAGGTCAATTATATAAAAGTTGCTTATGAAATTAATAAATTACTAGGCAAATTACTTACGTAAGTGAAGTTGTAATTACAATACGCGCTGGGCCCAGAGAGATTGTTACATAGACGATGGGTTGTCGCAGTGGTCATAGTAACTGGCTGTTGCGCTACGGGTCAAGGGTTCGATCATGATAATTTTTTATGGACGTATAGATGTTTATTATGATTTAAAAAAAAACAAAAATGTTTTATTCGTTATAAGGTGATTACACACACTCAACGAACGTCAAAAAAAAATAATGTCTCGGTAGACATCTACAATTTCATTATCTATTTCATCATCGGCCTTACTAAATATTACAATAATATAATAATGTTCCTAGTGTAGGCCGAGAGAAAAAAGCCGGAGGAAAAAAAACTCTCGGTACTCTTTTTAACACATCATATTTTGTATAATTTATAAAACGAAATGAATCAAAAAGTAATGAAAATGCAAATAGGCTAGCTTTGTGACGGAGTGTGACGAAACAGAGAAGGGAATCTAAAATGTAAAATTTACGTGATGTTTTTTATTAACAGCATCTAATAATAAAATAAATGGTAATTGATACAACGATGACGAATCCATGAATGATTATTATACGCATGACGGAGACAGTGACCTGACAATGACCTCAGTATAGTAAATATCTTATCGCTTTTTTAACATAAATCTTGTCGCTTTTTTTACTAACAATTTTTTAAAGATATATTCCTTTACCACCGATTTTATGATGACTATACTTGTATGACACTGTAGTGTTTGACGAGTTGAAACTTATGACCATTGCTTAAAATCCCTATTGTTGACTCAAACTTAAATGTCTGTCAAACTCAAACTTAAATGTAACTGTTCTATGAAGGAACTTACATTTTATCTTAGAAAACTAATAACAAGAAAAAATCGAGATGCCAACAAGCGACACTAAGTGGACAGCGAAAGCGATAACAAACGAATTTCTAAAGCGTGTTTCCTTTTGTCTTCCTACCTCAAATATACTCAGTCTCTGTATATATGTAAAGATTTATTTTCTCTTTGGTAAATAATGAAATCTATGGTACTAAACCGATTTTAATATTAATTGCAGCACTAGGAAGATACATTATTCACAATGAATATAGGATATTAAAATCACAATGTGATCTGCATTGTGATTTTTTATAGTAGCTTAACAGAAGCCTTAAACGTTAACGCAGCAATAGTGAATGATTTGTCTAGTTGCAAATGTGATATAATATTATAAAAAAATATTATACAAACTAGTTTATGCCAGCATAAAACAAAGCATCAATTTACTTTAAAACGATACTCAATAACCACTCGCTATCTGAAACCTAAAATGGATTGAACAGTAACATTTTCCACGTAACGAACGAGATCATATTTGAAGCTGAATTGAACCTTAAGTTTATACAACATAGTTTAATTTTCAAAGCAAACAACCACTGCAGCTCGGAAAGGATAGGCAAAATAGGTCAAACTAGTGAAATACATTTCAAAAGAACACTTTTTAAATGTGTCAAAGGAAACATAATTAGACTAAGTTTGTTCCATTACACATAAGAAATGAATAAAAATAGAACAACTTTATTTTATTAATACAGTTCAAAAATACTTGCACAAAAAAAAAACTTAAACATATTTGTTGTTATAAGTTATTTTTAACGTAAAAGAAATCTTGTTTATTGAGGAAGCCGATATAAGCTATGAAACGTCATCCTGAGAAATACTGGAGCAGGGCGTACCACCACCTTAACGTATCGCCTAGTTTTATGACATTGCGACGTACTTACTATCTTATGTTATTTAAATATAATATGCTTCATTTATCAAAATTACTTTCGACATCATGTTAGAATACATCATAATTATATTAATATATGATCCTTACGCTCGTAAATTAAAATTAGTTGATTCATGACCGAATTTCTTGTCATAATAGACGATCACCGCGGTGACAACCACATTGATTATTACATCTAGTGCTCTCCTATCTGTGCGTATGTTTGGCATATAACGTTAATCGACGAACATGCTTTCAAACACAAAAATATTTTTTCGACTTCGATCTAATACATACAAAGATTAGCGCGTTCAAACAACGTTATAAACAAACTCTTCTGATTTATTATAATAGTATAGATTATATTTTAACTAAAAACAAAGGAAACTTTTACAAACAGGGCAGTAACAAGCTGTTACCTAAGTCACAATAGCTTCACAGTTTTCAACAATCTGCTAACATTGTTGTAAACTGTTGATGGTATTATAGAAGCTGTGTATTGAACACCGCTACATGTACCAAATCGCATAGGTTTCACTTGATGGCAATTTTTTCGCGTGTATCTCTATTTCTGCAGTAGTGCCATAGCTTTAATTTTATAAAGTGAGTTATTACTTTAACCAAACACAAATAGAACGTATTTATGAGATACCAATTTTGAGTAGGTATATATCACTTATTAATTATTACCTTTGTAACATCAGCTATACATATTGATACTTAAATATTTAAGGCGGGTGTTAGTGAGTGTTTTCGGTCCTTCGACAGAATTACGTCTCACTTTTTAAGTTTTTAGTTTGTATAGTTATTAAATAAAGTCTAAGAATTACAAATCTAATTTGAAACTTTATTTTTATGGTAATCAGCTTTATGAAAATAATTTAGCATTTGAGGAAATTTACTACATTAATTTTTTGATTATTCAAATTTTATGATCGGTGAAAGTAAATTTTTTACATAAAATTCTATACAAAACGTTTTAAAAGTGTATCATATCAAAAACGACAGAAATATAAGATATTTAAAATGACTATAGAGCATTTTATATAGCAACGATATTTATTTGCGGTAAACTTACCCCTAATTAAAGAATACATAATTAAGTTTATTATTATATGGTAAACTTATAAAACTTACAAATTTGAAAGTTTACACAACTTTCAATAACGTAGACTGGACTGTTACACTGATTACTCATTGTTTTGTTAAGGTGAAGATAGTTACTAAAAAAGTTATACCTACACTGAAACTAATTTTTCTTTAGAAGTCTTCTAATTATATTAAATAAGAATTCGGTAAAACGTTTAAGCTCTTTTTAAAATAATTACCTTCAAAATTTGCCACCTTTATTTGGTAGGCTGTATGTTAAATATATAAGAAAAAATTAAGTTCATACACCTTCAGGTAAGAATTCATTCTCGAATTTCATGAATGTCTTTCATAATTTATTCACGTTTTAATAAGTTTCGAGTGACAAAGTAAAAAACATTCTTTATACATTGCTGTTAAGATGTATGTATCAAAGTCACCTTTCAGAATAATACATAACCATTTTTTCCGTTTAGACCAAAAACTCTCAGGGGATACATGAAACGTACTATAAACAACAGGTAAGATATGAAACTGTCTGCGATTGTTGTTGATTGCCATTTTTTCTCTGTTGGATACAAGGAATTTATATACAAACTGGAATGCTTACGTGCACTCAAAAAACGTTCCTACGGCCGGGATTATATCTCTTTCTACTATGGATACAAGGCAACTCTCGTAAGAATAAGACAAAATACCAATAGTCAACAAAATGTTCGCAACTATTTTTCAGTTTACATGTTATAAGTCAATGTCAACCTTATGTCAAATACTTCAAGGTGCATATTTGAATATACAATTTTATTAAGTGAGCGTTCCAGTCGTGGTTCAAGTTATGATATAAATTCCTTGGTTGGTTATAACATGACATGACATTATGACGTATGATCTTATTTAAATATATTTGTGCTAGTTATTTTTAAGATCTGTCGGGACATTGTTAAAAATATTTCGCCCTCGTAAATAAATATTTTTGTTATCAAAAATCGTTAAACAATGACACAATCTTTATTATTATTTTTGATTTATTTTGTGAGTATGACGTTATCTTGCACGTTCTTGCAGGACCTATTTTTGCAGCCAATTATTTTTAATATACAACCGCAAACTAAAATTTAATCATTAAGTAAATAACGATGTCTTAATTTTATCTTTATATGGTTTTTAGAACTGATAAGGTAGTGTAAATATTCGGATAAATAGAAGTTACATTTTTTAGATAGTTTAGAAGTTTAAATCAGCAAATCTCTAACATCTGTGTCCCAAACTAATAAATTTTAATGGTGTCATTATGATATCATAGTGGTACTATTACGCCACTGAACTGAATCAGCCTGTAAACGTTCCTCTGCTGGGCAAAGGCCTCTTTTTCATATAGAAGGGTTATGGAAGGAAAAATTACGACACTGTTGAATATGATTAATAAAATTGTCAAAATAAAAATTTTTGATCGAAAATTCATCGAAAATTGCAAAAGAATTGTAATATCAGACTCGCATCCCTTACAAAGTCTTTTACGCCAAGTAAGATTGATAAGGAACTTAATATGCTAAAAATAATACATATTAAAATAAATAAATATATCTAAATTAAAAATATGCTAAATATGCAAATATTAATATAATAAATACCATTACCAAAAACTGATATCGTAGTTAATTATTTTATATTTTACTTAATATAGTAGATACTTTACCTTACTATTTTATTTATCAAAATAAAACAATATTTTACGCTATATAAATAAACAATCAAAATGAAATAGGATGTACAATAGAATTTTATACATTTTTAATGTAAAATACAGAACAGAGAGTTTATTCAAATAGTTCATTAATATTATAGTATATTTTTTGAAGTATTTTCCTTGTTTCTGGACAGTTAAATAAAGGTTTGTGTGAAGTAACAACAATATCTAGTGTCCAATAGCAGATATACATATACATAAGCGTTTAATTTACTCGTTTGTAATTTCGTTTATTGCTTAATTTAAACATATAATAAAATGGTAGGAAAGTCAAAACTGTACGTTGAATATTTTTTTAAAAGAATACTTGGGGTGTGATCTACAATCGATACCGAAACCAAAAATATAGTTTTCAGAATTTTTGTCTGTTTGTTTGTTTGTTTGTCTGTATGTATGTCCGCGATAAACTCAAAAAGTACTGCATGGATTTACTTCAAATTTGGCACAAATATTATTAAGAAGTCGGGTCAACATATAAGCTACATATTATCACGCTATCACCTACGGAGAACGAGCAGTGAACCTTTATTTCTTCAACGCTTTCTGTAACAACGTGTAATCTAATAGCGTTCACGCAGACGACGTCGCAGGCAGCAGCTAGTGACATACATAAAAAATAAAGCTTCAAATAATAAAATAAAAATTTGTGTTACAACAAAATCTAATTTTAAGTAGCAGACATGAAAATTTAATGCAACTTATTTTAGCTTTATTATAAATTTAAAAATTTTAATATGGATATATTTATTCACTAGTAGTGCAGAAAATACAAAATCCTGGGTAGTTACTCAGCGTCTTGAACACGATACATTGTTTTTTATTAATTTATTTGTTCACGCGTTCATTCTTGACACTTCGAAATTGTGATATTAGTAGAAAGGATTACAGGAAAGAAATATGGAGTATGGAAATTTGGACAACTAATTAAAAACCACGTGCAAAAATTAGAAATTCAGAGTAGCTGCGTAGTATTAATATAATTTAAATTACAAATTATGTGTATAGATTAGCCCTCGTGAATAATGTATTGCACGTGACTGGACTTTGTCCGCAGTGGGAAACTCTATTTTACCTCAACCGATGTTTATTTACGTTCAATTAAAGTATAATCGGTACTAATCGTTCATTTACAGTCGTAATCGCTATAATTCCTTTCGTTAAGTTAAAATGTATATATTTTATTTACAAAAATATAACTACACTATTGAAATTATATTTCGTTAATATGAAAGCTATTTGTACAAATAAGCATAATTAAAAGAAAAATATTGTAAGTACGAGTATGTAAACTAAGCACCTAAACGCACACGTATATGTATATATTTAAGTATGTGTTAATGTATTTATTTTTGTAACAAATATATAATAGATGTTATTGTTTATAGTTATTACTTAATTTTTTATAGATTAACTTATTGTAATTTCTTGCACTCCTGAGGTGGGAGATAAGGTTATATATGTTTAACCACCTTTTAATATGGATTTTATATAATATTGTCCGATATATTAAATAATAAATAAATAAAATAGATATGATATATTTGATAACAAAATAATTAAATGAAATCAATTTGTGACACATCTGGACATACAAAACAGCATAATTATATATATATATATATATATATATATATATATATATATATATATATATATATATATATATATATATATATTTAGTATTAGATATTTTTACAGTACCTATGTTGTAAAAATCATATACTGTACAATAGTTTTATTTTTAGTTACCTGATTAGTTATTAATTAACAAGTGTAAATAATTACTTATTTATGTATTATCCTATATAATACATAAATAAAAATAATAGTTCGAAGAGATGTTAAAAAAAATGTGTACCTCTTTAAACGTTCAAATTAAATTTATTAATTATATTAATTTTTATATTCGAGGACGCCTATTTGAAAGTATTATTACTAAGCCGAATTCATCAATCATCTACGCTAAGAGTCGATGAGAAAAGCATAATAAATATATGAATACTAGCGGCCTGCCCCGGCTACGCACGACGTATGTATACGTACCTGAACCTTCCTCGTGAATCACTCTATCTATTAGTGAAAATTAATTACCGATTAATATATACTTATAAAATATGACCCTTGACCCTTGACGACGATACCTTGTCCCGACTGATTTTGATACATCATCGTCTAGACCTAATAAATAGTAATAAAAAGTATAAATATACTTTAATAAATAATATAGTAAATATATTTAACTACACCCACTAACGAAGTATTTTTTGAAATTGACAACTCAGATTGTAATAGGAATGAATAATTGCTTATAATAAGCCGTTATTTTTTAAGTTAGAAGCATGTAACGTTATTTTTAGACTTTTGATTTGGAATAAATAAATACAATATATAAATACAATATATAATTTAGTAGAATAGGAAAACTTTATTTTTTCTCACTAGCTATTGGTAGTTCTGAATCAAGTTAAAGAATCACGTTTTTCAAGTCCTTTCAAAATTGGGTCCACACTTAAAGTGGGTGAAACAGAGATAATAGTTTTATGGGAGTTCTACCTTTTTACCCGACTGCGACAGAAGGAGGGTTATGTTTTTCGAGTGTATGTATGTATGTATGTATGTATGTATGTATGTATGTATGTATGTATGTATGTATGTATGTATGTATGTATGTATGTATGTATGTCCATTTCTTTAACACGCCCTACAGCCCAAACGGCTGGACGGTTTTTGACATATGAGGTATCGTTGGATTTGTCTAAATTGTAGTAGTGACATAGGCTATATAAATTTTCAAAATGGCGCCCGCAAATGGCGAAATCAGGGGGGGGGGAGTTGAATTTTTTTTCTTACTGTAGCAATATGGGTATCAAATGAAAGCTGGTAAATTGTTTTATTCTTTTTAGTTTATAATAAGAGTATTTTACGCAGTCGGGTTTTTTGATTTTTTTAATTAAGCATACTTGTTTAAAGTACTTATTACAAACAGTTTATTTGGCACATAAAATACGTGTGTAGTTTAATTGTAAAAGAAATAAATTCGGTTAAATACTATTAGCTGATCGATAAAAAAAAAATATTTTTTACAAAATAACCATAAATAAATGACATCAAACTAAACAAACAATATAATTAATATTTCATATAACTTCATAGCTTATTTTTATCTTGAAACCTTAAGAAGTAAACTAATATGAAAGAGCGATATTAATGGGATACATTTTTGCGTGATCAAACAAATAAAGTAAGGATGAAACTTTCTCCTATGTGATATAAGATATTGGTTAATTAACCTAATAGACGAATATTTGCAAATGAACTTTGTACTTAATTCGCTGAAACCTTGCCCCCGAGATTACTATATATTATTTGTTTAAGATTTCTTTCTACAAAAGTATTGGTATAATAATGTTCAAAAATATTATGTATTCCTACGCTATATATGTATATATATCACATATAAATGTATAAATCATATTAAATAAACACTTGTCATAACGAATGTACTCATGTAGATATTTTTATAAAAATATTTACGATTTGTGACTCTTATGTCAATGGAATGTATCGGCAAAATAGTTCGTTTCGAATTATAAAAATATATTTACGAAAATGATTCAAGTGAGTATTATATACACAATGTGAAATCTCTGCGTCTACTGTGTAATGTGTATTAAAAAAGAAACCAGCAAAGTGCAAGTTGCTCTTGAATAACCAATGTTTCGTTTTATTTGTCAACTAGTCTAAGATAACTTAACCTAAGTTATTTTAAATGGTTACTTCTCTGTTTTTATAAGTCTCATATTTTATAGATTCACTTATAAGAAGATATACTACAGTTATACTATAGTTAGTATCGACATCGAAATCGAATTAAACGCATCGAAACACTTTTATTGAATCTGAAGTTCTCATTATATTTTCTAAAGCTAACATATGAATCCGAAAATTTGTCGTTTTAATTTTTTTGTTTGGTTTTAGAACGCCTATTGTTTTATCGAAAACGTTAAGGGCCTGATTCACCGGTGGCTGATGTGGTTTATCTAGCAGTTAAATAACTAATAAACTTTATCAGCAAGAGGTAAAAAGGCCCTTAGGGCCTGTTTTACCTCAACTAATAAAATACAACTTTTGGATTCACAGACTGCAAATAACATCTGACCGATAAATTGGAATTTGATGGTGAAAAATAAAAAAAATATATATATCATAAAATTTTATCGATTGGGTATAATTATACGTCAGATAGGTGAAACTGGCCCTAAGGGTGTCTGTCCATTGATACGGAGCGAAGCGGAGAAACGGAGAAGTATTAACTAATAAGATTGCAAAAAAATCTCCCCTCCGCTCCAGTGGACAAGGACTGTGCAATCCTATTCGTTAATATTTGTCCGTTTCTCCGCTCCGCATCGCTCCGTATCAATAGACAGGCACCCTTAAGGTTAAAAAAGTAAAGCTACGACTCCCAAGAATGGTTCAGTTTAATATAGGCTGATAGTAATCCTGAAGAGGCCAAAAAGAAGTTACAATATGACTTCGACGCATTGATACAGTGGTGCCATGATGTAGGAATTGTTCTTAATGTAAACAAAACTAAACTTCTAATAATAAAATCACCACACCAACAAAAAACTATGACAACAAAATTGATTGCTCACAATCATAGTTGTTTGCATACCAAAGATAAAAATAACTGTGGTTGCTCAGCTGTTGAAGTTGTTAATTCGCAAATGTACCTGGGTCTGATGATAGACAGCAAATTTTCATGGAGCTCACATATAGATCGCATATGTGACAAATTAAGACAATTTTTGGTTAACATTATCATTTTAAAAAACAGAATCCCATTCAAAATTAAATTGTTACTTTATTATGCCCTCGCTGACTCGTATATTCAATATGGCCTCAGTAGTTATGGTCGCACCTACAGCAGTAATCTGAATAAAATATATAAATTACAACTTAGAATATTAAAAAACATTGTCTCACAGAAAATTAGGACTGAATTTCATGACAACGAAATGGCATATTTTACTTATTGTAAAGTATTACCAATACAACATAAGTTTCAGTATACTATTTTAAAAGAAAATTTCTGGAAAATTAAATTTAGACAGCGTGTTGTACATCCTACATTTACACGGGCCGTAGCGAAAAACCAACTCAACACAACTCGTGCCAACAATTTATATGGTGAGAGAACGGCCAATTACATAATCCCTCGATTATTAAATTCACTACCATCTGATTTAGTTGAATGTATAAAAAAATAATATTAAACAAAAACTTAAAATGTACTTACCTATCGACTAAGTCTTTAGAAGAAAAATAAAAAAAATAGTTTATTGTATAATTATATTGTAATAATAATCATAATTTAGCAACTAAAATTATATATATTTTTTAATTTTACATTGAACTATAAAAAAAAAGAAAATAGTAGCATTGAACAAACCTTAGTGGTTTTCTTTTGCTACCTAGAGTTATAAATTTGTAAATATTGTTTTTTCTGTATTTGATAATTAAATTAAAAAAAAATCCGTATTTAATTCCTTATTTTGAAAAAAAAAAAGAAAAGTACCTCAGCGACCGAGACCTGCTTGGCTAAAAATGAAATAACGAATTTTCTCAAATATGAGACCTAGCTATATGTATATAGGTCTAAGTTATATTTTCGCCCTCGTAATTTGCAAATAACATCGATATCATTAGAGTCGTTTTTATAGCAAAGATAGGTACATAAGCAAATTAAAATAAATAATGTACCAATTACATTATATATATTCAAATATTTTGTGCAAAGATTTTTCCTACTCGTTTAGATTTTAATGGTGTGAATTAATCCTAATGGGCTGAGGTACCTTTATAAAAGCAACGTAATGAGGAACGATAAACAACATCATCTTGAGAAATCTTAATTTTATTTTGGTATTTTTATATGGATTTAGAAATGAATTTTAAACATTTTTTTAAACTTATATAAAGTTGAAAACCGTTCTAGTTTAGTAGTGCGAAGGTCCCATTTACGCCGATGGTCGCAGGTTTGATTACCACTCAGAGCAAATATTTTTATACAAATACATATTTGTTTCTCGTCTGGATTTTTGTCATTGTGGGTTTCCTTTCCGTATCTCAGAGAACACGTAAAGACGTCCGATGCAATCACTTACACAAACACTTGAATATCGATCGATAAATCGTAACTATCATTATTCTTAGTAGAACAATTATCTATCAACCCGCAGTGAAGAAACATCTACCGGTTTATTCGACCGCTTTGTAAAAACTAAAATTAAAGAAGAATATAGACCAAACTGTCTTTTACCCAAAGGCATAGGTTCTTTCATGAGAGATTGGCTAGCTTACGCTCTCTTGATACAATGCTTAGACAAAAATATAAATTACATTAAATTATATTTTATTTTAGTAGACAATTTTATTACTAATAGTGTTAGATTACTACTGGATTTTAAAAGTACAAAATTTTTATTTAATTATGACAATTAAATCAATTTAAATTGCTTTTATAGTAAAAAAAATTAAATATTTATAATTATAGTTAAATTATTATTAATAATAAAACTTTATTGCTCACAGAGTTATAAAGTATGCAAGATTATTACGTTCATGACAATAATTTGTAATGACTAGAGAGAGAGAGAATATTTTTTAATCAATCAGTTTTTTCAAACATGGATCAAGTGGTTATTAAATGTTAAAAGATACAGCTGCTGCTGATTGCTTCACTCGCTCGGCTTAAGACTAACTTAGAGTAATAAATTTCCAACATTAACAAAATCTAAAATTTCATTTTTCTTTTCACTCAGGAAGTGGTAGTAGACTGTAGAGGAGACCTTTATCCCCTCAACGTCCTAATCATGGATGGTAGTTTAAAAATAAGGTGAAAATCAATCGCGTAGTCGTTAAAGTTTAATTACTATGAATTTCTTCCCTGCCAAATTCTAATTCCTATAAATATTAAATATTTATTGATACTTGTATTTAGTCCTTTTTGCCATTTGTTTATGTAAATGTAGTAAATTTTATAAAATTAAATTGTAAATATTTCTTGTGATTGTTCTTATAAATTAGTTACTAACAATGTTTGATTTTGTTTATCGTTATTTAAATGTACATGATACTTTAGGTTTAAATATTAATCATAAGACACCTAATAATTGTACAATTATTAGGTGTCTTCAAATTTTACTCAGATTATAATCTCAACCGTACCGACCAATCTTTTTCATGTCTTCTCCATTGTACGTGAAATTGGTGTTAATTCAAACGAATGAATGGATACAATTTAATTTTCACCCAATCAAATATTTTTTATTAGAGGCACCCCTAGTTAAGCTTTGCGGCCTCATAGTAGAGTTAGTGTCATTTATTTATTAAGAATATTTGATATACTATGAATGTGTTCGATAATGCATTCTGTTAGTAAATAAAAAGTTGAAAACGTTAAACTTTTGTATGTTACATAACTTGGTCGTCAGCTCTTAAAAAGTTTTCCAGACAAAGAAAGAAGTTCTAAAAATTTCTAGTATTTTATTATCTACGTCATCTCACAAAATACAAAGATTAATTTTAAGGCTGTGGAATTGTTTTATGTTTTCTTGTATAATGTGCTTTACTAACGACTCGCTGGACTTAGCGTAGATGTAAAAATTACGTTAATGGTGGGACGCGATGCCGTCATGCTATCGAGATAGTTCTTTTAAACGTGTAATTTTGAAACTGACATCTTTTTTAATATTCATTTAAACTACAAAATTTTAAATATTTAGTGAAGAATAAATTAATAAATTAATAAATTTATTCTTCACTGAATATTTAAAATTCAGTAACCAATTAATAATTAATTGTTTTAGATATATTTTTCATTATTGAAATTTGTTTCGCTAATTACAAAATGTTGTATATAGATATAAGGATAAAAAAAGTTACTCTTGAGTCTAATTTGAGTCAGCAACAATACGTTGTATATTATGTTATCGCTGTTTTTTCTGTAGTTTTTTTAAAAGAATATTTTATATTAATTTATTTTAAATTATTTAATAGAACAGAAGATGTTTAAAACATTAATATGTTATATAATGTCAAATTCTTGTTGTAAAAGCAATATTCAATCTGTTAAGAATTTTTAATGCTTCCAGTCTTAGATCGGCCGGAGTTCAATTCAAAAACGGAGACTGTATTTTTAATTATAAAAAGACTTCTTATACAGGATCTGTATTATTAAGAAAGATTTCTTTGAATTTTCACCAGCCTTAGGAGTCATATTCATAAGTTTTATTGCCAACAATAGCCAAAAAATAGAATATAAATTAGATATCCTGACAGATAGACTTGATAATATACAAATACAATGTACGCTCATTAAGGACCCATCAGAAGATTACGTAGATAAAAACAACAACGATCATTTATTTATGGCATATTATAGGGCCATGTGTAGTCCAAAGTGGACGAAAAAGCTCTATAGTACCACAGCGTTAAAACTTACTGCAGTTGAAGTGTCACTAAAGGGCTCGTAGTCGTTACTTTTTTTTTTTTTTTTTATTACCTATTATATGATTCTAAATTTGCCTATTGGAAGTGTGTGTGTCTATTCTAGGAATATATTTAAAATTGTTATGCTAAATTACGACATATTAAAAACATCATTGATAGTTAATTTGATTTAGGTTTAATAGTGACGGTGGATGCGTCGAAAACGCAAGCCCCTCACCTTCCGACTGACGCAGGTTCTCACCGGGCACGGTTGCTTTGGTGACTATCTCTGTCGGACGGCCCAGAGGGAGCCGACGACTGAATGTCATGATTGTAGCGCGGCGGTGGACTCTGCCCAGTACACCCTCGAGGTGTGCCCGAGATGGGCGGTGCTGCGTCAGGGTCTGACGTCGGTCCTCGGAGGGGACTTGTCACTCCCGAGCATCATCACCGCGATGCTCGGCGACGATGAGTCCTGGAAGGCGATGGTCTCCTTCTGCGAGACAGTAATGTCCCAGAAGGAGGCCGACGAGCGGAGGAGAGAGGAGGCCGCCGACGTGGCCTCCATCCGCGGGCAACGAATGGGGGTGCGTAGGAGGCGCTACTTAATGCGCCTCCAGTAACGCCCTTGTGCCCGTGTCGGGCCGGGATGGGAACCTGGTCCTGCTAGACACGGCGTCGTCGGGACTGTTCAGAGGTTAGCCGGACAGTCCCCATGCAGGAGAAGTCTGGCCTTTTCGCCGAGGCCAGCCTGTCGCTGGAGGAATCCTGTTGCCTGCAGATCCGGGACCCTCCAATTAAAGCGGCTGAAGGCTCCCGCAGGGGTTTAGTACGGTATTGCACTCCCAAAGTGTCGAGTCCGACATAAGTCTAGGACTGCCGACCCGGGCGTCCTGGATATCATCCGTAAATGGATTCCCCTGCGTCACAAAAAAAAAAGAGTTTTAAAGCTTCGTTGCTCACTAAAATATTTGTATTTTAATTTTTTTGCACAGATTGAAACATCTTTTGATATAAATTAATTATATTAAATAAATATGAATACTGAAACCTAATATAAGTCCAAAACGTATTTTAATAATAATAAAATACTGTGTTATGAACGAATCAATAATCGATATAATTAATATAAAATACAAATAATGTAGTGTTATTTCGACAGTAAACAATATACGACGTCATCATTATATTTACTGTCCTTATATCAAATATCAATCAGTTGTATTGGTTGTTCATAACACATTTAATTCATACAATCATAGTTCACGAGTGCAAGGCTAAATTCTACTCCTAATATATTTTTTCAGTTATGCAATTTTATAAAAGAGAGACTACGAATGGGCTATTTTTAAAGCCTTTGCATTTTAATGTAGCCTATAAGTGCATTGAGTGTGTAGATATTTAATTTTAAATTTTAAATATTTCAGAATATGCTTTTGAATAAGAAACAAAATTATATAGAGAGTACGTTTTCTAATTATTATGATTAAAAATATATAAATAATAATTGAATAATATAATATAATAATTAATATATCAAATATTATATAAACAATTACAAATTAGCTTTAGTAAAATGTTATTTTTAATATAACGTGCACGATGGAGGGTGCTTTGAACCGGTCGCTCTGGAGGTCGATGGGGGAGACGTACGTTCAACAGTGGACATCCAATGGCTGATATGATAAAAATATATATTTATATTCAATCTATCTTTTTGGAGAAACGAATCTGGATATACTCTCAACTAAAACTTTGACGTACGTTTGTAGAGTAGACTGTACGTAATGATATGAAGAGTAAAATGTCTCTTAGCAATAAGGTATCACTCTACAAAACTGATGACGGCTGGCTGGTCGAGTGGTCAGGCAACTGGACACTTTACGCAGCGGTCGCGGGTTCGAATCCCGCCAGGTGCAGATAATCTGTATGACGAATATAGATGTCTGCACCGGGTCATGGATGTGTATTTATGTATATATGTATTTATATCTTAAATTTATTTCCGTTCCTAGTACCTGTAACACAAGTTCTTACGAACTTAGCACGGGGCTAGGTTAACGTGGTATGATTGTTGGTTAATATTTATTATTTATTTAAAAAAAAACTTGCACAAGTAGGAACTAAGTGATTTATCAGAGTACCGTTTTTATTTTTTATTACAATGATACCTGATATGTTCGTATCATTCTCTAAAAATTTCCTAAATCGATAACGTTCTTAACTATTTGAGACAAGAGTCAAGGCTACCTAATCCTTATTGGCCTTCACAGTATCACCGGTTTCGTTATCGAAATAGGGGATGGAGGTTTAGCCTCATTGGTAATATTATTCCGAAACTAATTAAAAGAGCATCCTGCGCCACATAAACTATATAATTATGTACAAATAAAAATACCTATACTGTATAATATGCTAATTATAACAGATTTATCTTTTTATTGGTACCTAAAAAGTTTGTATTTTTGATCGGATAAGATAAATTTTGGGGTAGACCTTATTATCTACATTTTATGTACCTACTTTAACTTCAATTTAATAATTAAAATTATATTAAAAACGCAACTAGATAATAAAGAAAATAAATAAGAACAATAAATTTATAAACAAAAATAAATAAATATGTTTAACATACACACTATGGCAAATTAATGTGTTAGGTAAAAGCCGACTGATGCACATTTTTGATGTTGTAATATTTGTAGATAAAACCTACAACTCAGAGGCAGAAGAAGGTATAAGAAGGCAGGGTCACTGGCAAATGCGCCAAAGAGCTAGTCAAAAATAGAAATATTATATTTATTATTAATTATTTGTAAAATTACTTTAATAATAGACGTTTAGCTTTTATCCGATTTTTTTTTGTTTTATAAGGATATTCTCAGAGTTGGAATATTAGTCATGTTCGTTCAATCATGCCAAAATATGGTAAATATATAAACCAGTAATATAAAAAAATCCGTACCAGTATTAAAAGATTTCGAATTTAATAAGATCTCATGCTAAATTTCGCCAAACTGCTTATTAACAAGCCTTTATCCTCAGAATTTGTGAACAAAAAATACACACGTAATACTCGTATTTCATACATTCAGTTATTGTAATACAAGAACAGAATGTGCTATAAAATATACCTGAGTCTGGTAGCAGCTTCCCTTTCAGCTCCACGTCGCTCTCAGCAGAAGTGGCGCCATAATTCTTAAACGCCTTGCCCGAAGGCTCTTCAAATTTCGTTACCTTGAAACGCTCAGACATTTTCACTTTCTTTTAACACTTCACTTAAACTTTTCGATTACACTTATACACTATTTATAACTGTAGTTATATAATAAACACTGATATGTTTTTATTACTTGATATATCTAGACTTATTGTTCGATATGCCTTTGATATGATAATTTTTGAAAATCCTTAATATAGGACATAAATTAAAAAATATTAAATGCTTGAATTCTGTTTTCGCTGCGAGTAAATTTCCAGAAGGTCACTTTTAATATTATTTTTTAAGAGAAAATTGGTCGAAAGCGTAAGAATCATTTTTCTTCTGTAAATGGATTTTTAGGAGCAAAATGCCGTCTAATCCAATAATAGAATCAAATGGCATTTGCTTTATAGATTTGCATCATTACGAGTTTATAATCGATTAAAGTAGCCGTAATACATTTTATAGTTGCAAAGCTGTAAACTCGCTTGGAATTGTAATTTGAAAAATTTTAAAATGTACGAATATCGTGACTGGACAGAAACGGATATAAAATTTTATTTTTACCAAATTAATTTTGACCTTTATTCTCAGTAGGTAACGAAATATCTGATTCCAGGTTTAAAAAAAGTATGTTGTCACTTTATAAAAGAAATAAAACTGAATAGCTGCACTTTTAAGTAAACTTATAACACATTAATAAACAAAATAACACTATTACAATTTCTTCTATTTTTTTTATATTTTTTTTTAATGAAAATCATGGTAAAAATAAATTTATGTCATTTAGTCTTACAGGGTTAATCTCTTATGTTCTATGTTCCCTTTTTCTTGTTTTTTTTTTTTTTGGTACTTTAATTCTAATTCTAATAACACATTCACTTTAAATTAGATTAGAGAAAATCAGTTCCTACTTTTTATTTTTATTAAATATATAACAGTGTAATAAAATACATGAAACCCAAATTCAATCTCAATTTACTAATCTCACTGTAGTCTAACTGAGCAAACAGTAAATAAGTCGATAGGTGAAAAAAGTTTAAGCGCACTACTACCAATATCTATTACACTGTTTTATTTTTTCTAATATTCAAGATGATCTGATGATATTCAAGACCTTAAACCTCATCAGAAGAGACTGGTGTCTGAGATACAGGCTCGGCCTAGTTCAGGAGCTGATACACGTAATAAGTATTATGTACGAAATTGTATTGTATCCATATGTTACGAACACTAAGGGCCAGTTTCACCACTTGGTATTAAGTTCCGGATAACCTAACTGGCACTTATTTCGACAGAAAACCCATACAATTAATTACCTGTCAAAAAAGTGCCACTTAGGTTAGCCGGAACTTAATAGCAAGTACTGAAACTGGGTCTAAATGTAATATAATTTGTTAACTAAATATTTATTACTATTATTATACTTTTAAGTGAAAGGTAACGAAGTTATCGTTCTCCTATAACTCTTAATATTTTATGAAAACGTACTTAGCTGAACTCGCTTCAAAGAAACAATATCCGATCTATAAAGGTTTAAAGACTTTTCTACTTAAAAACAGGCTTAAGTGAAGAGCTTATCTGTTCACAAGATAGAAAAAAAAATCTGTTAAAAACCGTTTTACCTTGACTATTTCAATCGCAACATTGAAAATAGATTCAACAATTTGTTTAAAACAAAATATTAAATTTTTATGTGTCTCAAAAATAAATCGCATTGTTGTATTCGTGACACATTTATTTTAATTTTATTTCAAGCGATAACTAATATACTATATATTAAAAATAACTAATATTATTTAAAAAAAATTTAGGTCCAAGTCGTACTTTATGTAATATTTTTTGGATAAAAAGTTTTATTGTAACCATTACTTAATACTCTTTACCTCGACATTGATGAGGGTAAAATAGTATATCCAATATTTTTTACTTTTGATAAGTGAAACTGAAACCATGTCTAAAAGTTGAGTAAAGTTTACTACCATGCCATGATAGACTGGGTGGAGTTAATATACCTACTCGTAGAACAATTACCTACAAATGGACTATATATATTATAAATAAAAAATATAATATTTATTACTATTATTATACTTTTAAGTGAAAGGTAACGAAGTTATCGTTCTCCTATAACTCTTAATATTTTATGAAAACGTACTTAGCTGAACTCGCTTCAAAGAAACAATATCCGATCTATAAAGGTTTAAACACTTTTCTACTTAAAAACAGGCTTAAGTGAAGAGCTTATCTGTTCACAAGATAGGAAAAAAAAATCTGTTAAAAACCGTTTTACCTTGACTATTTCAATCGCAACATTGAAAATAGATTCAACAATTTGTTTAAGACAAAACATTAAATTTTAATGTGTCTTAAAAATAAATTGCATTGTTATGTTCGTGACACATTTATTTTAATTTTATTTCAAGCGATAACTAATATATTATATATTAAAAATAACTTTTTAATCATAAAAAAAAAATTAGGTCCAGGTCGTTCTTTATTTAATATTTTTTGGATAAAAAGTTTTATTGTAACCATTACTTAATACTCTTTACCTCGACATTGATGAGGGTAAAATAGTATACCCAATAATTTTTACTTTTGATAAGTGAAACTGAAACCATGTCTAAAAGTTGAGTAAAGTTTACTACCATGCCATGAAAGACTGGGTGGAGTTAATATACTCGTAGAACAATTACCTACAAATGGACTATATATATATGTATAACCACATTAGTATGTATAGTATAGACTTCAGATTCAAAAAGATAAATCAGATTTATCTGATTTTTCTACTTTTGTTTATTATTATTCATCACGTTTTGTAAATTTTTGCGTTTGATTGTATAAAAATAAATTTTATATTATTATTATAGGTACTTTATATAAACTATAATGTTTAAAATTTTTATTTTAATAAAATAATTGAAATAATACAATTAGCATTGAACAATTCACTCACTGGTTCTTTTTCTTTATCGACATATAGAACTAGTATTTAACAAATATCATTAGCGACGACACTATGATGTATGTAGAAAAATATTTCAACTATTTAATATATTGTATCAAAAAAAAAACTATTTTTTTTTGTATGTAGAAAGTCAAAACAAAATCTGACATGCATATGTAAATTTGTAAATTATCTATTATATCATAAGTTTCTAAGATGCTAATATTTACTTTTATTACATAAATTAACAATAATCAAGAATGAAAACGAAATAGTAAAGAATATCTATAGTTAACCATTTAGACTTCGTTAAAATAATGCTAGTAAAACGAGGTTAGTAGAACGTATAAAAAACATAAAAATAATATTTTATTAATGGTTAACAATTTTAATATATGTAATGAATACTTAAAACATTATCAGTTTAACCTGGATTTGTTTTAAATATTCATATAAAAGAGTTCATTGTTTTGATAAAAATTAAACGTCATTCCGTTGTTTCTACTAGTAATTAAAGATCTGGTGTACGAAAAGTACTTTTGTATTTCTTAAGTACGTCATTGATATCTACATTGAACTCGTAAATAATTCTATAAATATCGTATGACAATCGGAATACACTGTACCAATCCAGTACGGATGAACAAATGACGGACAATTAATATGTATTGAAAATCAGGGCCGATAATTTAAAAGAGGTTATAGATCCGAGTGTTCGATTATACAGCTTTTTTATACAGACAAAATAAATATACTAACGAATTACATTATTATTTTTCTTTTGATATTTAATATCTCACAACTCTCTTTCTTTATCACAAATTTATCGTTTACCACACATATGTATATTGTGGTCTTCATCGTAGTCAATCGATGGTTGTCTACTGGAAATGGCAATAGTATCTTCAGTGGATTACCCACAACTATAAAATTTATTATGGCTGTAATTAATTGTGTAAATGTTCCCTATGGCTTATGACTTCACCTTCGTCTAACATTATTTGCCTGAAGTCGCTCGAATGTTTCGAATTGTATTCAATGCTCTGTTTATTCATATTATTTTAAAATATCTTTCTTAATTAATATAAATTCATAAACTTACTTAATTTGAATAATATTTATTTCTTTAGATTCATTAGGGAAGGTCGATAGTTAGCATGTTATAAGTCATGATCGAAGGTAAAAAATTGATCAATGCGAAAAGTTGCAAGGTTATTTATTATCGGTCCTGTCATCAATTCAGTTTGTTAGTTTAAATGTACAAATTTCAAAAATATAATCAGACACAAATTTATTATTTTTTTGCATGAAAAAGCTTGTTTATTGCAAAAGGTTTTAGAACAGTGATTCTCAACCACTGTGTCGCGGCACTTTTATGTGCCGCCAAATTTCAAAACTGTGCCACCAAATTTTGCAAATATATAATAATGTTAATATTATTAAATTATATCATTTAAAAAGAAAAATATTTCCTGAATAAACGTTTAGTTATTATTGTAGTATATATTAGTTTATTTCGTATATTTAAAAATTTTGTCATATACTATTTATGCAGTGTGTTGTAGTAAGTAAATAATTTTTATCTTTTTCTTTGTGTGCCGCCAAATTTTGAAATCGTTAAATATGTGCCGCAACAAAAAAAAGGTTGAGAATCACTGTTTTAGAATGTAGACTAAAACATATTATGGTACGCTATAATTAAAACTAAATAATCTAATCAAAAATATCAACTACACAGGCATTTATAATTGTTATAAATATGAATATTATAACCAGTGATAATTTTATTGATTCTAATTTAATTTGTGTCTCATATTTAATATCCAAAGAAATTGTTATCTTTAAAATTCAGTAGCACGAGAGCAAGTTTTAGCTCTTCAAAAAATATTGCTCATTGTATTAAAAACCTTAATACAATAGTTTAAGAGTATATTTATTCCAATCATGTCTAAGTCACATGTTCAGCTAGTAATAAAAAAAGTTCTGTAAAAAATAAACAAGGTCTTGAAGAGACGATACTCTTTAGTCTTATTATATTTTCTAACAAGATTTATTTGCAATTGTCTTTGAGGTTCAGAAATCGTTTTATATGTTGGGTGAGCTAGATGTTATGTTAAGAATAAGAAATTCTGATTTAGCTTCCAATTTCTGTGGTAATGTTTCGAAATATAAAAAAAAATGAGCGCTGTATGAAATGGTTGTACAAAATAACGCATAAATGTAACCAATGACGACGCAGTACAATTGACATTTTACGTTCATGTTGATCGTATTTCAAAGAAAAATTTGCTCTGATTGTAAAGAATTACTCGAATAAATACGAACTAAAACTATTAGCAAACAGATATGAAAATAAATAAACAATATATTTCTATAAAAAAGTTCAAATCCACATTGGAATTGTTAATTATAATTTTTTACAAAAAACTTTTATGTTTTAATAAATTTCATTTTTATCAAAACTCTCTTTATAAAAATATAATAATAGACTTTGCTTTTATCACATAGATTTTTTTTATCAGAGTCTCCCAATATAAAACTAAAAAGTAAGAATAAAAACGATAACACGTAAGTTATAAAATAAATTACATATATTTATGCCTTGTTATGCAATTTTATAATGAATGTGTTTTTATGTTTTATTTATGGTAACACTTATTTATCAATACTGAATAGTGTACTTGTTATTTATACATGTTTTGTATTTTTATTTGTATTAACAATATTTTTTAAAAAATAATTTAACAAAAACATTAGGGATACTTAAGTTTTATTCCTAAAAATAAGCAAAATTGAAATTATTTAACAAAATAAAATAAATTATAAAGGCAATATTACCAAAGTTTCATTTAATCGAGGAGATATATCTATAATACCTATTTAATACACAATAACAATTTGTTACGCTGCGCGAGCTCTACAATACTTAACGATAACAACTTATGCAAAAACAAAACAAAACAAACGAATTCAATAACATACCAAACCTAACATATACCTCCTGGTTCTCTGTCAAATCCGATCGAATAACAAATGGTTTTTGTCGTATAATGCAAAACTACAGGTAAAAGTCCTGACCTGACTCAACACACACGTATAATTTTTATTTGCTCTATGAAGTCCTTCCGCTAATGTGATAAATTATAGGACATGATATCATCAAAGAATGTAAATGATCTACGAAAACTTTAAATATTTTATTTAGAATTTCTAACTAGAATTCAACTAGAAAACTTGTTTTAGTCGATCAGTCAACAAATCGACACATAGCGTTTGGCTTATCGAAATATAATACCAGCGTTAACTCGAAGTTCGTTGTCATATATTCAGCAGCTGGTGTGTATCAGTGAAGTATAACACTTCATTTCATTGTTATTTATGTTTTCACCTTGAACAACCGCTAATATTTTAAATAGGTAAACAGAATTCAAGAGTTTAATATACTTATAAAAGAAATATGATATGTACAAACGCTGTTGATAATTCTGTCTATATACATATTTTAAAAAATATGACAGATTGTTACCGTTTCTCTATTTACATTTTTTGTCCTTTACCTGGGAGTATATGATTACAGCAGGCTTAGCGTATCTAATCTGGTTAGTTGCACTTATTACGTCTCTGCGAAGCCGCGCGTGCCGCGAAAAAAGTTCAACAAACTGAATCTTAAAAAAACAATTTCATTAATCGATCGTAGATCGAACGCATCGTTTGTTTACACGAACGCACTGCGCTCAGCGCGGTGGTTATTATTATTTAATTCACTAATTTCTTAACTGATGTGATGAGATAGAACGAAACATACATAAGTGTGTCTTAAAAAGTTATTTTTCAGCGTTTGCGCGAGTTTCGGTCGGCGGACTGCACGAACAAACGAAGAGACGCGAGCGACGCGCGACGGTCCGAACTCGTCTGATGGGACGCGCCGGCTCTCTGCGGCCTGCGCACGCTGCTTGTACGTGTGTACAGTAACATGTTGCTGCTACAGTTCACTTTTAAAGGAGCAGTTTTGCATATGACCATCTGAAATTATTGCGATCGCCTTACAGAGACATTATTTGTTCTATAATCGATCGTATACTTTCAATTTATTTGATAAAATACTTTTACTAATCGTTATCGTATTTTGTTTTTCTTTCTTCCTTATATAGGTACTGTATTATAATTTATTTTTTCTTGTTCTTAAAATAATTAATTTTACTTATTTTATAGAAAAGTATAAACGTTTCAAGACATCTATGTAAATCACAACCGGTGCGATGTGTGCGTCATGCAAGTGTATACACATTACAGTTACTGTGTGTGCGTTAGTCTAGGCAACATGTGCCAGTTTAGTCAACTTTTTTCAGTAGTCTTCGAAAATTATGATTGACAAATAACAAAAAAAAAATAAAAAGAGGTTTAGTTTTTTGCAAATGTTAATAACTTTTGCAATTTTTGCAAGCGGAACTTCATTTATTTATTTTTAATTATCTAGATGCCATTCGAAATCGAATGACACCTCATTCATAATTTTCGAAGACAGCTGAAAAAATTTGACTAAAATGGCACATGTTGCCTAGACCACGTGTCAAGACTCAAGAGGTATATGTAAATTTTTTGATTATCCAAATTAAATAAAACAAAATTCTGCATCAAATGTGAAGTTTTATTTTTTATTACATCATTAACTTCACTGGGACGAGTAAGCTATAAACCACGTGTTGCTCGGACGAGGACTGCTGGGTCGCTACTAATTGTCACACAAATCAAAAGTATATAATATGTACTTACAAGTGCACGCACAAACGCCGTGTGGTAAGAAGAGTTAAATGATTTGTATAATACAACTACTATGTGAGTAAAAATATAAATTATAGACAGCGATATATTTTAAAAAAATCTCATGTGTTCGGAGTACCTACACATGTCCGAAGTGAAACTTCTCCATATCTGTCGACTGGCAGATAAACTGAGTTCTGCGGCATACGCGGTTAAAAGGATACGTTTACTAACAGATGTCGATACAGCTAAATTAGTATATTTCAGCTACATACTTCCATAGTATAATGTCCTATGGAATTTTGCTATGGGGCAATGCGGCGAATATTAATACTATTTTCATTCTGCAGAAAAGGGCTATCCGTTATATTTATAAAATGAAATGTAAAGAATCACCGAGAGAAAAGTTTAAAGAGATCAATATTCTGACCTTTGCATCGCAATATATTTATGAAAATATAATGTATATACGTAAAAATAGGCATTTGTTTGTTAGCCGTAGTGATCATGCCTTGCACAATGTAAGACTCAGGAACGGCCACAAACTAGCGCTTCCTAAATGTCGGCTCAGTAAAAAAAGTCGTTCCTTTATTGGAATGTCTATTATAATTTACAATAAAATACCGGTTGCGGTTCAATCGTTGCCATTACAGAAGTTTAAAAAAACTATTGCGATTGCTAAAGCGAACTTTGTGTCGGAAAGCTTATTATGACATTAATGAATTTGTAAATGATAAAAAGGCATGGGATTGAATATAACTCGGCCAAGCTATCAATATGCGGCGGCGGGATGCGTAAATGCATTTCCCAGCGAAAAAAAAAGGCTATCAATATGTACATTGTCATTAGATATAGCTATACAATATTGTGAGCAGGTGGCATGTGGTAATTTGGGCATATACGATTGGCTGTCTCGTGTTTGTCCTAATCATTTCATGGTCATACTGTGCATTATTCATATATTTTGTATGATGACGTTAATTTTTAAAAGAGTACCGAAAGTTTTTTTTTCCTCCGGCTTTTTTTCCCTCTCGGCCAACATTAGGGACATTAGATTAAGTTATTTATTGTAACATTTAATAAAGCCTATGATATAATAGTAATGTTATGTCTACCGAGACATTGACTTGTAATAATTTGACGTATTTATTTTAAATGAAATTTTTTTTGACATTCGTTAAGTGTGTAAATTCACCTTATGACGAAATAAATATTTTCATTTCATTTCATTCCATTCCATTACGTTCCATCCCGTTCCATTCCCCTCCATTCCGTTCCATTCCCATCCATTCCGTTCCATTCCGTTCCGTTTCCGAGCATTATCCTGCATAAAAACAAAATCGTCACCGATATATGGGGCAAATGGTACGACATTTTCTTCTAAAACTTCTCTGATATAGCGGTCAGACTCCCTCTGTCAATTAATACTAAGTCTGTGCGAGCTCCCAAACAAATGCCCGCCCAAACCATTATTGATCCACCACCGTATGCAACTGTAGTTTCAAAATTTGTCTGAATGAATCGTTCTCCTTTGCGTCTGTATATTCTTTGCCTGCCGTCAATTTGATTTAAGAGAATTCTGCACTCATCACTAAACAATACCTTACTCCATTGGTCCGCGTTCCAAAGTCGATGTTCCTGAGCAAAAGTTAACCTGTTTCTACGATGATTTACCTCGAGCTTTGGAGCCTTGGCGGGCACAAATGAACCCAAACCAGCTTCTTCGAACCCTCTTCGTACCGTACGCTCACTTACGGTTACACCCCGCACTGCTTCTAACTCATGTCGGGCTTGGACGGCCGTCAAACGGGGGTTCTTACGTACACGAAGCCGAATGAAACGATCATCCCTACTCGAAATGCGTCTTTTTCTGCCTTGTCCTGCTCTTCTCACATAAGTACCGGTCTCTCTGAACCGTTGGATACTGCGATGGATCGTTGAAACTGTTCAACGAAGATCTCTGGATATTACTCTGTAGGTTTGACCATTTCTTCGCATTTCGAGTGCCCTGGCAATCTCCGTTGGGGCTAAGTCAGGCATAATTCAGTCCTCAACTCCAAAAAGATACGCGATAAAAAAAAACTAACAAAAAAACAGTATTTCAATGAAATGTTAAATCAAACTCAGAAGGAAGAAATACTAGAAGTTCGCTCCAGATAAGGTGTATTTGAATAAAATTAAAACAATTGCATAAAATGTGATGTTCAGTTGTTTTCTTAATTTGAAATTATTTCTTTTTAAATTAAATGACGTATAAACCAGCCAGCAACCTTGTATGATACTGATATCAAACCTTTTTTTTATGTTCCGCTAAATATGCCAGTGTGTGTAGTTAATAGATGTCAGAGACTAAATTTATTTCATTGACATATTATAGAAGGAGATATATATATATATATATATATATATATATATATATATACTAGCGGCCCGCCCCGGCTCCGCCCGGGGTATTGCAAATGATATATCATTTTCGTGAGGGATACTCACACCACATACTGGCGTCATCTGCTCCACCACCATGCAAAACCATATTGGTTTGTAGTAAATGATATGTATCAGAGATGGCGCTGTATGTGAAAAATAATTTACCTGTTTTCCTGCTTTTCTGTTGAAATTTTTTCTGAATCTCACGGAGCCCGAGACCTTTCCAACGAATGCAAAACCGTGGAAATCGGTTCGTGCGTTCTGGAATTATAGCGTCAGAAAAGAAAACCCGACTTATTTTTATATTATAGAATTGCGACTATAATTTGAGATTTAAACTATCCTATCTCTCAAGTTGGATCGAACTGCACATGGTGTGCGAATTTTATTATAATCGGTTAAGTGGTTTAGGAGTCCATTGAGGACAAACATTGTGACACGAGATTTATGTATATTAAGAAGATATATATATAGGAGAAGGTTTATAATGTGAAAAGTTATGTTTTTAACTAAGAATAATACCGCTATAGCTTGAAATAAAGTTTTACACTCCACTTCCAATTTCCTTGGCCTTCAAACAATTAAATTTAAAACTAAACTCTGAATATTACAATTTTCTCTAAGATTTGTATTGAGCCTTTTCGAATTATTCTATTACCTTGTTTTTTATTTTATTTTTTATTCTAAAATTATTTTTACAACTATGAAGGTATGTGTTATCTATAAGACCTTCGTTCAGAAGCTTAAAATAATTAATTTATAACTTTCGATGCCTTTTTTCATTAGTGCCTTTTTTATTTTGTTACATTTTACTTCAATCCGTTTAAAAGCTTTTGGGATAAAGTACTTAGTAGCAAAATAAGTACAGTTCAAACATCTATTATTTTTGTTACCTTTCTAATAAATTTAATTAGAGTCTTAAATATACCGTCCGTCCTTTTAAAAAATGTTTTTTTTTTTTTTTAATATAAAGGCGTAAAATGGAAATAAAAGAGATGATTAGGTACTTGATTTTTCTAAAAAAAATATCCTCTTATCGTGTTTTTGCGTTTGAAAAATTCTCTTTTAATTAGTCGACTATATTTTATTTGAAAACAAGATAAGCAGTTATTGGAAAACAGAATTAATTAACTAAATACTCGTGACTATATTTACGATTGTGTAAATAATACTTTTTCATGCAAATGGATTAAAAAATATCAGGTGATAGTCATCTGATCGTCTAATAAGTAGTTTTAACATATATACAAAAGGTCATTAATTCCTAAGGTATACATCATTATATATTTTTTAATAAATTTAATAATACATACATATAGAAATAGTATACAGACTCGGAGCGGGAACCAATCCCACAAACGTGGAACAGTAGGGTCACTGCAAACTGCGCCAAAGGGTCAGACATTCCACCAGTCACCTAATGTTAAGTGACTACCCCATGATGCCCATGAACACAATGCTTTAAAGAAGTGATAAATACATTATCAGCTGATAAGGTAAAAAGGAGTAGTAGTCGACTCTCTCGCTCTCCTTACAAATTGCTACTGCTATAGCTATTACTACATCATATCGATATTGTGCGAGACTATGGTACTCAGTACTCTCCCAAGTTTAATCAACCATATATGTATATTGTTTACGGCCTGTTTCAACAATCTATCTGAGAATCTTTCTACAGATACAATTTTGACGTAATTCGTATTAAGTTAATTTTAAAATTCAATCTCTTGTAAACAAAATAATGGATAAAAATCTATATTGAAACTGACCATTTAACAATCATGTAGTCAACTTACAATTTACACCCGCACATACGCTCTATCACATTCAAAAAAAAAACTACAGTATAATAATACCAAGGAATTTATATACAAACTGGAATGCTCACATGCACTCCAAAACCGTTCCTAAACCCGGGATTGCATCTTTCTCCCATGGATTCAAGGCAACTCTCGTAAGAAAGAGACAAAATACCGGTTGTCAACGAAATGCTCGGAACGATTTTTAACTTTACATGTTATAAGCCAATGTCAATCTTATGTCAAATTTTTCTAGGTGCATATTTGAATATACAATTTTATTAAGTGAGCGTTCCAGTTATGATAGAAATTCCTTGAATAATACTAAGTTTGACGTAATGAATTTTTAAGACAGACGTCAAAAATTCACAAATGTACCAACATAATAATATTTAAAGCAATCGCCGAAGTGAACTGAATTTACATCTATAGTTTTCAGGATATACGTATTCCCCATCCAGATGGTTGTCCTTTGTCGTATTTTTGCTATAAATAAATCTTTATACAAAGCGATAACCGATGTATGAACATTATACATTAATATTTAATACAAAAACATTCATACTTCAAATCAACATACTACAGACCGCAATCTTACAAAGTCTAAGTTTACGTAATTCATACATACCTAAGGAATAGGCCTTTGAAGTGCAACCCCATCTCCTTGACCGATATACGTCGAACTTGAACTAGATTTACTTAGATGTTAATTGAAAACATAAACCTGTACTAAATTATTGACTTTTCAAAGTTTCTTGAACACATTTTGCGCATCGCTCTATTTATATCGATATGCGCGGTTATATCGTCATTTCCTTCATGGTGTAAAATGTAAACTACTCCTACAATGCGGTGTAGTGAGGCGAAAGTTCCATTACCGTCGATAATTGCGGCTTTGATTTCCTCTCAAAGCCGATATACAAATACTTGTTTCTGGCCTGGGTGTTTATCTTTGTAGGGCTCCTTATCGTGCTACGGAAGGAAGGTCTCGGTTGTTATCATAAAAGCCTGACAATGATAATTTCTCTTGGTAGGGAAATTATCCGTTAACCCATAGTGGAACATGGCAGATTAAGCTCTAAATTCCCTCCTTTATGAAGATAAGGCCTATTCCAAGCAGTGGGACATTTACAAGCTGTATCAGTTCAACTGAAACGTAACTGGAGTATGATTAATCTGCCTTGTATAAAATAAAAAAGCTAAAAAGTTTTTTGCAAGTGCCGATTTCATAAATTACCGTTCGATTTAGTTCATTGAGGAAGCTATAAACTTACAATCTACGTACACATCACTGCTCGCACTACTTACGTCAACCAACATGAAAGTAGCGCTTAACGTGGATGGATGTGCGACCCGTGTCAAGTTTATTGTATATACTTTTTTATTATAGTATATCCATATACCCATGACGTATAATCTCAAAGGTATCGTTTATTCGTAAAATAGAATAATATCTATACTTTTACTAAAACTGTAGCAAGTCTATTGAAAGTACTGCATTTTTTTTTATTTCCCATATTAATTGATACTGAAATCAATGTTGTATTTTCTTTTTTGTATCTCTACGGATCTGAATGAGACTTAGCATGATTTGTGTCCATACAACGAGCTAGGACACTTGACAATTTTTATCCCGAAATTCATTACGGGTTGGCTCAATTTGACTTTCATCCCCTTTCCCAAAGGTTAAGAAAGTTAAATTGAGTGATCGCGAACGAAGTCACGGGTACAGATTAAAAATATATTTAACCACAAGGTAAAGTCTCTAAAGGACTCCATGTTTTTTAAATCTATTTTAATATCATCTCAAACATTTATTTCATTGTAAAATCCAAATTAAATGTTAATATTATTTTAGGTTTAAAATGTTTATTACACGAAGAAAAGGAAATACAACAAGAAATAACAAGAATTCTAAACTAGTTATTTTATGTTAACGTATAATTTTTGGAAAACAAAGGATCTGCTTTAGACCCTTAAAATTATAATGACCGGTATAATTTTAAAACATTATAGTTTTATTATTTAACATTAAGCTATCAGACGAACTAAAATTTATTTTAATTTACGAAAGTTTTTCAAAAATTTACTGAAATAAGTTTTGATATACTCACAGAACTCGACGCCTGCGGCTTCATTTGCTTAGCGAAGTTAAAATCTCAATGAACCCTATTATTCTAATGAGCTAAAAGTGTTATAGTGCTAGTCGAGTACCGTGGTTTTATCTACTTTTATGGCTATTCAAACAAACTCTTCAGCTATATAAAATTTATCCTACATTATCTATTTTCAGTAATCTCTTTAAAATATTTTCATAAGCTTGTGAAGCTCTACTAAATGGTGACTTTAAAAAAAGTAAATTCAAATTTTTATTTTGTAAAGTTGTTAATGAAGAGTTTATAAGTAGGGGAAAACTGTGTACGATTGAAACAAAGGATGGTTGAAACTACACGAATAATTCGCAAACCTTTAGCGAGATGGTAAGGTTTCCAAGGAGAGAACGAAGTGGACGACAGATCTGAATTTCGACTGTTGCGTTGCCCTCCATGCGCTTTAGTTGGTTTTAGAAGGCCCTATTGTGTTTTGTTAAGTATACCAATAGTAAGTTTTTTGCTTGTAGAGTTTTGCTTGTAGAGTTATTATGTTATTATTTAACTGACAGTAATAAGTGCGTGTTTATGTTTGAAAAGAAGCTCGTGGAATATGTTATCGTGACTAGTATTTTATTGACATCATTACTATAACTGCTTTTTAGCAAAAATAAGGAGACGGGGACGATTGTAACATTTTTGGGTACGGTTGAAACATTATATTTACTTTTTTTTTGTTTTTGATTTTCTAAATACCAAGAGTATGCGTAGGAAAGATTTTGAGAGGACACATAACTTGTCGAAGTAGAAAGACGGTTTTGAGGAAAGCAGGAGTGAGATGAAAAAAGGATTTCTTACGAAAAGCAGCATATTAATATAGTACAGATTAAGCCATTATTTGCTCCACGCTATTTATTAAACATACACCATACATTACGCGTATTATATATACCAAAACTAAGGAATATATTAGTAAAATTGTTTCAACTGTACCCAGTCTACCCTACTATTTGTTTACAGGTCATCGACGCGGAGCCCCGTGTGGGTAAAATTAGAATTAGAGAAATGTAAACAAACATTTTTTATAACTTATGAGGAAACTATAACATGTTTAAACATATTTGCTAAAAAATGCATTTCTATAGAGTTGATTATAACTGATCACTACAGCGTTTAAGGATATATCAATATAAGCAAAGCTGCAATCATTTTAATGAAAAACCGCTAACTATGAGTCCTGGAGTTCGGAAAGTTTCCATATCCGCTTGAGTGTCCGGGCGACCTTTTAGTTTACCAACTACACAAAACTGCCCAAGGCCTCTCACGTTTTGTTACGTAATTTCCCGCCGGTGATAATGTAATATATGTTAGTTAACCTGTATTTGACAGGTGCACTTCACGCACTAATGTCCGTGTCGAAAAGCAGTTGTAGCCATGCATGGCATATAGCCATAGCGACCATTACTTGACACGAGCGCTTGTGGTTATTTTGTAAACTCTTGTCAACAAGTAGTTGACATGGGCAGTTGAGAGGATAAGTTTAGATTAAACTGAAAAACGTTTTTCGGAAACTATTTCAAAAACTCCGTAAAAAAATACCTTCTTAATCAAGGCAATAATGTGAATAGTTTATTATATTTTATTATAAATTATATCGTGCGTTAAATATAGTAAACATAAGTACACCTTTTGTAAATATGTTGATTGTGATATACAATAAAGCATTTAAATAAATAAAATGAGTATTGTATTAGTAAGTCTGTTTAGTAACAATAAACGCGGGTACAACCATATGCAGCGCCTAGTTTAATAATAATAAAACAAACATTCTTATTTGATTGATTAATTCGGTAGCAGGAGAGCTGAAGGCGATAGTCCCCTTCTGCGAGACAGTAATCCCCCAGAAGGATGCCAACGAGCGGGTGAGAAAGGAGGCCGCCGACGTCGCCCCCATCCGCCGGCGACGAATGGGGGTGTGTAGGAGGCACAACTTAATGCGCCTCCAGTAACGCCCTTGTGTCCGTGACGGGCCGGGATGGGAACCCACATGGTGATACACGACGTCGTCGGGACTGTTCAGAGGTAAGCCGGACAGTCCCCATGGAGGAGAAATGTGGCCTTTTCGCCGAAGCCAGCCTGTCGCTGGAGGGCTCCTGTTGCTCGCAGATCCGGTACCCTCCAATTAAAGCAGCTGAAGGCTCTCGCAGGGGTTTAGTACGGTATTGTACCCCCAACTGCTGAGTCTGACATACAATCTAGGACTGACTCTGCTAGACGAGTATATAATAGTCATAACTCATAAGCATAACTTATGACGCTCGATGCTCCCATCGAGCGCAATATACTTGAAGTTCCAATGTCAGAAAGAGAGAATATGATGTATTATATTACGAAGATACGATGAAGGATTACTGAAATTAAAGATAAACAGTTTTGTTTTACCGTTTATGACTACAATCTATCTTTTTTCAAAAAAGGGGAAAAAACGGCATTTTTCAATAGGTATAAATTTGAATATCAATAAGTTTTCAAAAACTTAGAAGTGCTTATATAAGACTCTTAGGCTAAGGTGACTGAGTACAAAAATTATTCTTAGTTTGATATTGTCAAAAAAATTCACCATACATACTTTTTGAAGTGAAACTTCTTTATCGGGGTTGGAAAAAATGCGTATGTGCGTATGTACGTATGTGCGTATGTGCGTATGTGCGTATGTGCGTATGTGCGTATATGCGTATGTGCGTATGTGCGTATGTGCGTATAATTACGATCGTATAAAAATTAAACTGTTTTTATTATAAGTTTCACTTCTTACGAGTGTACGCTAGTACACGCACAATTTTTTTTTTTTTTTTATTTGAAGGATCATATCACAGGATGGTACCTAGGCTAGTGTGGCATAAAAACATTTCGTGATACTGTTTTATTGAAGTTGTCAACACTAACTTTTGGCAACCTTGATTTAGTCGGAGTTTGTTAACCTCAGCATGAAATATTATAATATTGACTTAAATTCTGTTAAGAGCTAACTGAGCGAGAAGTAAAGTATTTGTATTAAATATGGAAATTTCCAGAATGATATATATTAGTATATATATAACATTCATAGTTGTATGTATTAGTATATATAACATTCTGGAAATTTCCTAAGGTATTTTTACCTAAAAAGGAAGAGCATAAGAATGTTATTCACCACGCTGCTTCAGTTTAGATTGGTGGATACACTTACGAATTGCAGAGTTTCATCCGCAACATAATTATAGAAATTCTCAGGATATTCTCAATCACCACCGACTATGAAATTATGCATAATATGCAATTTCATAAACATGATATAAAGTATATTATACACAAAAATTTTAGAAATGCGTAAACATATATATAAGATCTTTTTATGGGTGCCATGTTTAATTGTTTATGTTAGGTTTTACTAAGTTATTCTTGTTTCAATAAATTTCGTAGACCTTCGAGAACGATATTCTACACAATAGTACATCATATAGGTTACAATTGTTATACTCATAGTGAATATATTAAAAGCAAAGCCACAAATATAAAATAATATTCATTCAATGTCATGGTTTTAATTATTTACTCGTCTGTATATTATTTGATATGTTGCGGTTTATCGTTATAACTTATCACGTACATTCTTATATAAATATAAGCAAAGTTAATAATAATCCGTGTCACAATTGTAATATAAGTAATGTGATTAAAGTATTATAATTGACTATATTAGTATCTATACTAATAATTATATATCTATACTAATATAGATTCTAATCTATACTCTAGATTATGGGAAATGGAAGAATTATATAGGTATAACGATATTTATATATCGTAATATTTATTCTATGATGTATATATACACTTAAGTCTATGTTAGTTATTAAATTAAAAATAAATTACACAGAAATCTTACTTATTTACTCGTATATACATACGTACTGATAAGACTCTGGTATTTCCAGAACCTTTCCATGTCTCTGGTGAGAAAATCGATCTCTAGACCAAAAAACCCAAGTTAGTTGTAGTCGTCTGTGACATCATCGTAGCATATAGGTATAGTATGTACTCGAATATATGCACGTATATACAAGAATTGCTTGCTTGATATATTACATGATATTTAAAAATAGAAATTTAACGTTTAATTAAACAAATAAGGTGTTTTTATGGCTGTTTGCCGTTTATTGTTTACCATGTAATTATAATCTTATATATATCTTATCTTATCTTATTATTATTATTATTATATATATATAGGAGACTTTCTATAGATATAGTCACTCATCACGATATCTCTGGAACTATGAGACCTAAAAACTTGATATTTGGAAGGAATATTCCTTTTGCCAAGTAGAGGTCAGCTAAGAACGGATTTTACGAAATTCTAACTCTAAAGGGATGAAACAGGGAGGCAAACTTTGTATGGGACAACGTGATTCCTTGGTCCAATCTACTTCAAATTTTGCATAAATATTATTTAACAGAATTGATTGAAGACGTGTTTCGTATTTTATCTAACTTCATTCCCTAACTGGGTTAAAAGGGGGTAGAAAGTTATTTTGATATCAATACTCCTTAGTGCTTTATTTAAAATTAAATTTTATTTTTACACATGTTTGACAATGACAATCCGTCTATTATATTATAATATTTTCCAGTATTGACGCAGGTGTAGGTGATATCTTTTTTTGGGTGCTCCTGGTGGAACAGCCAAGTCTTTATATTAAACGTAACAAAATTGAGTTGTAAATATACCGTGTGGTCGCTTTATAGTAAAATAGTGTTTTATATAATATTTTTTACTTCAATTTTTTTTGTTGTTTTAAGTCAAGGGTTTTAAACTAAATGACTCATAAGCAAGGCATCTGTACTCACAATGATACAGATATAGAAGACACCGAAGTGAACTTGGAAACATTTTTGAATTATACGGCATTAACACCCCAATTAGTACAGATTGGCACCATGGACTAATGTTGGAACAAGATCAGAAAAAAATTATAAATCATGTACCCATTTAACTTTATCTTACACTAAAACTAAGAAGGAGGAGATAAAAGCTGTCATGGACTATTATTAAATATAAATATATGTTTGACATACACACACGATCGTCTGTTCCTAAGGTAGGCAACTTAATGCCTGTGTTTTAGATGACAGCCGACTGATTTACATTTTTTTATATATTAATTAGTACATATGGAAATAAATACATATTACACCCAGACTCGAGGCGGGAATCGAACCCACGATCCTGGAGCATAAAGCAATGTCACTACCAACTGTGCCGAGTCAATCAAAGTTGAAAAAATTATTACGTGCAGGTTTATTCAAGTCTAAGAGACGAAATCATATTGACTTGTGGTGTAATTATACCAACGATACAATGAACGACCCATTGATGACCGTTCTGGTGTAGTGGTGCGAGTAGTCGCTTTAACGCTTCGGCTCAATCCCGGTGGTCGCGGGTTCGATTCCCGCTCGGGGCAGATAATTGTATTTGTGCCAATATTTGTTTCAGGTCTGGGTGTATGTCCTTGTGGGTTTCCCCACCGTGCCCCGGAGATCACGTAAAGCCGTCGGTCCCGTTTGTTATCATGGATACCTTATAATAATCGTTACTTATGGTAGGATATTATCCGACAAATCGCAGTGGAGCAGCTTGGTGGATTAAGCTTCAACCTTTCTTCTATATGGAAAAAAGGCTTTTGCTCAGCAGTGAGCTGTTTACAGGTTGATACAATACAGAAGCATTTGTAGCCTGCAGTGACGAAACTGAGCCATACCATAAATATTAGAGTCCACCTAAGGGGAGATGTTACTGCCGGACTATTCTCAGACCTGTTGCTTAAAATAGGAAATGGTGATTTCCGGGAACTGGATAATAATATAATGTATGAGTGTATATGAGTATGTATTTACCATAAACAAAGCTAAAGGTCAAACTCCTAACGTAGCGGGAGTATACTTGAGCGAAAGCTGCTTCTCTCTCTCACAGCCAGTTGTATGTAGCATGTTCCAGAGTAACCTGGTGATTCTAGCACCTCGAAGGAAAAACAAAAAATATTGTTTATAAAGAAATACTACGGAAGGTGTAGTATTTCGAATTCGTTGTAAAAAGATAATACCCCCGTGTAACTTTCTTCAGATCAAAAATAGAGTTTCTTGATCATAAAATATAACAATTTTTATTTTTATTTTAATGTTTATTTAAACTTTAAATCCCTACTCTATAATAAAGATTGTTATATTTTATAAGTATTCAAATATTTTAACATAATAATTTATATGTTATAACAAAATTAATAGCGTAAAAAAAAAAAAAAAAAAACAAATGAAAATCCTATTATAACCATTTTAGACTTCTACGCGGACAAAGTCGCGGGCTAAAATATAATGTTTTACAACTCAATCCATCTATTATGAAATATTTTCCAGTATCGACGCAGGTGTAGGTGATAAAGAATATAAATTTATATTTTTTGAAATTTTAGTTAAATACCCGTGCGAAGCCGGGCGGGCCCCGAGTTTAGTTAATAAATTTATAACCACAATAAAATTATTGTCATACGGAGAAGTTAAAACAATTTAAAAGAATTGATTGTCTGTAATGTCAGTTTACGGACGAAAATTGTACGTGATAACGTCATAAGAAAACATTGAAAAAGTGTGTGTGTAATTATGTACGCACGTAAGAAGTAATACTTATAATAGAACGATGTGCCGAGTTAGTGGCGCGCGCCATCTGTAATTACTTATCACTTACAAGCTTGTAGCGTAACGTTATTGTTATTGAAGTTATTATCAACAACAAATGGTGGTTATGGAAATCAATTTTAATATCTTACAATTTTATCTTAAATTTTCAACTTTATTTTATCAAAAATCGTTCAACTGATACGAACTACAAAGTAATTTAATAAAACTAACAGATTGAAAGAAAAATTCCGTATATAAATTTTAAGGTTAATGTATCTTTATCCTAGTTTACCTGGAACTAGCCCAGGCAACTCATTTATGTGTTGCCTATCCAGAGACATAGTCTCGGTGCCAGTAATTACACTCCCTGTCTTACCCTTCTCTCCGAAACACAGCAAAGCTGTTTCACGGGAGAAACAAGCAAGATGGTGGTACCCATGCAGCCGGGAGCGCGGCACAGCGCATCCCTCCCACCGGTATTACCAGTATATTTTATTAGTAAAAGCCTCTTTAAAAACAGTTCCACTCGGAGTCTCGGACGCATCGGCCGATGAAGTGTAAGAGAGATAGAGCCAATCGTGCCTCTCTATCGCTTTTTCCGCGCTCTCGCTCGCGAAACGTGGCAATGAGTCATGCTTTCTTGTGAGGTACAGCCGGCTTTTATCGATTTACTAGACGTTATTACGTCAAAAAATAACAACGAAAACACGCTGTACTAAAATTAATTAAAAAAAGAGAATAAATTCAGATGCAACTAATATCTTTCTTTTAACATATTATCAATCTATTATTTCTAACTATTGAATGTTCATTACTGCTATACTTTATTTTAATATCTTGGCAAGCTATAGAGCACGTGTGAGATAACGAATGATCCCATATACGAGTACATTAAACTTACGAGTATATTGTGTCGTGCACAGATCTTGTTATTGGTCATGGCATAGAGTAGCCGATCATTTCGTGGTATGCTGATATTTCATGTAATATTACACTGTTGACGATACATATTATGACATAATCAAATTAATACGTAGAAATCATTTAAAAATAAACCACTACCTACTAACTACTTTTTTATATGATCATAAAAAGTGATCTAACTATAATATAATCCACCCCTAACGGAGCTAGTAATAGCTTTATTGTTAAAAATAAATGAAAATAAATATTGCTGATTTGCTTCTATAATCCAGTAATCATAATGATTTTTAACATTTTTGTCTTTCTTTTTCACCGACTTCAAAAAAGCAGGAGGTTGTCGATTTATTCATTAGTAAAAATGTTAAAGTTACTGAACTGATTTTTATCAAATTTAATATAATAACAATAATATTAAACGGTCATAACTTAACCCTTTCGCTACCAGAATCGCATATATGCGACGACCCAATTTTCTTTGCTGGGCCCGTTCACGAATATGTGACGGGTGTTCATTATCAATTTATGATAACTGTTGTATCAAGTCGCACTGCACATAGATGTATAATTTTATAGAACAATTAAATAAATGAAAGACGTTATTGGTCTGGTGATAATTACAGTTGTTTATAAGATTTGAGCGTTTTTCTCCTAAGACCCTGGTAGCGAAAGGGTTAAAGCCTTAAAATTTCAAGATATGATATTTAAACTAAAGTGGGCTAAACGGAACTGACCTGTAAGAGCCTGTAAACGTTTCTTTGACGGGCGAAGGCCTATTCTCATTGGAGAAGAATTGCAGCTTCATCGGCCACACTACTCCATTTAGTTAGTTGAAGATGTCGCTATCGATAGTAACTATTGTTATCAAGTGTTTATCATAACAGCATCTCGAGGCATGATGGGAAGGCCCACTATAACAAGTGTCCAGACCAAAAATATTTATCGTAAAATCAAAATATATACTCCGATGTAACTCAATTTTGTAAAATGTTTTGTTACGTAGTCTGAAGTCACCATCATATTATGAGATTGAAATTGTCGTGATAATGAGATAAGATCATGAGATGATCTTTTCTAAAACATATTCATAAATCAAAGCGCTAATTCAGAGTATTTAAACTTCAACATTTTCAGCATATAACATCATATGAACAATAATATACTTTGTTACAAAGTTTAATAATTATGAATATATTATTTCGTTTTCTTGAAGAGTTTCAATTTAAAACAGAATGTTGAAAATAAAAAATATAAGTTTTTAAACAGTTACTAAGCCTTTTCCACATAAATACGAAGTTTGCAGGTAAGAAAATGTTATACAATATTTTTTAAAGCAGCAGGGCGGCGACCGTAATTCCACAGTCTTGACAACATAGGGCTGGACATTTCGGTAATTAAAATGATGCTTTAAATTAAATAAACTGTCTGAACTTTAGGTCTCAATTTAAGGTAAAAGTTACGGTAAGTACATACGTATACAAATAAATTTACAAATAAAATTTAGTATAATCTATTGCTTATCTTAAATGCTACTTACATTTTCAGGTTCTGAAAAAAATCTTAATGGACAGCCCTCGGATGTTTCTCAAGCCAAGATTGGAAAAAGCCAGACGAATTGCAACCCTATGTATACCTCACGTGCTGAAACCTAATGTAATACATAGGTACCGAGTACCTAAACCTTTAATATATCTATAGATATTAAGAAACGACGCACAGCTTGCTTGTTAATTACTTTTCGTTTCATTTGAAATTTTATTAAGTGTTATTAACATTTGAAGCGTAATATTATCTATCTCTTTATACTGTCAAAAATGACATATTCATTAATTATATTTGAATTTGGGTAAATAAATATGTATATACAAATAAGTAATACATTTATTTCAGACAAGTTGTGCCCACAACTTCGTTTGCAATTGTCGTCCCTAGAACTAAATAAAATATATGTAGGTATAGGTCTATAATACCATAATCAGAAGCAAGAAAAGCAGGAATACCAACACTAAAAATTTTTCCAAAGCCGATGCCTGCGTCTCTAATTGGTGCAGTAGTTTGGGGTTACGTATTTTTCAAAAGTTAAATTTAGAATTCTGCCAAATATTTTTAAGGACATATCAAATTTATACGTTATCTTCAAATCTGGTACACGAGAAGTATGTTCATAAATTTTGGGGCAAAAAGATAATATTTCAAAACAGTATAGGCAATGACAGATTTTTATGTGCCCTCTTTTAATTACTGAGATATTTCAATTTTATCCCACCATCAACTGGTGGCGGTACACCTAAGAGACAAAGTGTATTTTTTTTTTATTCACTATTTATTTTATTTATTATTACTTTACTTGTATTATGCTGTCAAATTCATTTGAATACAAGATTACTTTTTTGTGTCAAAAAATTCGCATTTTTATTTGAAGCCAAATTTGTCAAAGTTGTTTTTAATTTTTATCGATATTTCAATGACATTATATTACTCTGCCTTTTATGGCTCCACTAGCAAACCCGGCGAGCTCCGTTTCGCCACCAACTTATTTTCGTGAGGGATACTCACACCACGTACTGCCGCCATGCAAAACCATATTGGTTTGTAGTACATGCTATGTATCAGAGATGGCGCTGTATGTGAAAAATGATTTTCCATGTTTTCCTTTTCCATGTTTTTCAGTTCATTATGAGAGTATGAGATTATATTATTATGATTTTCCCTGTTTTCCTGCTTTTCTGTTTAAAATTTTCCTGAATTTTGTTTGCTATAAAGCTCACGGAGCCCGAGACCTTTCCAACGAATGCAAAACCGTGGAAATCGGTTCGTGCGTTCTGGAATTATAGCGTCAGGAAGGAAAATCCGACTTATTTTTATATTATAGATTACCTGTGTTAAATTGAGATTTTAAATTTGAAATGCAAGACTTTCTTACAGAAGGCACATAATCTTTCATAATAAAAGTGATATAAAAAAATATGAATTCACTTTTGTAGATAACATAGAATTGCAAAATTTTATGATGTCATTTATGAAATCTCGCCAGCATCTCCTACTAAAGTATTCTCAAGATCTTTAAGATGTTAGGTTGTGATGCCGCGTTCGTTGCTAGTAGAGCCACTTGTGATGACATAATCGCGGCATAGACGTCTTTATATTTAACCCTTTCCCGGCCGTCACCGTAATATTCCGTGTTTTACTGTTAATGCCTGTGGCGCCAAGCCCGTAATATTACGTTCTATTTTTTCTATGTCTATTTCTTGATTAGATATAAAAAATATGAAGAAATTTTATATTATTTATAATACTTCAGGATGTGTACTTTACAATAATCCAACTTTAAAACAATAGGCTTAACATTCTGATACATAAAAATGCAATTTAAATGCAATAGTCAAATTAGGCGCTATCACAACCCTAACACACAGGGCCGAACCCGTAATTTTACGTAGGCTAGTGATGCACTAGTAAAAACTAAATAATAGAGAAGACTTCCTTTTGAATTATTAATTCTCTTGTTAATACACGTCTAGACTATAAATTAATTATTTAATGTGTTTTTTAAACCTTTTATTTGAATAATAAACCATAATTAAAGAGAATCGGTAGAAAATTACGAAACCAAAAAAATATATATTCTTGATCTCGATATTATTTTGGGACGTCACTAATACAGTTACTGCCCGACGATCACTTGCGGCCATCACCGTGATTTTCCGTGCGGCGCAAGCGACACGGTCGGCATAGTTGTTTGTAAACATCAGTACCTGCAGAGCCGTCCCCGTAATAACACGTTAACTTCATATGCCTAGTGCTGTACAACATTATGTTGGACGACGACGAATTATTGAATATATTACAAGGAGATATCAACAACGACAGTAATTCCAGTTTAAGTAGTACAAGTGATGAAGAATCGGTAAGTTAGTGTTCCTATTTTAAGACTTAATTTTAAAATTCGTCCGCGTGGAAATATATGTAAAATAAATATTCGGCGGGAAACTAATGCAAACTATTATAAAAATAGTTTAAGATCCGAACTAGACACGATCTTCACCATATTTTTACTTGGTTAGCTTGGATCTCCTACTAATTATAAGTATAGGTAATATTAGTTTTGCGAGTATCTTAACCTGCGACTCATCACTCAATTCGCGCGCTTTTTGTTTCTATGGGAATGGTCGTTATTTGTTTGTTGATTTTACAAAGTTGGATGGTTATAGCTATTTAAGTTGTAATCTATATATATATATATATATATATATATATATATATGTCGTGTTAGTTACACCGTTTATAACTCGAGAACGAGTGGTACGATTTTTATGATTTTTGTGTTTTTGGATTTGTCTTCGTCGGGAATAATACTTATTAAGATATGGTATTCATCAATGAGAAAATAATTAATAAAAAAAACAGTTCGAATGTTTCATCCATACTATCTATCTATATATATATATATATATATATATATATATATATATATATATATATATATATATATATATATAAAATCACTCAATCCGTCTATTAAAGAATATTTTCCAGTATCGACGCAGGTGTAGGTGATAAAAAATATAAATGCATAATTTTTAAAATTTTAGTTAAATACGAAGCCGGGGCGGGCCGCTAGTGTGTAATATCGATAAAAATTATTCAGATGTCCCATCACTGTTTGAAATTATACCTAAAGTCGTCTGGCCGTGGGGGCACGATTACTGTACCAAAATCTGGCCGGGAAAGCGTTAACCTGTAAACATTACTTGTAATGGGTTAAATTAGAAGTAAAGCTGCTGGATTCGGCAAACCGATGCTTTTCGAACAAGGATTTATTATTATTAGCTACGTATAACGAACGCAGTACATATTAAAGTGATGTATGTGTGTATGTATGTTGCTATAAATGTTTGTATGTATTCAATATGTAATCGTGTATAATATAAAATGTGTATTTATTATGAAGTTTATTATGTATTCTATTATCTTATTTTTTGCTTTTTATTGTAAATAATATTATCTAATTTTACTGAATTTCCCCTTTCAAGTTTAGTAATCGTCGAAAAAACACGTTTCTTATATGCAGACGCTTTCAATTTTTAATTTTATATTATTTTTATTATTTATTGATATAGGAGCTATAGTAAATATTTTGTGAAAGTTTTGTCCCCCTTTTACTGTTCTCAAGATACAACTTATGTTAGACAGACGAAGGACTGGAAAGGAAGGCTGAGTATAACTAAGATGGTTCCGTTTGCATCGTTTAGATATGATATTTCAAAAACTGAAATAATATAAATAATAAACAAATAATAATAAATAAATATAAATTCCTTAACAAATATTACATTTTCTTTAAATTATTTAGGGGCTTCTAAAAAAGGAGTTATTTATAGTCAAATTGTCGCAGTTAAGTTAGCGCAAGTAGCCACAGTGGTTTCTAAGTTAACCGTTGCGTTGTGCGTTTTATATAACGTAATGATTTAAGTATAATATATAAGGATTATTTGAATCAGTTGACTGTGATAAATACACCAACAGAACACAAAGGTAATAAAAATGTTTTAACGTACCAAATCCGTCGCTTAGACTTACTCGTAAAGTCAATGGGGCCGTTATTCTTAGAAACATACGTAAAAAATTATATTCTGCAATATAAAAAGGGTTTTTACTAAAATACGTCTACATCTCTCATTCGTCAAAAGGGGTCGCATACGTGAATGCACGTGACACATTTTCGGTTCATAGCTCGTTTATGTAATAATGTTTGTACGAATACGATATTTTCGTGGAATTATCTACGATATATTATTATAATCTACAATAATATTACTTACGTTTAATATGTTGAATTTATGTCATTTACATTGTTAAAAAAACTTACAAATACGTATTATAGACGCATTCGCTCAAAAAGTAATACTCTTTTTATAGTTTGTTTCAATTTTTTTAATATTTTTTTTATATGTATATTAAAAGCTAGCCATAAAGAATACAATTAAAAAGCAATCAATATGACATATCTGCAAAATCGAATGTCACATGTCAAATTTCAGTGTATTCCAACAAGCGTTTCATACGTATTGCAATTATTTTTGTATTCTCTATTAAATCACGATGTCGTCTGCTAAAACATCCGATCTCGAAGTAGACGATATAAATGACATCGACATAACTCTGTTGACTCTCAGGAAACCCACGGAATTGAAAAAAGTCATCGAGTCCATACCGAAACCCAATCGTGCTGTTCCGAAGAATGGATTGCCACTCTGGTATAGACTTGGACTCGAGTGTAAATTGCCAGTACCGAAAATGCCGGAAGGAAAAATCGTATTTTCACGCGGGAAAATCGGCGAAGACGTAAGTTTGGATTTATTGCATTTTACTCTTTCTTTAGTATTTGTTTTTTTTTTCATTTATTTTTAGTTTGTAGAATTAAAAGTTTATTTTTATAAATTTTATTTCAAATCTGATTGCGAACGAGAGTATTTAAATAAATAAAAAAAATATTTAGACAAGAAAGATACTACTTGTATTTGATATCGCAATATTCACCGATATAGGATTTGCTAATTTTTCATTATTATGTTCTACTCGAATGAACCTGTACTTACTCGGTGTACGTCAAAAAGGTATTTAAGTTATATATTTTAAAGTTACTTTCACTACCAATTATGTTTTAATTACGTGATATAAATATTTCTTTTTATAATTTAAAGAGTTACACACTTTGTAGTCACATATTTTTGGGAGTACAAAGTGACTGCTTTATCACACAAATCATTCTCTGCTGGATATAGGCTTTCCAAAGTTCGCGCCAAATACATACCTATGTGTATTATATATATACCTATGTGTATTGTATATTTTGCCTTTGCTGTACCTATGAATTTATTAGCAATCAACACTTTTACAAGTACCAATATGTTATGCAAGTAAATTATTCGGAAACACTTTTTATAAATAGTTTTTCAGTTATATTAAATATAATACTATATATATATATATATATATATATATATATATATATATATATATATATATATATATATATACTAGCAAACCCGGCGAACTCCGTTTCGCCACCAACTTATTTTCGTGAGGGATACTCACACCACGTACTGCCGCCATGCAAAACCATATTGGTTTGTAGTACATGCTATGTATCAGAGATGTCGCTGTATGTGAAAAATGATTTTCCCTGTTTTCCTGCTTTTCTGTTGAAAATTTTCCTGAATTTAGTTTGCTATAAAGCTCACGGAGCCCGAGACCTTTCCAACGAATGCAAAACCGTAGAAATCGGTTCGTGCGTTCTGGAATTATAGCGTCAGGAAGGAAAACCCGACTTATTTTTATATTATAGATATATATATATATATATATATATATATATATATATATATATATATATTATTATATTACTTACTACATTATATATACCTATTACTTAGTACATTATAATTAAATGTTATTTTAATTTATTAGAACAGATTTCAATTGCAAAATACATCTACGTTTTAAAATATAAACAGACAGAAACATATTTTTTCTGTTGGCTTAAAAAGCAAAATGATATTCTATCTTATTTGGTCATCAATTTATTCTTATAAAATAATTCAGAGGCAATTAATAAAGTAAGTCTATATGTAGCTAACTGATTTCAAATGATGTCTTGAAAACAACCCGTGAAAATACTCCTCCATTGATATGGCATTTTTAGTACATCGTAAAATTATTTTTCCGATTTAACTTTGCACAACTATCTTAATCAATGAATAATTTGATTGTTTTATTGCTTAACTTACCTGCAAATTAATGCGGACTTACCTGAATAACTTACCTTTAAATTTACATTTCTGTAAAAGCGTATTGCAAGTGTTTTTTTCCTCCAGACTAGTCATTATACATTTGCATACCTCATGCATATTCATGAAAAATAGAGCCTTTTTTCGCTTATCCCTTTAGTTCGATTAATATTTTGTATATGTAAGTAGGAGAGAAGCTATTATCCTAGGACGAAACTTTTCGTATTATTACGACATGTTTACCTATGTATATGTATTTATATATAACTTAATATAACATAATACAGACTTAATTCTTGGTACAACTTCGGATGATCAAATTTTACCAATTAAAGGATTTAATGTTTTTTTAAATCATATTATATGCTTTATCTAATACTACATACGGCTTTAAATAAATGATAAATTATAAAATTAACACATGGAAATGCTAACGGATTAATTTTTGTACAAAGTAAAATGAAATAAGCGTGAAGTTGTTGACGTTAGGTGTTTTGGTCAGAAAAAAAAACGTGCATTATACGTCTTTGTTGTCGTCTATGTGAATTTTCACTACCTTTATATTTTCACTACCTTTATATTTTTGCTAGAAGACGGTATCGAGCAGCGTTGCCAGACGTCCCGATTTTGGCGTGACGTCCCGATTTTTAAGTCAAAATTAAATGTCCCGCGCGGGACAGGCTCAGTCCCGCTTTTCGGAAATAACTCGAACGTGCGTGCAGCGTGCTGAGGAAGCGTGTGAATAATTATTCTTTTATTGTAAATTACAATTTGTAACACTCACCCCACAGACTGTTTGAAACACCATATTTTTATACGCTTTTTATTAGCTTCATCTGTATGTTTGTAACCGACTCCTTTGGACTTCATTTTGACCCACTTCGAACGTTCAGATTTAATTTGAACTTAGTAGACTTATCGAGAACCGATTGCAGGAATATCAATAGTTAGTCCTGTTATCCTTACCAGGATTTTCAGGATTAGCCATTTGATTTTCATTACCGATCACCTATTTCTCGGTTAAGTTACTGACTTTGCATAATGTGAAAAACGGCTATTTCACCCGAGGAAGACAGCAGGAGCCCAAATTACTTATTTCGCGGATAAGTTACGACCTTGAATAAAATAAATAATAGTTTAAAAAAAGTAAAAAAAATCGCTTTTATAGAAAATTCAACCAAAAAATAAAAAATAAATAATAGTTAAAAGAACTAAAAAAGAAACTAAAAATATAAAAAATAAATTTTATAAAAAAAATTACACTACTATAATTAAAAAATTTTTGGTATGATTTTTATAAAAGCGTGTTTTTTAGTTTTTTTATTCTAATGAATAAAACTTTTTTGATTTTGATTTCTGTTTTTTTTATTATTATTTCAGAAGACGAATAAGACTCAACTATTTAACGATAAGTAGGGTAAATCTGATTTAAAATATTATACTTCTATTAAAATACATCTTCTATGGCTATTTTTGCTATCTATTGCCACGTAAACGTAATTTGAATTCAAATAAAAAGAGAAATTTTTAAAAACTTCTGATTATATAAGCTTTTTTACTGTCCCGCTTACGACGAAAGAATCCCGCTTTTTTCACTCAAAAAGTTTCAAAATCCCGACTTGGCAAAAAAATTATCTGGCAACGCTGGTATCGAGGTATAGGTGCTGTCATGTTTTCTCAAACACACACAATATATTTTGAAATGCTTTTGTGACAGAACCGTAACTTGTAATTGCTTAAGACAATTATACTAGATTATATTCGTAAAAGAGTGAGCTCGTCTAGGATATGTTGGGACGTATACATATATATGGATGTCGCATGTATTCTGTCCAATACGAAGACTGCTTTGTTGCGTGCTCTGGTGATGAACATAATGAACAAAATGTAAATTTACACCGTATCTTTATAGTTTATAAGGACATTAAAATAAACTTTTAAGTTCATGCCATTTCCTTTGCCATAAAGTTTTCTGGGTGAGACCCCTCTATATCTATATATTAGGCTACTTTTTGTACAAACCGTATTTTTTCCCCTTTTTATTCTTTGTGATTGCTTTTTCTTCGTGCTCAATGAAGTGGTATGTTGTTATTATCAGTCTGTATATATCTATATTTTAACTATTAAATCTCTTTAAATGTGTTTTAACTATTATATCTCTGATTAAATTCATATGTCATCACAGACTCTCATTTTAAGCATATATGTAGGATACTCTAACATATGAATAAAATTTACACACGCAAATGGTAATTCATCGTCAACGTATGAACGATCAAACAGATCGTTTAAGCTATTTTTAAGCTACAAAATGTAATGTACACATACGTTTGGCTTAAATCCAAAGCCTGCGGTTAAATGTTAAGCTAAATTGAACCTTCAAATACTGTGTCGACTTAAGTTTATAATTCCTGTATTGTTAGAAATGAGAAATGTTTCCAAAGGAAAATTCAGGGTCTAAAATAACTTTGTATTATGTTTATTAATCAGTAAATAAGAGTATTTAAAATATATATTTGAATTAACGTTATCTATAATATAAATTACAGTATAGCTGAGACATTTGTTTGTGTAAGCGCGCTAGTAACTTACCTACTTGGACTTAAAAAAAAAAATTCTTACCTTTAAGTAATTGTAATCACGCAAAGTTAGTTTTACATAAAATTATAACTTTATTTTTACGGCAGTCTAGAATACTAAAACTATTTAGACGTTAGTAGAAACATATGTCATTAGCATTTATACATTTCAAGTTGCTACGCTACGTGTGTCAAGTTAAACGTCAATTGAAATAATATTTTATTTTAAATATTTTTTTCATTATATATATACAATATCTTTATATATCAGAATAAAAAATAAATAATATATCTATTTCACTTGTGAAAATATAATAATAAAACTGTGTGGCTCAATCTCTTAAAATGAATAAGTGCGATAAATGTACAAAGAATATTACTAAAAGAAGCCCTGGATTAGAATGTAGCAAATGTGGAAAAAAGGTACATGGTAATACAACATGTTCAGATTTAACTAATAAACAAATTGCCGCAGTACGCGCAACAGAGAATCTAGAATGGACATGTCAAGATTGCCATAATTCCTCTTTAAGATGCAGTTCCTTCTTCACACCCGATGATGATGATGACAATGAAGAAATACCTCATGATCCACAGACCCTAACAATGAATATGAAATATATATTAAAAGAATTAACAAAAGAAATGGAAAAAGCTATACAAAGAGAGATGAAGGATTTTATTAAATCGTTACAATATCAAAGTGAAAAAATGGACGAAATAGTGGAAAGTATAGATTTCTGTAAACAAACTATTCATGAATTAAAGAAAAAAAATAACGAACTATCGAATAAAAATTCTAATCTAGAAACAAGAATTAGTGCTCTAGAACAACATAATAACGATTTAGAACAAAATAAATTAAATGATCAGTTAGAAGTTTTTAATATACCAAATACTGAAATAGAGAAAACAAAGCTTATTGCTACGAATATAGCTAAAAAATTAAAAATGCCGTACGACGATATTATTCACATACAGGCTAATAGAAAGACAAAAGGAAATGATCAGCCTGGAACCCTAAAATTTAAAATGAAAAATGCGGAAACTCTCCAAAAATGGATACAAGCATCAAAAATTACAAAAATATTTTTAAAAGAGATTGTAGAAAATGAAAATGAAAATATTTATTCTAACAAAATAGTATTTATGAAAGAATCCCTCACACCATATAACAAAAAACTTCTTTGGAATGCTAAAGAAAAATTAAAGGATATATACCAATTCATATGGTGCAAAAAAGGCGTTATCCGTGTGAGAAAAAGTAATAACAGTCAAACTATAATACTGAGGTCACTAGAAGATATAAATAAGCTTATTTAATTCTTCATAGTTAATATTTTCTCTATTTATCCTTATTTTTGTTACTTAATTTTAATATAACTATATTGATTCTTATAATTTTACAACATAATGGATGTAATTAATAACGAAGTAACCGAATTATTTAATTGCTCAAATTTGAATGATTTCATAGCTTGTGTATCTACTAATAATAATGATATAAGTTTGTCATGTATTCATGTCAACATAAGATCCATGATTAAAAACTTCTCAGCATTAGAACAAATAATTACGCATTGTAATATAGTTTTAGATATCATTGTTGTAACAGAAGCAAATATTTCGGACTCTATTAGTAATATGTTTAACTTGGACGGTTATGAAATGCACACAGCATTACGTAAAGCGCGCAAAGGAGGTGGAATTATTATATATATTAATAAAAACCTTAAAGCAACTATCACTAAGCCAAAAACTAATACTTTTGAATGTATTTTAGGGTATATAAAAACACCAAAAAATTATTCCGTAACACTATGTGCAATCTACCGTCCTCCAAATAATACCAAACATTTATTTATTAATGAATTAGAAAAACTTGTGAAAAATATATACGATAAACATGAAATATTTTTAATAGGTGACATTAATATTAACTTAAAATCAGACAATTCCATTAAAGATACTTACAATAACATGATGTCAAACCTAGGCCTAATGTGTGGGATTTCAGATTACACGCGGATAGAAATATCTAATAATAAAATTAGTAAATCTTGCATTGACCACATATATGTTAAATCCCGCTCACTAGATATTTTAACCGCAGTACTTGACACAGTACTTTCCGACCATAGAATGATTGCAATGGCATGCCTTAGTTCAATACCCATACAAGATAATAAAATAAAAAATAAAGTTGTCATTAAAAATGATCAACTCAAAAGCCATTTAAAAAATATTAATTGGAAAGCGATAGAAAATATTAACTGTCCATTAGAAATTTATTCATATCTTAACAAAAGCTTTAATGACTGTTATAATAAATCAAAAGTTGAAATAAAATTAAAAACCAATCCAAAACGAAGTCATAATAAATGGATAAATAAAAGTATAATTAAAGCATGTCAATTTAGGGATAAATTATTTAGAAAATGGAAAAAAGATATAAATAATATGATATTAAGAGTTCAGTATAAAAAAGCAAGAAATTACGCAAATTATAAAATTAATTACTTTAAAAATAAATACTATAAAAATGAAATTATCAAATACAAGAATGACCCAAGAAAACTATGGCAGTTATTAAATACACTAACTGGTAGGATAAAAAAATCATTAGATGAAGTTATACTAAACGCATTTGATAGTAAACCCATTTCGGTCAAAGATATTTCGAATAATTTCGCAAAATCTTTTAATAACAACGTTAAAAATATAATAAATATATGTAAAATACCATTACTTGATAAAAATATTTACAAAAATTCAATTAATGTTTCATGTAGATTTATTAAGGCTGATAATTGTAATATCTCTAAAATAATAAATTCACTTAATACCAAAAAATCAGCAGGCATAGATAGTATTCGCGGAATTGATATCGTAGGATTAGGTGAAAAATTATGTCCTATCCTTGTAAAATTTATAAACAGTAGTGTAATGTCAGGAATTTACCCAAAAGATTTAAAAACGGGCGTCGTTAGACCAATAATAAAAAAAGGAAATTTCGACTCATATGAAAACTATAGACCTATAACTATACTACCAATAATTGATAAAATAACGGAGAAATACATTCATCGACAAATTCAAAATTTTTATAATGAAAATAATATACTATATAGTAATCAATTCGGTTTTCAACCAAAAAAAAGTACGACACAACTTTTATCAATATTTTCAAATTCAGTAAATAAGCATTTGAACGACAAAAAACACATTTTGGTAATATTTATAGATTATAGCAAAGCATTTGATACTCTACAACACGATGTTCTTATTGAAAAATTAGAAAATAACGGAATCAGGGGCCCTCTTTTAAATTGGTGTTATAATTATCTTTCGAATAGGACATATCGTGTTAAAATTAGCGACACGCTTAGTGATGAAGTACCAGTAACAGAAGGAACCGCACAAGGTTCAGTTTTAGGTCCCCTTCATTACCTTACATATGTTAACGATCTTCAAAACGTTATCAAAAACTGTGAAATGTACCAATTTGCGGATGATACATGTCTTCTATCGACCCATCGCGATATAAAACAAGCAATAAAAAATCTTCAATTTGATTTTGATCAACTTTCGAAATGGTCACATGATGTTGGTCTAATATTAAATGCAGAAAAAACGAAAGCCATCTATATAAGCTCAACACACAATAGATTCTCTGGAGATATACAAATTACTGCACATAGCCACCAATGTTTCCACAATCCACAAACTTATACATGTACTTGTAGCACTATCGAATTTGTTAAAACACAGCGTTACCTAGGAATTACAATAGATACAAACTTCAATTGGAAAAACCACATAAACAATGTTTGCGACAAATTACGTGCCCTTTTAGCAAAATTAACACTAATAAGACACAAAATTCCTTTCTCGATACTATTAATGTTTTATAAATCATTAGGAGAATCTATTATATCTTATGGACTAAGCACCTACGGTCTTACATTTAAATCAAATCTTGATAGAATTTTTCATCTTCAATTAAGAATATTAAAAACAATTATACCCTTATACATAAGAAATAAATAAAAAAATGATTACTTGAAATTATTTAATTACTGCAAAGTAATGCCAATTCATACTAAAATAAAATATACGTTATTAATCGAACAATATTTTAATTCTAACATTCAAATCAAATTAAATCATAAGAAAATAACAAGAAATATTACAAATCAAATATTACAAATCCCTAGACATACTAATTTTTATGGAAAACGTACACTTGAATATATTATTCCTTTGTTAATAAATAATCTGCCATCAGATTTAAAAGAAAAAATTCAAAAAAAAAACTATAAAAACATACTTAAAAAATTCTTTTTAAACCAACATATAGAAATAGCAAATAAAATGGCCACATGTATATAATAATTTATAATATATTATTTTAATTTAAAAAAAATATTTAGTTTAATAATACATAGAACTCGTACTCGTGTCGATCACTGTCTCGAATTATGTGTATTGTTTAGATGTAATTTAGATATAGTTTTTTATTTCTTATTTTATTTTATCGGCAATAAATGGTACACAGTAAAGTTTCATTGTAAGCTTATGTTGTACCTTAAATTTATATTTATCTAAACTTGTAATTTTTAAATAAATAAATAAATAAATAAATAAATAAATTTAGTAATTTTCATTTTAATATTAGACCAAGATCCAGGAACCCATTCCATAAACCATTTATTTTAAATGTCTACATTAATAACACATCATTTTACAATCCTATTGTTAGAATAAGTCGCCTTTATAATGATATTGTCACCGAAAATAATGAAATTATTGATATTTTTAATAAGAGTAAGTCTAAATTTAATAGAGAGCTCAAAGTTATTCTTAGCAAGTCTGATTCAATAACATAGGATAATAAATAAACCAACAATGTTATATAATATTTAATAACTTCATAAAATACTGCATTGTTAATAATGTTTATAATCATGAAGTGTGTACATATTTTAGGAATATAATCCAGCCCTAAAATTTATTATTAACGTACTATATTACGTAAAAGTGTATTGATTGTATTCTGTTTTGTGTACCATAGTGAATAAATAAATAAGAAGTTTAGGATATATTAACTATATCAATATCAGTTTTCTGCACGGTGTCATTGATTTTCAATTTAATGCTTTATTTCAATAAACATTTTTAACAAGTGATATAAATTACAAAATTTACTTACGCAAATTACAAAAAAAATAATCGAGTTCAGACTGAACGTCCTATATGGATTATTAGTATAATCTGTGTTAAGAATGATCATCCAATCTCCCCATTATACAATATATAATTTTGCCACAAGTATAGTATTAGTAGATGATAGTATACGTAGCTAAATGAGTTTTGGTATAAACAGTGAGAATGACAGTCAATTACGTTAACGATATTTTATCTTTATTGAAACACTGAATATTGTTTGCATCATTTTAAACGACACTTTGAACGTCACTCTGCCTTCTTCCGGCAAAATTTCCTGTCAATTGTATTGTTTAGGTATGTTTCTTAAACATCAATTTTTGGCTATTACTGTTTACGAACTTCCGAAAGAAATTTACTTAAAATTATGAATATTATTAAGTAAATCCAACAACGCCGTAATGTAAATTCTGATGAGAAGAGAGCAAAAAAACTCAACAGTAACATTTATAAATTCATATGTTTTGTAGATGTATTTAAGAGTTACATTTGAAAGTTAAATCATGTTAGATAAATTACAAATGATATACAAAATTTAATTTTAGAATTAATAGATGGTGATGCTATATGTGGGATTTTATTATAAATGCGATGCCTTGCTGGTAATTAACTGTTAACATTAACGAACATATTGTAAAGTTACAAATTTATTTTTAATTTTTGTATTTAGGTAATACTTGTCACTGTTTCTAACGAAGCAATGATGAGCACTTATATAAAAATACATAATTTCAGTGTGGTTATGTAACTGAAAAAAATATCCCGAAGAAATTATCTACTCTAAGACTATTATTGGGAGGTTTAATAGGGATAGAGAATAGGGAGCGATTATGAGAGAGGAAATAGGCAGCATAGATATTGGGCTGTAATTTTTATTTATTTATTAAAAACCAAATAAGAAGGAATATCATCTATTATTATTTATTATTAATTACTTTTTTCATCTCCTATAGCAGGTATCATTTTAAGGTTTATTTTCGGGACAAATTGTAGCTTTAATCTTTTTCCAAAGTCCAGTCTATCTCTATACAAAATAACATCAAAATGGTTTAGCGGTTTAAATGTAAAAAACGTAAAAAACAAAGTTACATTTTTATTATGAATAATAAATAATTATTAAACACTTTAATATTTTCAATAGTCGACCAAACAACAATGATACGAGTGATTGAAATGCAAATGCTGAAATTAATATGACATTTAGATGAACTGAACTGAATTAATTTATGCAGAGCTTTGATTATTAATTACTTGCTGATATTACGAGCAAGCGTATTAGTTCGCTATTCGCTTGTATGATATATTCATGGCATTCGAATATATTGTACAATAATCACTAAGTAAAGTACTCTCCTTAATTTCGCATATTAAACTAAATGTTACAAAGCAAAGAAACTACAAACTTTGCTGAAAAATAGATATACCTTCGAAACATTCCAACACTTGTCTTACTGTTGACTAAAAATAAATAAAAATATTTTAAGGTATAGGGATTTATAAGTATGTACTAACTCTATTTCGTACAATTGTATATAAGTGAATAAAATAATATAAAGAATATCATTATTATTCTAACTGGTTCACTCCAGCCGGTCAATAATATATATAGATACTAGCCGACCCGGAAAACGTTTTTTTGCCATATAAATTATTTCTAGTAAATATTTTGGTAGTCAAATAAAAATAACTAACTTATTGTAAGTGTGTAGATTGTAAGTGGTATATGACTGAAAGAAGAATGGAGCGCTGTGAACAATGACGGTCTATATTCATTTTTAAGTTCATTGTACTTTTATCACAAATTATGACAAAAAAATACATTATCACTCTCTCAGTGCAATAAAATGTACAATATTTTAGAGAGTCCATCTTTAGCCAACACAAACAAACTGGATGGATTACCCACGCGAGAATATGCCACGAATAATTTTTCGTATGAAAACACGGTGTGCCCAAATCTAAGCCACACACAGACATCGTTTGGCCTTGAGACTTATTGATTGTCATTGCGAATGGCAATCTAATTTGAAATTGAACCCGTTTGAATAAAAAAAAGCTTAAAACTTATTGTGTGAGAGAGACAGGATACTGGCTTTGTTCTCATCCCTATTTTGTGCTGTTTACGGGGAGAGAAGTGACACCGGTAGACGCCTAGCGGGAATAACTAATCGAGTGGTAACTGATCAATTATCGACCGCCGAGAGTAGAAGATTATTAAAGTACTGATATCGCTATTAAAAAATGGGGGTTGGTGGGAGGAAGGTGAAAATTTAGGATTATATGTATTTTTTCATGTCTAATCATAAAAAATTAAGATAAAAAAAAATTGTCCAAAAAAAAATTTTTTTTTTTTGCGGTGGACCATCCTTATGACTAAGTGGTATAATAAAATAGTTTACGTCCTATTCTCAGACCTATTGAATACACACATAAAATTTCATTGGAATCGGTCGAGCCGTTTCAGAGTAGTTCAATTACGTACACCGTGACACTAGAATTTTGTATATTAAGATACATAATATAAAACAATACTTATATAAAGCATATAACAAATTTACAAAAACTTACATAGATAAATATAAGCGGGTGGAGGATTACGCTCCAGCAGGATATTATATATATATATATATATATATATATTCTTTTTTTTGCTTAAAATGCTAAGAAATATGTTATTGCTGTGAGTTCGATTTTAATAAATACGAACTTGATAATAGAAGCGAATTTAGTATGAAGTATAATAATGGCAAAATTTCTTTCTTTTAGTCAATAGTAAAGTCGCCTACGAGTCTTACCATAATGACCTAGATACGGAACCCGGGAGCAATGAAAGGGTGCCATTTTCACGTTTAATGAGGAGCCTTATAAAAAAAAAAAAACTAGGGTTTTCACCTTTTAACTCGCTTTATGCTGATATTTTTAAAGTGTTTTGTTTATATGCACCTTTCACATTTAATTCCTTTTATAATATTTTTCGAAATTTATGAAATGTCTAATAAAAAAGTTAAAAAAAAATTGTTATGCTGAAAAAAGAAACTATATTTTACCATAAATCAAGTAATACTAGTTTATGTGTAAAAATGTTTTCCAAAATAGACATATAACTTCCCATTCGATTATTTAACTGGCTCCAGGGTCCGCTCGCTTCTCTCGTGTCCTCGTCCGGTCTCTCCAGAGTCGTGGGTTCGATTCCTACCCCGAGTCTGGCTTTAATATTTGTATATTATGTATGTATACGTATATTTACTTAAAAAAAAGTATTTACGTATATCAGTCGACTGTTACCTAAAACACAGACATTAAGTTGCCTACCTTAGGAGCAGACGACCGTGTATGTTAAAATAGATTAGTTATATATTATAATACATTATTATTATATTTCAAGAAATTAATAAAACGCTTCTACGCAATTGTGAAACCAATAATAATACGAGTAGTTTTTTTAAAAAACAATTCATTATTTAAAATGTAGTTAGAGTAACACAGACCAATTTTTTTTTTTGTTATCCAGGTGCGACGTCTCGGCTTAGGCAGTGGACCGCGTCCCACATTTGACTTAGCGGACCCGTATTGTTACAATGTCTCGTACGACTATGTCCCAGAACACGACCCGCACTTGGCTCACCACTTCGCCCAAAAGCCAGCCAGGAATAGAATGAAAATATTAGGCTTTTGCACAAAAGATGGTAGGGCAGTCTGCTCGTTAAAAGAATTTAACCAATACAGGAAATACCTATACAACCAGTTTATGGATCGAATACATATGGAAATGAAGAAGTTGGTAGGTAAAATTATTCTTACAAAAGAAAATCACATAGAATTAATTTTATCCTAATTATATCTGAATTTGCACCTTTACATATAAAGGCTTAATTAATAGGTATTATTAATTATTATGGTTGTCGATAATTTAAGAGTAGGTATATCAATGATGTTTATCGATATTCTTTCTATTAATTAGAGCCTAAATTATACTTCGGAAGGCTTAAATCACTAATAAACATTTAAACTTCAATCTATTTACACGACACTCATAGAAATGAGTCTTGTTATTTCAGGATATTTATGTGAGCTTTATTCCTATAACTCCTAAAACTGATTAAGATATATCGTTAATAATTTTGCATTATTCCAATACGAGCTACCTCTTAGACCTCTTAGTTAAATAGTGTTCCAAGATATTTACTTATCTTCTCTCTTCTAATCTATCGATATCAATATCGATCTAAGAGGTAGCTTATTTAGTTTTTTTTTTTTTTTACATACAGTCGTTGTTTATATTCTTTTTAGTGGTTATTTTAAATTGTGCTTGCTTATTTGTTTTCTGTGACTTTTTACGATGTTTTTGTACACCTTTTTTTTATCTCTACAGAAAAAAAAAGAAATATACCATTCAATGTAATATACACTAGAAGACCATAAATGTCCACTGTCAGTCGACGACCTCTTCTTTTATGAAGGAAAAATTTGCCACACTACATGCCTAATTTTAAAGACAAATTTGGCTAGACTGCGATCGTCTCGTATCTAATCAACGCTTCTATCAATTGATCATATTTTCTATCCAAACCTATCTTTATTATAACGATTATACTTACTTTTAAAACAAATTATTTTTAAAAATAAATATATTATTGAAAAGGATGAGCGAGCTCGTGATGACTTAACCCTCAAACGGGTAGACGTGGATGTCGCTCGACGGTTGCAAATCTTCACGAAAGTAGAACGAGCGAGAGAACACCTCGAGAGAGTCGCACAGGAACATGCTGATGAGTGGGCTGAAAAGAAGAGACTGTAAGTAGACATAGGCGTACTACCCAACTATCAATGTATATTTCAGCTCGTGGCCAATAAGGATTGCTACTCTTTCGGAATTTCTGAATTCTGTCGGAAACAGTCTTTATTTTGAATCTCCCAGTTCTAAGTTAAAATATACCTAGGTATAAGCATTTTTATATTTGCAGACGCCTTATTTTTATTAAAAGCGGTGGTGTTACACATTGATTTTCTATTAAAAGTTGAGTCGTATTTTTAGTTTAGAATTAAGAGTTTGGTTAATATATAAAATATATATTTTTTGTCATCTCTTTCATTAAACAAAATATGTTTCGTTGAATATAGCTTATTATGTAGCTTTGAGTTCAAAAGTTTCTGTACATTCCGGGTTTCAAGTTATTTTGGATATATCACTGAAGTTTGTAATGTCTGTAATTTCCTTAAGACCTCGAAATATTTAGAGGACAATGCTTAAAACTTTACTGTTTTACAAAAAAGTAATGAATTAAATCTAACAACGCGCTAATGAATTACAAATAAGTACACATTTTGATTGTCATGTTCTCTTTCAACGGAACTGTGCTGAATTTCGAGACAAAAAGTATCCATAATATATATAATTATATAGATACTGGTATCCAGCTCGTAGTATAAACTTCAATCATGCCCAATTTCATTTAAATTTGTAAAGTAGTAATGAGCGGGTCAGTTACAGATAGACAGATAAACGGACAAATATGAAAAATATCACATTTTTGGCTTCAATGTCTATTACACAGTACCCACGAATTTTTTTTTAAATCCAGTATTGTTACATTTTTTAAGACGTATAAAGTTTTTTTATAAGTATCGATCGACGACGAGTCGACGCAGTGGTCAGAGCTTTAGCTGATGCGTTATCGGTCGCAGGTTGCGATCCCTGCTCATGAACAATAAATGTATAGGCCATACAGATAAACGTTTATTTATTTATTTATTTATATATAAAAAGTAAGTGAATAATTGTAAATAATTATAACGTCAATAATACAGAATTAGTGACGATATATTTATTTAAATATTTGAACGCATTAACTGTTTTGAAAGTGATTTCTCAGAACAAAACGTATTTGTTATGTTAAAATAATACATTAATTACGTAATTACGTTCGATTCAAGTTATTATTGTAGAAAATCATATTTCTTAAGCTAACAATAAGCGTCGGATCAGTAATATGTTTGTAATTAATTGATATAACATTTCTATACTTAAGCCAAATTCGATATGGAACAAACCGTTGCTTAACAACCAACCATAGGCAGATGTTAACAACCTATTGGAAAATAATTATAATAATTATATTGTTTTATATTTATGCACAGTAATAGAAGCTACATAAAACTTGAAATAAATAATTCACGGAGTTAGATATGCTTATGTTTTATCTATAACTATCTGTTATAGAGGTAAAATATACTTGTTAACGTTATACCCAATAACTAATATCCTTTTTTTATCGCTGGGAAATGCATTTATGCATCCCGCCGCGGAGAGGCGGCGGGTATGTGGGACTCGCTGGCTCGCAGAACGTGCCAGAATACCCGCTAAAACCCAGCGGTGCCCTCATCGTTGTAATGGGGCGCCACGGGATCGCTCGCGCATGCAACCGTGACACCCCGACGGGTATAACTAATATCCTACTGAATGAATTCTAAATATTTTCATAAATATGTATACAAGTCAATTTACATGGTATTGTAAAAAAATTCTATTAATAAGAAAGACGCAGTTCGATTCGAACATAATATCGAATTGCAACATCTTTATAGTTTTATAATATAAATTTAAATAATTTAAATTACAAAAATATCTTAAAAAGAGTATATTTAGACTTCTTTTATAAACAACAGCAGATATTATAACAGGAAACTGAAATTCATTATTAATTATTTATGCATACATATTGTAAAGCTTTTCTTCACAATCCTAATCAGCGGAATTAAAACCCGCATCGTATCACCTTCAGCGGCTATGAGTCGTGAAGTCAATAAATCATTTAATTTTTTCAACGTTTTTACTCCAGTTTTACCGTGTGTGTTTCGACTGCAAACAGCACAAAGATAAAATTTGAAATAAGTGAAAAATATTTCCGCTGTTTAGCCCTTCTACTTTTTCCGCAGAACTAGCTCTAACCTATGCCTCTTGCTATCGTCAAGAGTAATTCTAGCGGTCTCAAGAAGAGCTGGAACACTGGTGGTGACAGGAGCTTCTGTAATAATTAAAAGAGGTCAATTCATCCGCTCAGTCGCTAGAAGGCTGGATAGGACCGTGATGGGGAAAACTACCTAAACATTTGTAATAAGAAAGGTAATATAACACGAAAGGGTCAACTGCCTTTCAATATGCACATCTGTGCTCAAAGAACGGTAGAGTCTTCAGCCGGAAACCACCAGTCATATGAAAAATATTGCCATAAAAAAATCCTTATGTTATCGCCGATATTGCGTGACCTACCTGATATATTTGCTATATTGATATATTGCTATTTGATAAGGCTAGAAGTCTGGAACGATTTGTTTTCATTTTTTAGATTTTGCACTCATTTTTATGTGTAGGTAATATAAGCCGTTTGCGTATCCCAAAAAAATCAAGACACTTCACTTTCCAGTCTTCTGATGCCTTTTTAGTATCTGTAATTTCAGTCAGGTACAGGTCTTTGATATTATGTAGATACAGAAGTAAGAAAGAGTTAGAGTAAGCCGTTGTATATAATAGGTAAAGTAGCTTGTGTCTAAAAAAAAATTGTAATTAAAATTTATTACTAGTCAATTCTGCGATAATTATGTTAAAAAAACTTGCACAAAATTTTGAAAAACAAAAATATATTTATCTATTATTCTGATATAATAACAAATTACATGTTTATGTAAGAATATTCAGAAACACAACACACATATTCGTTCAAGCGATGTAGAAGCGTCTCCGATGTTAAATCAACTGAAAGCTGCAGCCACACTTATGCAACCGAGCGAAACTTAGTATTTGCTTCGTTGCGTAAGTGTGATTAATGCACTAATATTAAAATTTATTGATTTATCTTGTTTGAGAAGAAACAATGTTTTGACAGTAATTGTACTTATGGAGTTTTCAAAAATCGGAAATGTTTCATACTTGTGCGAACAGCCGTAGAGTGGTTTATCTCCTTTTTGTTACTATGACATAGTGAAATTAAGTATAAAACGACTGTTTAAATAAACTGCAGTTCTAATTATTCATCATATCATGAAAAGTGATGACAGTATTTATGTAAATCCAATGCTGACGTCATTATTTTCAAAAACATTAGGGGTTCCGGTTATTCGTCATATTTTAGTTGGCGACAACTCGCAGTGAAACAAAGTGGTGAATCCAACCCTTTTCTTATAATTATGCAGAAGAGGCCTTTGCCCAGAAGTGAAAAATGTTCGAGCAAAATCTGTTAATTATTATTTGTTAATTGCAGTAGTTTTAATTTATAAATGTATTATATATTTATATGTATATGATTATATTATATATTTAGTATTGGAAATATTTAAAAGACAAAAAAAAACATTTTTTTAGAATTAATTTTCACTATTTAAAGACAAAGCCAAGAAAAAGTAGGTCATGCATTTTAATAATTTTTTTTTTTATTATATTTTTTAAGAGTGTAAATATCTACTTATAAAATATCTGTGTTTCTTATTTTATCCTGGTAAACATTACGTCTCGTGTATTTTTTCTCACCTTGCATATATTATACAATTAATATTAAGTTTAAAAATTCTAAGTGAACATTTCCGATACTATAACAGTGATATCGACAGCTCATTACGACAAGTAATTAAATGTGCTCCTACAACGTAGTTTAGCAATTATAACGACATATATACCTACATAACTATATAGCTGTAGGAGCTATCCGTAATTGTTCTCAAGCAAATTATCAACGTGAATCAAATTCTGCGAGGCTTCCGCAAAGTTTGCTTGTCACTATTAATATAAATGTATTAGATGCTGGTGGCAAACCAACTGGACAAGATAACTTTTTAACACAGAAATCGCTTTCAACTATATTATCCTTTCTAATATTATATATGCAAAAAATAACTTACTATCGCCGAGTTGCACGAAACAAATTTTAAATTTAAGTGTTTATTAAACTAATTTAATCACAAGAATCGTGATTATCTGTTGCACGAAACCTACATCTGACTAAGTTAACAAAAAAATTTAGTTTAATTAAAGACCTATCTAATGGATGATTAATTCCAACAGCTTTAAATTAATCATGAGATCAACTAATTTTAAGATTAATTGCAACTTAACTAACGGAAAGTTAGCGACGGTTTCGTGCAACTCGCCGTATATCAGTAATGAATTAAATAAAAATAATACACTAATGAGATCGAACATATAGTACTTTTGAACTTCGAAAAAAAATTATATTTATCACAAGAACTTAATTAATACCCTTTGTTAATAAATGACCATTACATTTTTCAATATAGGGGAAAGAGACGATTGCTAATTTTGATGCAATGTCCATTTGCGAACTTTTAACTTTTTTGTTAATTTATATTAATTTTAATATAATTTTAAATTTAAATTATACATAAGTATACATATTAAATCATATTAACATCATATAACATATTAATATCTATTGTGTCAAAAATATCTGCTCATTATAAAACACCACTCTTAATACTTATGTACCTTAGGTTGTTATTACAGCACGGTTTTCAGCTTATGTGCCATCTTCAATAAACCCATCAATTAGTATATGTAGAACTTTTCTAACATGATCCCTCCTTTTATTTTCATTAGTAAGAAATTAAGCGATAAATAATACTTTTCATGGCATTGGTCTTACCACGATACTACTTGCCTCAGATAAATGATAATGTGACAGATAAACATTTCTTTTTTCATAACATATTAATCAACTAAGTAGCTTAAATAAATTTAAAAAAAAAACTTGTTAAAAAGCCCAAAAATTATAGATATTTCTATAATTTTTGGCTTATATATAAAGCACACATAAGTAATTCCAACTTGATACAAGAAATCTAAAACAGCTTCTGTACGTACATGCACAACTAATACTATGCGAAAATTTCGAAGTAGTTTTATCAGCACAGCCTAAAAAGCTGGCTTGCACTTTTAACTCCAATTTAATTTTTCTTGAGAGTAAGAGTAGTCCAATTTGAAAGAAAAAAATTATAACAATATATATATATATATATATATATATATATATATATATATATATATATATATATATATATATATATATATATATATATATATATATATATATATTTAGAGACATATAGATATAATAACTTTAAAGCTCAAAGCCTCATAATATTCAAAACTTTTATACCTAAAGTTCTACGAGATATTGCTTCCCGCACAAATCTAAATTGATGCAGGCAGTGTGGCGGACTAAAATTGGTTATAAAATATTCCTTTTATTATCTTATATTGTCTCTACGTCGTCAATTTACATTTATTGAAATGGAAGCCGTAGAGGATTTTTCTTTTTACAGAAAACAGTCGTCGCAAGTTTATCACGTGTTTTACATGAATTCTTATTTAATTATATTAATTTATACATAAAGTTTCTCAAAATAATCATTTCTTCAGAAACCAACTTGTAAAGTAGCAAGTAAATTATTACATTTTAAAAATACAATACAATACAAATTAGTATCTAATTCGGTAATCGGTCACAATGTCACACTCGGAAATCGAATTTATAATTTTTATAGCTAAATGCGATAACCAAATTTATTATTATAAAACCAAATAGGAGTTGCCTAGTAATTAAATAAATAATAGGTACTGAAGTAATGTTTCAAAAATATATTGAATGGAATTCATAATGTAGTACCTACAATAACCTTCCATTTACTAATTTTTTCATCTGAATAAGATTGAATTTATTATTATTTCTGTACAAAGTAACATTTCAAAAGAGGTTTCGATAACAATACAGCTTTGTACAAAATTTACCTAACTAAAACGACTTTGATAAAGTATTTTGTTTCTTTTTTGTTAGAAAAAAAAAAGTTTAACCTAGAGGATATTGATTCGGAAATATAGCTAACAAATTATATCAATTCAGTTGATTAATGAAACGTAATATGAAGCGATCCTAAAGAAAACAATTAGATATTAGAGAATTAGATAATTTAGAGAATAGTTTTGTAATTTGTTAAGGAAGAAAGGTAAATGAGATGGAGACAACTCTATACGAGTATATGTTGTATGTTGTGGATCCTAATATGGATCCATCGCTACATATAGGTGGGTACTTCAGGATTAGAGGTATCTTAGAATTTTCTTATATACCTGTATATGTACTTTAACAATATATTCTTAATGACATGTTAAGAAAAGGAAATATAATTTGTCAAACTGAAACTCGTTCTAAAGTAATAATATTTGAACATTTAAAACAGACATTGTTATATTACGCAACAATACGTAAACGGTGTAAAAGTGATTAATAGTCCCAGTTCGTTACTGTTCACTTTTCAACGTTGGTTTTTCAAAAATTACCTATTCTTTTGAACAATTAAGCGGAATTTCGGCAGTGTTTGTGTTTTTTTATTTGTATAACGAGTACAGTAACGAACGTGAGTATAGAAATTACAATGACGAGAGTAATCATTGAAATTATTAGTTGTTGACCGAAATTTTGCGTGTGTAGAAAAAATTCTTATTTGCAAATTTAATTTTAGAAACAATTGAATAATTAATGTTTATTAATTTAACAACAATAAGGTATATATCGCAACATTAAATGTTAGAACACTAAGGTTAGACTATAGATTAGAAGAAATGGAAGAAGCTATAACACCTATAAAATGGGACGTCATCGGTCTTTGTGAAGTGAGAAGAATAGGAGAAGAGATAAGAGAATACAACGAATATATTTTTTATTTTTATGGTAAAACACAAGGCATGTACGGGATGGGATTTTTGGTGAAGAAGCACTTGAAAGACAAAATAGTAAGTTTCCAAGGAATATCTAATAGAATTGCAGTGGTTAATATACAACTAACCGGACCCAAACAACCATGGTCGATTATTCAAGTTCATGCACCAAGAGAACAAGATAAAAAATTAGCTAAAGAGAAATTCTACAACGATCTTACAGAATTGATGCAAAAGATTAACAAGAACGTAATCGTCATGGGAGATCTTAATGCCAAAGTAGGAAAAAAATCAAACAAAGACGAATTTATCCTTGGAGATTACAGTACCGGTGACAGAAACGACAATGGGCAGAGGCTTATAGATTTTTGCTTTGCTCATAATTTAAAAATAATGAATAGCTTTTTCAAGAAGCGTAAATCAAGAAAGTGGACATGGCTAGCCCCAAACGGCAGAGATAAAAACGAAATAGATTTTATACTTGCTAAAGAAAAAGATGTATTTACGGATATTAATGTAATAAATAAGTTAAACTTCAATACAGATCACAGAATGGTACGAGGAGCTATAACCAACACAAATAACAATTTAAGAAAGCACATTATACACTCCACCAATAATAAAACAACTACAACATCAATACCAAAAAATATCTTAAGCGATCTAAGAAACAAATTACAAGAAACTGATGAAATCAAATCAACGCAAGAAAAGTACAACTTCTTGGAAAAAGAACTGATAAATTTGATCAAATCGAGTACCAAAAAAGAAAACACAAATAAATTAGGAGAGGAAACTTTAAAGTTAATGGAAACAAGAAACGGAATGTTAGGTAACCGAAGAGATAACAAACAAAAAATAGCAAGCATTAGTAAAAAGATTCACGAATCGATCAGAAAACATAAGAAAGAAGAGAGACTGAGAGTACTGAGAGAATAAATAGAGAAAACGGGTGGAATTAACAAAGGCCTAAAACAGTTAAAAGAATACACACAATGGATACCTAACATAAAGACTAAAAGCAAAAAGAATAAAAATGAGAAACTGACGGCAAAGAGATTATCAATAGTAAAAGTAGCGACAGAATTTTATAAAAAATTATACACAGAGACAGACAGTACATTACCAGCAGAAGAAGAGAAGGAAATCCACGAAGAAGAAGAACCTTGCATATTAGAATCAGAAGTTATAAAAGCCATACAATCTCAAAAAAGCGGTAAAGCACCCGGATACGACAAAATATCAAATGAAATACTTAAACAATCTTTGACCGAGATATCCAAATTTGTGACGAGTCTATTTAATGAAATAATAACAACTGAACAAATACCCATTCAATGGACGAAGACAACCATTATCTTACTACATAAAAAGAGGGACAAAAACGAAATAAATAACTATAGACCCATAAGTTTAATGCCCAATTTATACAAAGTGTTTTCTAAAATAATACTCGGCCGAATAACGAAGCAACTAGAAAAAAAACAACCAAGAGAACAAGCTGGTTTCCGCGCCGACTATTCCACAATCGACCACATCCATGTTGTGAAACAAATTATTGAAAAATTCAATGAATATGGACAAATATAATATATGGCATTCGTCGATTACAATAAGGCTTTCGATTCTATGAGCCATGCTTATATTTGGAAGACGCTAGAAAAACAGGGTGTAGAAAGAAAGTGCATAAGAATCATAAAAGAGATTTACAAAAACATCACAGCAACGATCCAACTTGAACAACAAGGCGAAGAATTCGGAATTCAAAAAGGCGTAAGACAAGGTGATCCACTTTCCCCGAAACTTTTCATAGCAGTGTTAGAAGACATATTCAGGAATTTAGACTGGGAACATCTTGGAATCAATATAAATGGATCAAACCTAAATCACTTAAGATTTGCCGATGATATAGTGTTATTCGCTGAGAAACCAAGTATACTACAAACTATGCTACAACAATTAGACCGGGAAAGTGGAAAAGCAGGGCTATCCATGAATCCAATGAAGACCAAAGTAATGACGAATGCCGTAAGGGAAAATATAGTAATAGTACATGAAAGTATTGAATATGTAGATGAATATATTTATTTAGGACAAACTATCTCAATAAACGACCAATACTCCAAAGAAATAGATAGAAGAATAAGCAACACTTGGAAGCGATACTGGTCTCTTAAAGAAATAGTTAAAAATGAAGCAATCCCCCTATAGCAATAAAAAGCAAATTATATAACACATGCATACTCCCTTGTCTTACTTATGGATGCCAAACTTGGCCTAGTACAAATAAAAACAACCAGAAACTTATAGTTTGCCAGCGCAATATGGAACGAAGCATGCTAAACATACGATTAAAGGATCGATGGACAATTTCAAAAATAAGGAAAAAAAAACAAAGGTCAATGATGTACTAAAAAATATAAGAAAACTAAAATGGAACTGGACTGGACATATAATGAGAACTAACAAAGAAAAATGGACGAAGGATGTAGTAGAATGGTATCCTAGGAATGGGAAAAGGCAAAGAGGAGGTCAAATCAAAAGATGGGAGGACGATTTACCAAAAGGATGGAGAAGGTCAACTGGAAATAGAGAGAAATGGAAGAAACTGGGGGAGGCCTATGTCGATAGACAACCTGACCAACAAACTGGTTGCTAAATTGTTGTTGCTAAATTTATAAGACTTATTTTAATTATTTTAAAAGTGTTATTTTACTTTAAAATGTTAAAACTGTAATACGGTCAGTGAATAAAGGCTTTATTATTATTATATTATTATTATAATTTGTAAATAATTTAACTAAAAATATTTCTTTTTTAACGCCGTTAGTGGTGTTTTTTAATTTGTCAAAAAGGTTAAACCGAGTCCATTTATTTCATTTTAATCAAAATTCCAGATAATAAAATTTAATTATTTTATGCTTTCATAGTAAACGCTTAGCAATGATAAATAAGCCAGATAGTTATGACATGTTATTTTGTAAGCGTAGGATGTAAAGATAGACACAATAAAGACCAGGATTAAGAAAATTATCGACTATTCGCTAATTGATATTGTCAATACTGTTTTCTATATACTTTTTTATATATCGATACCTGGCCTTATAATCGTAACAAATAGGTAAGTTAAGAATTCTTTTAAAGAGAGCTATGATGGATTACTGATTCAAATATTGTTTGATTGACGCATTTTGAAATTTATACTTAATTGCACAGTAAAACGTTTTTACAATTTTTAATCAATTTAAAATTTGGCAAGGGTGAAATTATGTTTAGAAGTGATATCTACCAGTTAACCTATGATGGTAGGAGATGATGTTACCGCGGGGTGTAATAGTGCAAAGTAAAACGAGACAGTAAAAATATAGTCAACATATACATATCAAGATACATACACTACATAAATTATATAGGTACATACAAAAATATACATACATACGTATATATATATATATATATATATATATATATACATATATATATATATATAGAAACATAAACATATGTACATAGAAATGTACATTTGACGTCTGATAAATTGTGAGTCACTTCGAAGAGAAAATGATGCTACACATATACATATATATAGTATATAGGTATAATAATAATGATTTATTCATAAAAAAAAGGGATTCACAAACAATAAAGAGTTCCCTGGTTCTTGTGATAAGCAAAAGCCTGAGCCACAATGGACCAGTGTGCTCTTCCATTATTTATACCTTATTATACATAAGAAAACTAGAGAAAATACATTTCCAGTAAATTATAAAAAACAAGAAAAATATTAACAATAATAATGGATGATCCTTAAATGTGTGTATGTGTATTTGTGTGTGTGTGTGTGTGTGTGTGTGTGTGTGTATGTGTGTGTGTGTGTGTGTGTGTATGTGTGCGTGTGTGTGTGTGTGTGTGTGTGTATAATATATATATATACAAAGTATAATTGAAATAAAATTATATTTATATAATTTACCCGAATTTATTTTAAAAAATATATATCATTTTAAAAAGCTAAAGAGTGAGTCAGCGACTAGCTAGTTTAGTTTCTAATATCTTCAAGATTATTATTATTTACCTAAACTGAGTAAAATGCTAAGCTAACACAAGTGGTTGAAAGGATTTTAGGTTAAGATTGCAGTTTGAGAAAACGTCTAGAATTTGAAAGGGAACATTTTCTGCTATAATTTTCGTTTTACAAAAGCAAATGTCAGTTGACCTAACGAATAATATGAATTGCAAAAAAATGCAGAATTTGCATTGAAATTTTACTTCAAATATTCGTAATCGTGAACTAGCTTCACTGGTTTATGTATTTATTTATTTTTTTATATTTTGAACAGCTTGCTACCATGTCAGTACTTTTCTGTCAGAGAGACCGAACCATTGTTAAATTGAGTGTCATTGGTACTTATATATAACAACATATAATATTTTATCAATACGACTGATCTGGTGTAGACGGCCGTTCTGGTGTAGTGGTGCGAGTAGTCGCCTCAACGGCGGTTGCGGGTTCGATTCCCGCTAGGAGCAGATATTTGTATTTGTATAAATATTTGTTTCCGATCTGGGTGTATTTCCTTGTGGGTCTCCCCACCGTGCCTCCCAGGATTCAGTTCAGTTCAGCTCAATAATTTATCAAGATAAATTTTTGATTAATCTCGTGGTTATCGCCGATACTAGCTCATTCCTATTTGGAGCGGATAATTATATGTGTTCAAATATTTGTTTATAGATTTAGGTGATTCACCTTATCCATTTGATACGTTCATTGGTCGATTTTAATGAATGGAGAGATCAGATGATAAAAGCTCTGCGAAATATTCAATATTGTGTCAGATCCAGACTAAAATAATACGCAGACATTGGTATAAATAGGTAAAATACCAAATACAACCTTTTAACATTTTCTGACTATTCCATAATCGGATAACAATTTCTATTTCATTTGAGCTTACTAAGCTTTTTACTATTGTTTCATATACTCTTTATAGATTTCAAATAAACGATAAGCGACCTGTATATTTTTTTTTTTTGCTATCTGCAAAGTAATGCGATGTTTTGAAAATCGTAACAAGTTACTTAATCATATAATTTTTTTTCATATAAAATATTTAAAACTTTAACATAAGACACATGTTGAGATTTACTTTAAACGATTTTATTTAAATTTTAAAGCATTATCAAGAAAAGGGAAAAATCACTTTCAGAATTTCATAACATTTAATGGAAAAATTCGGTTTTAAGTAAATTGAATTATCGGAACATTGATCAGACAGGCTCTGGATATCGAATTAATGTTATCTATAGTATGAGTCTTATCGTAATAACCTTAACATAATAACTCAATTTAGCGATAAATGATATTGTCGTTTGGTAATAGAAAATTCTTAAAAATGTATTACTATAGTGAAAATAGCTTAAAAGTTAGTGAAAGTTTAAAAGTAGTATGAGTTTGGTGAAAAAGTTTTTATTATAAGTATTCTTAGAAAAAAGGGAACAATTCAAATATAATGATGTCATTAAGTATTAAGGATGTCATACTTGTAGACAGCTTCAAACTTGTAATCATTTTGCGAATAGATAAGTATCTCATTTTTACTTATTTTTGACGGGCTGTAGCGATGAAAATACTTGTAAATATATGTATGATGCGCAATGCTTACATTTTTTCTTAAATCACTATAATTGAGGATATACATATAATCGTTTGAAAACATGCTATATACGACATATTATGTGTATCACTATATATACTCGCTAATAAGTCTTCGGACCCTGCTTTAAACAAAAGTAAGTTGGCACGGAGCCACTTATTTTTACAAGAAATCTACCGGTAAATCAGACGTTAAATTCTATGCTAGGAAATAATCTTACAGCGTGTAAAAACTAGATTTCGTTCTGCCTGTTGTGTTTTGTTCTGTCTCTACATCAGGTACACCCCCGTAATATAAATATATTTTTACGTAATCATAAAAATTAAATCACTTTTTCTTGAAATAAGCATAAAGTGATTTTCAACTGGTAACCTTCAAGAGTTCTTCGCAAATAATAGTGTCTACCGATGCGACAAACTTGCCGAGAAGAAAAAGATTCAGTTGATAGATTTTACTGACTTATTATTTTGTCAATATAAAAATTTATAGAAAGGTAGATTACCATGCATATATAAATTTTTAGAGACATAGATAGTAATAATTTTGACACTTATCTTAAAACCTAAACTTCTATGTATGACATCATACAAGTTATTTTATAAAAGATATCGTAAAATTTATTAAAATAATATTTTATTGGCTATATCTTTTATCATGTAGTAGTGTTGTATAGAGTTAACTATACCCTAGTGGAAAGTCAAGATAATGCTCGAAAAAAATACGTAATAAGAATGCAGTTCAAATGACGTTACGTCAAAGACAAAGAGCCTTTGACTCTCTTCCTCATAACCTTGTAATTTAAGCCGTTTCTAAATAAAAAAGGAAAAAAAAAATGTCATAAATATGACTATATTATTCTGTCTTACCTGCATTTTATTTTATCTGCTTTCATGAAACAAAATGTACAATACTTACCACTTTCTATAAGAGATTAATATTCAAATGTATCTAGATAGTCCCAACTTATGTTGCGCAATCTAAACTTAAAGCTTTCATGAAACTTGTAAACTTGGTTCACATTTGCATAACCCATTTAACTGAGTCATTCGTCAAGCGACGTCGGCACTACAATCAAATATAGGCTGTGCATTGCTGTGTAGATAGTGTTGGCTACAATGTTTGACAATTTACATCCAATGTTTGCTGCCACTGATTTGTGAATTCACTGATTGTTGATGTGTTATTGACAAACAGATACATTGATTGTATGCGAGAAATTCGTTATTAATGCCGTCGCCGCCGTCGTTATTACAAGCCGTCTTTATTACTTTGTTTTCGTAATGTTTACAAATAGATAGTTTAATTTATGTCTATTTTTTGTTTAAAATTGAGATTTGTTACTGTTTAGATAATAAAGACGTATGAAAATAAATATGATCACTTTTACAATTTCTCAATATTCAATTCAAGCCTTTGTTCATAGTGTGAAAGTGATTATGTTTACCCAAATTTTTTTTTATTGTGTATGGAACTTTTTTAGTCCAATAAATTAATTCCACGCTGCGTTATATCATGAAAATAAATAAAGAATCGAATTATCACATACCATCAGGAATTCTTTGCATATACCTCCCCTTATTATAAATAATAATAATAAATATAATTATAATAATAATTCTTTCAAAATCAATGTTAATTAAAATAATTAAATATGAGTCTTAAAAATAAATATGAGTCTTAAATAACTAAGGTCCTAAAAAACACATTATAAATCTTTCAAGAAAATCTAAAACTAATCCTAGCTGCAGTTTTCTTACGTTTTTGAGCTTTCCTTTGCGAATAGCGTACGTAAATCAAACCGGCTGCGCTACTAAGATTTAATTAAAAGAAGGCAACGGAACGAGACGAAACTACGAGAGACACATTGTAAGCATTGAAAGCTTAGTTATATAGAAGTAGTATAGAGAGGTTAGATAATTGCTACAACATAATTAAAATGAATCTTCTGAAACATTTTACACTCATTTATATAATATAATGTTAGTAAATTTATGCCTCCTGAACATGAATAAATAAATAGCGAGGTGCTTATTTATTTTATATCATTAAGAATGTTGTATATCTATATAAAAGACGAGAAGGAATAATAAAATTGTAATAAACGATTATACAATAATAAAAATTATTGCATTATCAAGCTTATTATTTGGTTCAAGATTATATAAATTACAAAAATGGTTGGGTTTAGTGGTACTGGCTTTCATAGAAGATATATGACAGAGTTTATAATGGTTGAATAATATTTTGACAGTTTTTTTCACCTGCACATCTTATATCTTTAAACGAGCAATTCTTGTATATATATATATATATATATATATATATATAATCTGAATCTCGGAAACGGCTCCAACGATTTTCATGAAATTTAGTATGCAGAGGGTTTCGGGGGCGATAAATCGATCTAGCTAGGATTTATTTTTAGAAAATGTCGTTTTATCCCTTTTTTTACGCAATTGAAAAATATCATTAGAATACGAAGGCAAATTTCGCTGTCATTGACAATCTTATAATAGCTCGAATAGGAATCGGGCGAATTAGAAATAAGAAAACTCGGGTTCGAAACCAAGTGTCTACAGACCAATTTTTTTTATCCTTTTTTTTTTCAAAGTTTTTTCTTTTGTGAGAAAAACTATTATAGAAAGCTTTTTTTATTTAAATTACCAGTTCCTATTATTTTACTATTATGTCAGTAAGATTGAAAATATTTATGTTTCATCGGTATGTAATGTAATGTAATCTACGAGTAAATATTATTTAACCGAGCAAAGCTCGGTCATCCAGGTACTGAGTTTTATTTTAGTATGTTGTTAGTTGTATGATTGAAGCTTGTAACTAACTGCGATCCAGAAAGCGACATCAATGCCATCTATTATGATAGATTCGTACTTCAAAGTGCGTAACTTTGCGTAAGAATAAAGATTTGTCTTTGTTTTTTTTTTCGTCTTTTTTAGTTTACTGAGTTTTTAATATGAATATTAGTTAATTATCAGTTATAATTATTATATTAAAATCTTTTAACTTACCTATGTTGTTTTCCTCTAAAGCTGTTATTCAAAATACAATATTTAAATTACAATAACTTTTGATAGTGCAAAGTGGTTTCGATTTAATAAAGGCGTGTTACCTCAGTGATACCTGTTCAAACAAACAGACAGTAAGACAGACAAACATTTCTAAAAATGATAGAAATGTATACATATAAATAGCGTTTTTAGACCCCTACAAATATTTTCGTCAAAAAATTCTGAAAAAACAGACACGTCGAATTTACAATTTTATTACATGTATAGATATCAAATAGATTGATTTATGTAAATATATCCTAATTTCGAAGAAACTTTTAGCATTATTATGAGGATGAAACAGAGACGTAATAAGTATATACCTAATTTTCTCAATAGTAGTTTAATGCTACATAATTGAATAATATACTTACAGAGCAAAAGAACAAGAAAATAAAATACAAGCTAGAATGAAATATTTGGCAGAATTTAATGAAAAACAACGCATGGAACGTGCTGCGCGAGCGCACGAAAAAGAAAATCGGATCAAGCAAAGAGTACAAGCAGCAGCTGAAATGGAACTCCGACGAAAGATAACTATGGTCCGACAGTGGAGAGCTAATGAAAAGAAAAGATTGTCTAGATTAAAGCAAGAAAGAGAAGCAAAACAGAAGCGTTTAGAAGATGAGGTAATGATTAACTATATAACAACAATAAATATAACACTCTTTATTTCAAGCTTAACTCATAATATTTTTATGAAATTCATAATTAGCAAAAAAAATTTCAATTTTAATTTCAATTTTTTCAAATTGAAAATTATATTAATGAATTGTAATAAAAAATATGTGGAGAAAAAAAAATGGAATAAACAAGATTAATACAAACACACAATTGAATTAAAACTAAAGATACAAAACAATAATAATATAGAGAGATTTTGTGAAAAACGACTTTAAATAAGGACCTTTGTCGATGTACACTGTAGAATATACAAATATTATATTATATACTTACATTCATACAAACTCTTCGAGTCAACATATTTCTCCGAAACGACAGCGCACAATGCTCGTATTCCATGTCCCTATTGTTATCAAGACGTTCTGTAATATTGTGACAGACCATTAAAACTCAATCATTTAGTTCAAATGATATCAAGTTATAACTGAGTGTATTTTTCTCCACTTATTTTTTAAATATTCTTGAAGCAGTCACCAAGTCACATTAAGGGGCTCGGCAGAACCACGTGTCTGAATAACTGTTACCATGTCCATCATTGTTCCATTTATCTGTTCTATAAATCTTTGTATCTTTATATAAATCCTGAAAAGCCTTGCTGACGTGAAACCGTCCCTCACTCCAGATCCTAATCCTAAGACTGACTCTTAATGTAGTTTTTTGTTAATAAAGTGTGTTCATTATAATGAATGCTGCGTCTGAAATTTACCTAATTTACTAATATATGGATTGAAATTAAGTGAACTATTATTGTAGAATGTTTTTCTTTTTTATTAGGCGAACAATAAATGGCAAGCACGAGTCACTGCTCAAAATCAAAAAATTCAAGAAGAAGCAATTCTTCTGAAGCTATACACAGATGATATGAATGCCGCTGCAACAAGGAGAGCCAAGTAACCATACAATATACCTACTTAATCTATATTATTTACTCAATATTGTTGTAGGCTAATTATTTTTGTTTTCTCTTCCATGAGTATTTACTGAACAGACTTATTCCCGTCGAGAGACTGTTTTTACTTCAACTTTTTAGCACCACTCCACTTTATTATATCTCTCTCTCTACCTATAGAGAGTGGTGTGAGTGGTATAACGAACCATATTTAGTTCTGGCTTCAAAGAAAAGTAATAGTAATAATAACTCTTTATTGTACACTAGGAATAAGCGACACCTCAAATAAAAAAGGAAATAAGTACAAAAGGTAGTCTATCGCTAAAGAGCGATCTCTTCCAGGCACCCTCAGTAATCTTCCATTATACCTACTAAAAATCCAACTGCTATTGCATCTATACTTATAGTATATAGCGTAACTATTTTCTCTCCTTGGCTTTCCCAAAACTCTGTCTCTGTGTGACTCTGAGAGTAATTCCGTTTGATCTCACTAGTTAATAACTTTTGCCATTATCATGAGAAGTAATTTAAACATTCTGTAGTTCATGCAAGCTTTAGAAATACTTCCTTTCAGGAATACGCCTAGGCCCAAAAATATGATTTTATAGGTATTTACGGAACAGAAATTTATTTACAGCTTTTTGGCGCAGTAGCAGCAACAGCAGTAACAGTAGCTGTAGCAGTAACGGTAGCTAAAGTAGTAGCGGTAACAATAGCAGTAGTATACCCGAAATTATTTTGTTTCTTTAAAAGTGCCGTCCTAATTAACAATATGTATGTATTGTCTTATTATATAAATTTTGCTTAAAATAGATAAATAAATAGCAATATAAAAAAATTTCACCTAATAATAATAAATTGTTCTCTAATCACGTACCTATTTATTGTCGAACGTCAAAAATCCGGTGCCGCGGCCGGTACCAACACGATTATACCACAATATGCAGCCTAACAACTGTTTTCAAAAATTGTAATAAGAACCGGGACAACCGCTTATTATTCTTTCCAAGTCGTTATGGTATCGGTATTTGTATAGACTATCGTTACGTACAATTACTTAGCTCAGAGTTATTCCTGTCATATTGTCACCCTACAAAAACTGTCACTTTAAGCATTCAACTTTATTTAGCTTATAGCTATTCTTAGTTAAAATATAATTACAGAAAAGCTGAGATATATGCGTACAATACAGACTTAGAGCTACAGCGCATCAGACTCGCGAACTTCAAACTGATGCACGGTGGCACGGCGAAAGCAGCACAGCTCGTTAGAAAAATGGGCATTGAATTCGAAAAGGTAAAACACAATCATAATTAAGAACCTTGTTAAGAGTTTTCTGACTTTAGATTAGGTTATTTTTTATTTTTTATTTTGCGGGATGTAAATTTAATTCAGAAATATTTTTCTGACACAATTAAATTTTCTTGTAACATTTTGAAATTTTCCTATTTTTTTGTAATAATAATGTATACAGATTAAATTATGCGTTTGAGCCATTATGGCCTAGATCAGTGATTCTAAACCTTTTTTTTTTGTTGCGGCACATATTTAACGATGTCAAAATTTGGCGGCACACAAAGAAAAAGATAAAAATTATTTACTTACTACAACACACTGCATAAATAGTTTATGACAAAAATTTTAAATATACGAAATAAACTAATATATACTACAATAATAACTTAACGTTTATTAAGGAAAAATTTTTCTTTTTAAATGATATAATTTAATAATATGAACACTATTATATATTTGCAAAATTTGGAGGCACACTTTTGAAATTTGGCGGCACATAGATTCTAGAAAGTAAAACGCGTGATTGTAACCGGGAAAAGGACGTGGCTTTAAATTTGAGCTAACACCTTGAAATGTTTATATAGTTTTATATAGTGCTTGTTTTTAAAAACTCATTGAGGTCTCGACGGTTAAAGAAACGTGCATGTTTTAGAAGAAATTCTGAGAGCAATCCGCAGTGGAACAGCGAGGCGGAATTAGCATAAATCTTTCTCTCTTACTTAATAGGAAATTAAATGATTGTTACAGTACAATAATAAATCAAATACTTAAATACTGAATAAAATTTAAATAGAATCAGTACTTAATAACAAAACTCGTGAAATTTTGCAGAGGAGTTCCCTATATAAAATAGGTGGTAATAATTAAAGCGTTTTTTATGCGTTGGATACCTTTTTTTGCAATGCAGCGATCAGTATAACTAGCTGCTGCTCTGTCATTGTCTGAGTGTTTATAATGATATTTACAAATGTTTTATGTCACACAAACATTTGTTGTCTATGTGTCCGGACAGGGTACTCTCATGTGTAAGATTACTTGTATTACGATTACTGACTTATTGACAGTCAAAGCGTGGAGCAAAGGGCATGAGCCCCGAATTAGCGCAGCGCCTAGCAGCGGAGGCGATGACGTCAGCGGTGTCAGCGCAGGGCGACGCGCTAATGACTCTCGGCCAGGCTCGCGCGCGTATGGATATGGAGACGGTCCTACCGACTGCGCCTATTAAGCTACTGGATGAGGTAAGTGTACCTTTTGTAGGCTGCATTTACATTGATAAAGAACGGTAAGCGAATTATTGTAAAGAAATTGAACATACACAGCTCACTTTCACATCAAATTTATGACAGAGAGTATTGAATACATAATAATCCCAAGGTTTGCGTATTTACGGTAAATATTATATAAATTTTAAACAACTGTAGCTTAAAGTGACAGCTGTGTTTTCTTTAACTTTATCTACGATTAGCTGCCAATTTAATTAATTTTATATCATTTCAACAAATATTTGCTTTAGCCGAATATTTTCGCTTTATTATTTCACTTTAGATTTATCAGTTTGTTTGATTTAGCAAACACCTGATAATAATTTTAACATTCGGACGAAATTTATTACACCTTTTTGTTCGTGTAGGTATATTTCCAAATTCTGGTACATAAGAAGTTTCATAAAATATGACTTGTTTAGATGCTTGAAACCGCTGTCATGGAGTTTGCAAGAAGACGTGTCAATCTACTTTTACGAGACATTCAACGAACGGTACGCTCAAGAGCTGCTCTCATATTCTTTCAAAACATACGTCCTGGTCCTGCTAAGAAAAAGTAAGTATGCAAAAATAATGCTATTAATAATTACTGGATATTCTGAAATAAAAATATATTAATAAAACAGTAACTATAACAAAAACAATAAACTTCTTTATTATAATATAAATCATGTCCGTTCTGTGGAATTTGCCGTATCCGTATGTATCAACTGCAGACAGTAGTTTGCGTAGAACAAATATCGCGATTTCAGTTTGGAGATGAAACATTGTCGATAAATGACCCACTACTGCGTAACAATATTTTCTCGCCTAGTAGATTAATACGGAGCTTACTAACTCGTACATTCGTTATCAACCTATAAAAATAACAAAACTTTATAAGCTAGAAAAGTTTATTAAAAAAAGAAAGTTAAAAAGACATAATCAAAAACACTAGGGCATCCAAACCGCCGCGCTGGTCGCTACAGATAGCAGCGGAGATGGCACGACAACAAGTGCACACGCGCGGCGCTTCCATAGTCTTTGGTGAGATCGTCAACATCGCCGCAGAAGAGTACACCGAATTGGATATGAAAAGTGTGAAGGACAGACCGCCTACACCTGTGGTATGATTATTTTTAATACCTTTTACATTTATGTATGTGTCTACTGCTGCTGCTGTTGCTGCTGCTAATGATACCTACTGCCCGTTAAACCACAAGACTGCACTAAAGTCTACTAGGTTAATTTTGATATCGTAGGTCATTTTTTTTTAATATGTTTAACAGCACACAAGGCCGTCTGTCCCTAAGATAGGTAACTTAATGCCTGTGTTTTAGGTAACAGCCGACTGATATACATTAAATTAATTAAGCCCAGAACATGATAAAAGCGTTGATTATTTTCCATTAGTTTTAATTAATTATAAAACCTTTTCTAGAAAAATACAGCAAGCATTGTATCTGTGAGTGCATTATAACCTTCGTGAAGGTATACTTTCCAACTGTTTTTGTGAAAAGTTAGATATGTAGTGAAAGGAAACAGATCAACAAAGTGAAAAATACAATATTTAGTATAGTATCTTGTGTTACCTACATATACACATATATTTATATCTCATAGTAATTAGTATCATAGAATCACTCGTTTTTGTTTTCTCCAGCCATCTAAAACAAAGCTTGCTGAAGTAACATTCTCGGATCGTGTCGAAGATCTCCCTGATCCGGTGTCGGTGGCGTCTTACTTGCCCGAACGAAGGAAATTGCTCGAGGTACTTTTTCTTGTACGGAATTTTAATTAGGAATCAGTGTTTGGTTCTTAATCACGTCATGTTTCTTCATTCGAAATATTATTCTGTCTTATTTAAATTTAATAAATATTGTAATAGAAATGGATACATTATATGTTTTATGTATTTTTAAAATTGGAGATAGGAACCATTTTTGTTTTACTTTATCTAATTAATTAGCTCGATAACAACCGGATAGTGTGTCCACTACATATACGATATAAAGTTACTTTTTCCTGGACCAAGATTTTAACGTATTTAACGTTCGACAAATGGGGCAAAATTAAAATTATAACAAAATACAAAATAGAATGTTTTCACTTTATACAAAGTAGCAATAGAACAAAGAAAATTTAAATTTTAATTACTTTACCTACTTAAAAAAATGGAAATGATAAATACATTTTTGGAGCCTTTTCTTAAATTAATATTAATTTCTTAATAATTATAAATTTTATAAATAATTAATTCTAGCAAAAAAACTACGTTATATAAACGAGAGTAAAATTTAGTTGAAATAATATGCACTCAGGTATAAGTTACAAATTTAATAGGCCATTACTGCTTCTTTAGCATTACATTTTTCTTTGCGAAGCTTTGTTGCTTGTAAAGCATTGAAAGCGCTACAGTCTGCCGTAGTTCTATGAATCAATTTCACGTTTAACGTTTTGCTTGAGCAATTAAAATGCAATGAATTTATAACTCAGTCAACCTAGAAAATTTATGCAGCCATGCACAAAAACATTTATCGACAAGCTGAAAGTGATTTTCTTTTTTTTTTTTTTTAATGTTCAATTATTCTCGTGATAATTTTTCGGCATTTCCATACGTGTCGACTTTTCTATAAAAACCAGTTTTGACTCGCTGATTTTATTTATACCTAAATCAAAGGGAACATATATAAAACGTGACGATTGAAAATGTTTCATTTATAATGACGAGACGTCAACGTGAAAACGAAACATGCTACGTTTTTTCATAATACAAAGCAATACCGACCCATTTTATAATATGTTTTGCTCTTAGTTTCACCAACTAAGCATTTCACATCTCATTTGTGTTTTAATTATCATAGTTATATAGCAATTTAATAAGATTTTTTAAATAAAATTTTATTTTAAATACTATGTATGTAATTGAAATCAATTGTTTCTGTATTAAGATGATAAACGTGGCTGCTAGACTCATGTCTCGCTCCGTCGTCCAACGAGTTATGAAGGGCATGGATGTAACTGTGGGCAAAGTTACTTTACCACACATGAGGCATCCGAGTTAGTACAATTGTACATATAACATTAATTATTATACAAATACAAATTATTATATTTTTTTGTAGATTTTGTTGATATAATTGGAACTGAACTGAATCAGCCTGTAAACGTCCCACTGCTGGGCGAATGCCTCTTTTCCAACTACAAGAAGGGTTGGCGCCTAATCCACCAAACTGCTCCACTGCGGATTGGCGGATAATTTCTCTTCCATAAGTAACGATCGTTATCAGATGTCTGTGATAACAACGGGGACCGCCGGCTTTACGTGAGACCCACAAGGACATACACCTAGACCGGAAACAAATATTTATACAAATATAAATATCTGCTCCGAGCGGGAATCGAACACGCGACCGCCGGCGTTGAGGCGACTACTCGCACCACTTCACTAGGACGGTCGTTCGATATCATTATACGTCGGTCGATATCACCTATATTAAAAAAAAAAAGCTTAGGTAATTATTATATTACCAACTGAGAGTCACTACACTAACAATACACGCATTTATATAACAAACATTTATCTTATTTCATACATTACTTTACATAAGGAGTAGATAATGGTAGTACTCAGGTAGAAACTATTTAAGAAAATTCTAGAAGTTTAAAAAGATGCTGAACGGAAGAGTGGATCAACTCACAAAAATTTATAATTAAAATTGTTGTTGTAAATAATGAAAATAATATAATGTCATAAATTATAATATAATTTAATAATCACTGATAATATCTTCCTCTGAACAACTCCAACTCAACTATTCTAGTGGAATGGGGTGAGGCAGTGGAGGGTTTGGCGGGCGCGGTGGTTGACAATCGCGTACGCAGCGATAGCGCGGACGTGCGCCGCACCAGCGAGTTCCTTGCGCATAGGATACTGCGCTCCCTTCTGCTTGAGATGAGACAAGAGAAGCAAAGAAGGGTAACGTTATTATTTTTACTGATTGTACTGCTACGTGATCATAGAAAGAATTTACTTGCAGATAAAAGTAGCCTTAACTCAGCAAACGCGTTTATGTTAATCAGTCGTTCTAATATGGGTGCTTTTCGTCACGTACACATTGTTTAATAAATAAATTATTAATGTAGAAAAATCTGCAGTTTATGGAAACTATAAAATTGTCTTTGGAGTTTGTTATTAGAATAAAAATATAAAAATTTGCGACAAAAAATAAATTTCATATTTTTCAAACAGTTGTCAAATGGTTCGACACGAAAAACGGTACTCGATGGTTGAATTTTTTTGGCTTCCAAAACTTGCTTAAAACTCGAACAAATTGTAAACATTTTCAGGGTTTAAAATATTTAATAAAGCAACACCAAATCAATGTTATTTAAACACATTTACATACCTTTATTTAATTCATTAGCAAAGTTGGAAATGTTACTGAAAGTTTGCTGTAGCTCTCGCTTTCAAAGTTAACCGAAAGTTTATCCAACCAGTTTTCGACGTGTAGCAATTATGAAATAAAACTACCTACAGGATACTACCTACAATCAATTTCTGAGAATAATTGATAGACAAATACATTTATAAATGATAACGAAACACGAAATAACTTAAGACGTATTATTGTTTTTATATTTTATGGCCTTGTTTTCAACATTAACCTAAGTCGCCAATTGAACCGATTTTTATAATTCTTTCACCATGAGAAAGCAACATTATCTAGGATTAACATAAGGTTAAGCAAAATATCACGGTACCTACATCTTTACAGTAGTGGAAAAATGCCTTAATATCAACGCGTGTGAAACAACAAGAGAGCTAATGTTTTATAAGGAATAAAAATTCTCATCGCCAAAAAACCTCCATTGCGTTATCTGAAACTGATGAATTTTATATTATTTAAAAAAAATCTTTATTTATTTCAGAAATTAAGTTTTTCGACAGAAGAGCTAAAGGACTTTTATGTTCCCGATAAGGTGGTAGCAGGATGAAGATGATTTAATTGTTAATCATTTTGAGTTTTTTTTTTTACTAAACATTATTAAAACGTTTGTTTGGATATTGATATTAACACTTTGTTACATACACATACATAAGTTTTTTAATTAATTGATTTGTTTGTTATTACAAATTTTTTCGAGAAATAAATTTCTTTTAAAAAATGTTTAATTTATTCCTATCCATCAAAAAGTAACATTAAAATATAACATAATGTACGTGCCTACAATGTTTTTTTCACTTCTTAGATTTAATTTTGGATTCAAAACGCATAATTCATTGTGTAATCGTATAATTAATTATTATAATCCCAAGACAAGCGCAACCAACAATTTCTTTTGTTAGGGTTACCAAAATATCTACAGCGAAATATTGTATGTTAAAAATAAGCGTTGAAAAGTATATATTGTTTATTTTCATAAAGATTGTTTTATATTCGTATCAGTCGAAAAGTAACGATAAGTTGATAGGCAATAGGATTTGGTTGTTACATTTCTCTGTTACAAATTACTGATTGATTTATCTAAATGAATTACCATATTATTTGGTTATCTGATATTAATTTTTATCATCATGTATTGGGCGGCGCTGCGTCAAGGTCTGACGTCGGTCCTCGGAGGGGACTTGTCGCTCCCGAGCATCATCACCGCGATGCTTGGCGACGACGAGTCCTGGAAGGCGATGGTCCCCTTCTGCGAGACAGTAATGTTCCAGAAGGAGGCCGACGAGCGGAGGAGAGAGGAGGCCGCCGACGTGGCCTCCATCCGCGGGCGACGAATGGGGGTGCGTAGGAGGCGCTACTTAATGCGCCTCCAGTAACGCCCTTGTGCCCGTGTCGGGCCGGGATGGGAACCCGGTCCTGCTAGACACGACGTCGTCGGGACTGTTCAGAGGAAAGCCGGACAGTCCCCATGTAGGAGAAGTCTGGCCTTTTCGCCAAGGCCAGCCTGTCGCTGGAGAGATCCTGTTGCCTGCAGATCCGGGACCCTCCAATTAAAGCGGCTGAAGACTCCCAAAGTGTCGAGTCCGACATAGGTCTAGGATAAAAGGTCCGACATAGGTATAGGAAAAAAAAAAAAAAAAATTATCATCATGTATAGTACGCAGACCAGAAATATTGTACATAGGTATACTATTATTACATAGTACACAGTACATAGGTATACTACATATTATTATTTGTTTATATATATTATTGTAAGTTAGACAGCCCTAACATGTATACTTTCAACTAACTACCGGGAATACAGCGGGGATTTTTCTGGCGTTTTCTTTTAATATTTTAATAAATTACGTGTTAAATTAATTATCAAGTTGGTTTTTTTTAATCCATTTAGAATTTGTGCAGAGGTGGCCCAGTGGATAGAGCCCTCGAATTGATATCAGACAATTGTGGGTTCGTTTCCGGGCTGAGTTTGCATTTGTTAAATTTATCTTTAAAACATATCGTGTGAAGAAAGAAGTCAGATGAAAGACAATATCGTTAGAAAAAACTTGCATTTTTTTTTAAATACTGCGATATGTATATTCACCAACCCGTAGTGGAAGAGCGTGGCGGATTAAGCTCCAACACTTCTCCTTCAAAGGTTCCTTAGGAGACGCGTTTGGCTCGGAACTCAGAAGAGTGTGATATGGAACAATGGAACGTAGGTATACAAGCGGTTATTGTAAAGTTTATTTATTTAGAACAATACTTCTATTTTGTGTTCCAATGGCCTTTTAGTTTTTATCATTTCGACACAGTTTAAACTCATACATTATTCATTCACCATAATCAGTAGTCCACTAATTAAACTGTTTTTAAAATTGTGGTAGAATAATAATAGTGATAAGCCTTATGTTAGCATAAAATGTTACCACAAGATTTTCGTTTTCAAAAATTCAAATTATTAACTAAATAAAAGTGGTATATACGCCTTCAATAAATCATAACGACACTAATATGACGTAATTATACCACGGTTATTAACCAAAATTAAAGCTACTATTATTATGAGCAGATTTCGACCAGAGCAGTAGAGCCTAGACAGAAGACCTCTATACTGAGAGATATCGATTTATTGTTTTTATTAAAATTTTACTTTTATAAGTAACAAAATTCATCTCATACATGTCACAATGTCATGTACTCACATTGGCCAAGAAAAAACTAAGTAGGCATTCATTGTCAACTTCAAAGTACTTTCACCTTAAGGGGTATTTTGACTGAAGTGTCGCTACGTGATCCGCATTCGATATCCGCCTCTTAACCACATAATAAAGTGGAGACGGCGATAGTTACGTACAATACGTCTCATTCAGTTTTTGGAGCTAATATTCTGTTCTTTTTATATAATCTGTCTATATATACTTATTTATATTAATTTGCTTAAGTATAATTTAAAGCCTCCTTCTCTCCTCGAAGTAGAAGAGTCTCCTCCTCTAGAAGAGCGGTCGGTCACTAATAAAAAAAGAGTTTTCTTTCATCTTTTTTTAACTCTAAGCAATGTCACTAATAATGATAAGTGAAACGAATAAAAGTACACCTTCACTACTATTGCTAGATAGATACTCATATAATATGTTAAAAACCATGATTGAACCAAAACAGTGTAGGATTTTCTTTATCTGCAATTTACCAGTGATGCGTGTTCAAACAAATAGACAGAAAGATTGACAGACATTCCTAAAAATAAATATGTATATAATTAGGTAGTGGTTTTATTATTATTTTTGTTATTTTTCAAAAAGTTCTGAAAACACAGCAGCAGATACCTAAAGGCGATGGTCTCCTTCTGCGAGACAGTAATGTCCCAGAAGGAGGCCGACCAGCGGATGAGAGAGGAGGCCGCCGACGTGGCCTCCATCCGCGGGCGACGAATGGGAGTGCGTAGGAGGCGCTACTTAATGCGCCTCCTGTAACGCCCTTGTGCCCGTGTCGGGCCGGGATGGGAACCCGGTCCTGCTAGACACGGCGTCGTCGGGACTGTTCAGAGGTTAGCCGGACAGTCCCCATGGAGGAGAAGTCTGGCCTTTTCGCCAAGGCCAGCCTGTCGCTGGAGGGATCCTGTTGCCTGCGCCTGGATATCATCCGTAAATGGATTCCCCTGCGTAAAAAAAAAAAAGCAGCAGATACCTAAAATTTACAATGATATTATTATATGTATAATATTATTTAAAGCTATAACCTCATTCTTGTGATTTTAATAAAATATAATCTATGCAAATATTATAACATAAAAAAAAAGTATTTCAAAAATGGAAACGTCACATCAGTGTTAAAATTTGGTTGGAAATGTAAAAACTGAAATATCAAACACTCAAACAATCTACAGAAATACCACATAGTTCCTCCACAATGCAGTTGTTACACGAACAGACCTCCATTTTGACCGTTAAAGATTTTGGCAACATGAATACGTCCTTAAAAGACGCGTCTTCACATAATATCGAAGTAAAAGAAAAGCGCTCGTCAAATGCATCTATTTTCGTGATGAATCCAGTAGCCAGTGGCGACAATATGAAGATAGATTTGAATAGTGGACAAAAGTTAAAAGAAGACGTGCCAATATTGCCACAGCTTGTACCATGTTGTGAAGGAAAGGAATTACAGGTAAAAATTAAAATCTCATATTACACACTGGTGAATGAAATATTAATATTACTTCTTAATTTACAATGAACTGTGTAAAAAATGCTTAGCAAAAGAAGAGATGTTTTTTTTTTTTAAACAGCTAATGGCTACGATCATAGTATAATATATATATATATATATATATATATATATATATATATATATATATATATATATATATATATATATATATATATATATATAATTAGCCTGCTTTTAAGCTTGTGCTGAAGCTGACAAATAAAAACACACAAAGTAACAGAGTAGTTATCGATTCCGCCCCTGCTGTCAAACGCAGAGTATAAATGGAAGCTCACGCGGTCTGAATTTAATCTGCCGGCTGTACTAAGCTATTTTAGGCCTCGAACAAAAACACACTGTAACATTTGACCCGTCGGTCAAAAGGGACAAAAGGACTATAGAAAACTCCATTCGGCTGTCGGTTTTGATCTTTTAACGTGAAAATACGATAAAGAAAATAATGGAAAATTTTTACTTAATCCAAAGTCGCCTTTGATAATGCTGTTTTTATTATGTTAGAGAAAGGTTCAAATTTATTTAGTAAAAATAAAACAAACATCTTTTTTATATAGATTAGCGAGGATTTAGTTCACAGCGGCTTATCAGCTATTTCAGTGAAGCACGACAGCGTTATCCACTGTTTGAGTATGTCTTGTGCTTGCGAAAGGATGCAAGTACCTCCGGGACTTGTCAAGGTATCTTCTACTACCTTTGACCACCAACACCACTTAACCTGTTTAAGCAAGTTATTTTCTTATTACAATAAAAATTATATCTTTGCTATTTTATAGAAATGTTTTATTTCTTAGTAAAAATTTTCTTCGTCTTTTAATTACACCACTTTTACTATCTTATAATTGTCTTACGCAGCTCGTAATAATTTACTCTTGCAACTACCTTCTTACTTCATATCACCTATACTTTTAAAACTTATTTGGACGTTCTTTTCATATACCATTTTATAGCACCGAAACTCATTCCGATCGCTTCACCGGCCTGACCTTAAGCGTGTTCCGTACCTCCGACGAATGACTCCAGATGAACTTGAGTCATTGTTTCGCGGATATGCGGACATTCCAGCTCGGGAAAAGAAAAGGGGTGAGCGACGTAAACAAAATATTTAATCTACAACAAACACAATATTTTTAATAAAGTATTCAGCGCCTTAAAAATATTTTAAAGTTGTAAGGAATAATTGTTTTCAGAAAATTCTAAGGAGACCTGCATTGTTTTACCTTCCGATAAAAATGATCGATCAAGGAAGGTACCGAATACAACTGCGACCAATTTAGATGAAGGTAATTAAAACTAACATAGGTAACTATAATTACATAGATTTATAAAATGTCATTAACATCGTCTAGGCTAGTTACTTTTTACTTTTTATCAGGATCTAAAGCTCAGACAGTACTTTTTATATATAAAAAATATTTATTTATTTTTAAGAATATTCTACGTAGAGCGCGCGTAAAGTTGGTATATATTGCGCAAATAACGCAAACTCGCTGTGACGCACTAAAACTCTACATTGATAAATGTGTACTAACTACATTTCATTTATCAAATTTAAATTGGAATAAGCGGCTACTTCATATAATTATGTCACGCATAGTAACTTCACAATTATAATATATCCACTGTCTACGTTCGTGAATATTAACATCATACGTAGGTATAAACAATAAACTTTCGTTTCTCGAAGCCTCTAGAAATTGTCTATGATTGGGTATCAAATACGTTCACTTCCCTGTAAAAATTTCTTCGTAAAGAACAAACGATTGGAAATTACCTCTGAACGCGATTCTTTAAATGATATGCTTATTGAGAAAGGCACGTAATTTTTACAGGTAATAGTAATCTACATCCAATACCAGAAACGAAGTCTGGCGTAGACGATATACCAGCTGGTATGAGACTCCATGGAGCAAAGGCGAGGCTTTATACCTCCGTCCTAGCTGGAGCCAAGGCTGGTGACCAATTGGAGTAAGTACTTGACCAAAAAGATCAAAGATCAGTATAACTATTGAATAATCTTGGATGTCTCGGAATAAACTTTAAGACTTGTAAATCCGAAAGTCAGCAGAAAAATGCGTGCTCGATTGTGCTCTTATACTTGTCTTTACCAGGTGTAGAGTGGGTAAAATTTAGCTTTTTATTTTCGAAAAATATACATACATAAATATGTCGATAGAATCGGCTATCGGACTCTAGTCTGAGAGGAACCAGAGAGCTTTATTGATTGCGGGAGACTTGTTACAGCGCCTAATGAATAAGAGTGGCCTACCTATACCACCTTTACAATTAAAAGTATTTTAACGACCTCATATTACGTACGATAAGTTCTATGTAGCTGTTCCGGTAACAGTATTCTTGTGCCAGCAAAATAGTAGATTTATACATACATTCAAGCATTATAAATATACCATCTGCAATCACATACAAAATATAGGTACATACAACTGAAAAATATATGTGTGTCACCCTATTCTTGTGTAAATTGTTAGTTAATTATAATTATGTATATCATTATTACTAACACAGTAGACCTATGAATATACTTACACAAATAAATATTTAAAAAAAACTTCACACTCAATGTAGGTATATAATTATGTATATGTACCTATTATGTTGGTTCAACGTTTAATTTTTATATTAATAAAAATATGCTTCAAATTAATTGCATTAGTTTATAATCCCATGCAACTTTTTGTATTATCCATATTATTATAAAGTGTTCGTTTATAATCTATATGTTTCTGTAAAATTGTAAGCTGATACAATTGAATATATTGTGTTATATTAATTTTATCTAGAGACTGCCGCAGTAGCGACAGGATCGCTTTACTCGCGTCATAAAATTATCAAAAGTAATCCATATCTCATACAACAGTTAGGGACGGTTTACAATGGTTTTTAAACTGATGTTGTTCAAAATATTACAATGACAGTTAAAATATTGTCTATGATCTATGTATACATATTTATAAACAGTTGCATGTGTCTAATTATGCTGAAGAACATCCCGTGGTACACGGAGCGCTCGCAGTACAGCATAGCGGGCATGCGCGACAAGTATCTGCACACCAACTGCCTCGCCGCGTCGCCATCATGAGCTGTGAAGTCAGAAATCTACATCCGTACGTAGACTAGTATCACTATTCGAACGTTGACGAAATGAAGAGCACGACTTTGTAACGAAATAGGAGGCGATATAAACAGCATAGAGTTGCCACATCACGCTGAAGAAAAACTGAAGAGATCACGGATCACATAACAATCCTGGAAGAAGTTCCAGGGATGCTCCTCGAAATAAACTCATGCCTGACGGCTGACTCACCAACTGGCCAGCAACCTGAACCTGGTGTACGCGCTGCTGCGCAAGCGGCAGTTGTTCCAGTAGCACGCGCACCACCATATCGCGCAGAACATCGAAACGCAGCGGGTGCAGGAGGGCGCGGGAGTGGGGTGGGGGGGGGTATCTTGGGGTTACAGAAGTGTTGCAGTGTATCAAGAATGGGCGGAACAGTGCTCTAACGATAGGCTCAAGAAATTTCCCGATCTTAAATTCCATTACGTGGAAGAAGATAGACTGGAGGAATTTATCACGCCGTATGTAAATTGTAAGGGCACTTATCAGCGCGTGTCTGTCTCTATCGCGCATTATAATATTACCTCTTCTCGACGCCGACTATGAAAGATTATAAAATATTACCTCTTCTCGAGTTCTTTTTTTGTTATACATTTGAAACCTCAAAGTTTTCATAATCCTAAATCTTCTTGGTTTTCTAAACTATTGGAAAAAATGGATCGACAAGTGTATCGCCGCACGCGCGCCTGTCTCGACCGCGCATTATCCCTGCACGACGTCGACTATGAAAGATTGTAAATATAAAATATTATGTGCCTTTTCTTGGGTTTTTGTAATACATTAGAAACCTAACTTTGACGACCGTTCGGTGTAGTTGCCTTAAACCGCGCGCCGGCGATCGCAGGTTCAATTCCCACTCGGAACAGATATTTGTATTTGTACAAATATTTGTTTCCGGTCTGGGTGTATATCCTAGTGGGGCTCCCCACCGTGCCTCTGAGAGCACGTAAACCCGTCGGTGCCGGTTGTTATCATAGACACCTGATAACGATCGTTACTCATGATAGAGAAATTATCCGCCAAACCGCAGTGGAGCAGCATGGTAGGTTAAGCTCCAACCTTTCTTCTAAATGGAGAAGAGGCCTTCGCTCAGCAGTGGGTAGTTTACAGGCTGATACAGCATGTGTCTATATTTTTGTCACCGACTGTACATGGGTTATGTATAATTAAAGAGTAAGGATCATTTTGTAATCATTTGTTAACAGCAAATGTCCAATAACAAATATTATTTACAGCAATATATCAACAAACGAAGCGGCACCAATTTTAGTTGACACCATTCCCGAAGACGAAATCCCGCTTTACGAAGAACTGCAAATTATACTTCCGCCTCGTTGTGAAGACGTCACTGCCGGGTCATCCACCATCGGATCAGAAAATAGTTGTCTTTAAAATAATTTACATTATCTAACAACCTATTTCCCTCAAATTCATTTTGTACTGAACTTATTGATTTTGCCATCAACTAATAATAAAAATATATTTCACAAATTTTCTAATAAAAATTTAAATATTTAGAAGATATAGCTTAAAAATAACATATAGAGTAACAAGTTTTAAATGAAATGAAAATAATTGAAAAAAATATGCATATCTATTTTGGATAATAAGCAACATATTTTGTTTCAATAATTATTTTTAAGTTTGTTACTAAATTTATGAAATATAGACTGCATTTTATCATAAACTAAAGTAAGTGATTAATGCAAAAAACACTTGTTTTATTAAGATTTTTCATTACTACATTATTTAAAAATTTCATACACATTTTTATATAATATTATATTATACTCAATCTGTCTAAAATAATTTTAAATTTATTTTTTTGTAAATAAAGCCTTAATATGATAATTGATGATTCGTTATTTAAGAAAAATAAAAATAGACTAAAAAATTTTGGCAATCAGGCATTAAAATTAATAAAAACTCCGATTATAAGTGTGAATTTATATTGAATAACTTTTCTACAATATTATACAGCAGACTGTAACTCAACCACGCCTTTCTTTCGAGATAATTTACAACCAAGCAATACCATTGGAAACGATTATATAAATCATACATTTTACCTTTTTCCGTGCTCCATAATTGCACTTTTATATATCTAAAAATTAAATACATCTAAATAATTTCATTAGATTGTGAATTTTTATAACTAAAACTTACGTCGAAGTCGTTCACTTACAAAATTACTATTAAACTATTTCTGATTGGAGTTCAGGGTATAAAAACCTTTAATGTTACATATCTGGGTAATATTAGTAGAAGAACATTTTTAGAAGGCATATTCTTCTAACTAAAGAAGTTACTACAAATAAATCATACACAATAGTCGACTGATTACAAGCAATTTATCGATGTAATCAAATAAAAAAAAAACACAATGGACTTTTATTTAACAACGACTTTTAGCTAATAAAAAATATTAAATCTAATTTCTTCGAATAATAGAAAATATCGACAAAAATAAACTCCAACAAAAGTAAATTACAAGATAATACGTCTTAATTAGTTATTTACTTTATGGTTTTACCGATGTAACAAAATATTTATAAATTTTAAATAGACATATAATATTCTCGGAAGATACAAGAATATTCTCAGAGACGGCAAATTAAACAAAGAACGTAAGCGTCTGTGCGTACGGGCGTAAGAAATACTCATGGTCAGACCTCATAGAGATCATACCCTGCACCTATACGTTCAATTAAATTATTGCAAAATATGAAACCATGCTTTACCAAGACAATACAAGATTTTCCGAACCGAAAACTACGAGCTTACTGCTACAAACTTCATTGAACTTAACTCTGTGCAAGTAACAGAGACGCGGCACTTGAAAATGTATTTTTTATTGTCGTAACCTATTATTTTAACTTAAGGAACATATAATTTTCCTAAGTTACCTGAATATGATAACATACAGTTGAATAATACATTACATTCTTTATCCTCACATATTTTTACTATAGTCAGTTATCTTTAACATCTTTATATACAACGAGTAAAACCGCCACAGACGGGTGGCCTCGAATATATAGTTAGCCTAACGACAGATACAATGCGACCTGGCGATCGCGATTAAACGTGAATATCCAATTACAGCAACCACACGCCACCAAATGAACGTTGACCTTTATTGACCTTTATAACGTTAATTTAAAAGTAATGTTTATGTATTTTAATGGTAGCGTAGATCAAATTATTTTTTTCTAACAAATATAACACAAACTAAAATATATATTTAAAAAAAACGACTTATGACATCTTTACGCTTTTTTTTATTATTATTATTTTTATTATAGAACAAATTAAGGATTAGTAAAATAATCAGAAATTTAGTTTACTAAAGGTGGGAATATACTTGTGTATGCGCGTAAAAGCAACTACGGAGTTCAGAAATGTAAAGAGGATACAAAATTACACATAACAACTCCTACGTAATTAATAGTCGATGTCGACACTTATAGCTACAATTAACTACATATATCTCTAACGCTCTTCTATTTTCATTACATGGTCGATAAATGACAATCTTTATTTATATATTTTTATTACCTTTACTAAGTGCTTCCACCCACATTAGACGATCTTTATACGATTTGTTGTCGATTTATAATGAAATACATGATATTGAGACCAAAGCGCCCCAGCATATATCTGTCTATAACGAAATTGATGGATCCTTAGCTGATCGAATTGACGTTGGAAAATAATTCAGAAATCAATCTTTTTTTGTTCCAATAGCTCGACATACTTTCCTCTGTTAATTCTTTCGTTGTAATAGCATAACATGGACATCCCTCGACACTTATCGGTAAAGTAACGAAAATATGAAAATAATAAATTTAAGCAGTCAGTAATGATTTTAATCATTTAAATATTATCTGTCATTGAAAAATTCAAACATTTTGAATGTATTGTAGTGGCTTATTAAATTCAGCCATTGTTGAAGTAACCAGTTTTCAATCAGGAACAATATCAATTTGTGTAATCCTCTTTACAACTCCTAAACAGAACACAATACACATCAACAAGACAAGATGGTCCCAAGTAATTCTAGAATAAAAACACACAAAAAGCTGAAGCAATAAGCTATCCAGTAATTATAAATAAATTTCTGGAAGAATATTTATTAATTATTAAAGCAAATTTCGTAAATTATGATAATACTTCAAGTCATCATTTAAATGTTTATTTTTTATTTACTAATAAATATTTCATTAAAAAAAAAACACAATTGATTGTCCATATGCTTTGCTTTAGGTATAAACTCGGTAGTTTAAAGCTAACACGTTCTCAGTACACGTATGAATCTAATTTCAGTTTTATAAAAAAAAAAATAAAGAAAACATTTTATTTTAAATTTCGAAATTATCAAATAAACCATTAATTGACAGGCGACTAAAAAAATATATATATCAATCTATATTGTCAATAACTATTATGCTTGTAAGATCGATCTCGTGCTAAAGATACATTAATTTTTCGTTATGCGTATGCGCATCGCTTACTCATAGACACTACACGTCGTGTAATATGTTAATGTGTAGTACGTGCCAGCTTTAGTTAATTCACCTGAAAAGTATTTTATTAAAGTAGACATATAATATATTGTGGTTGATTTTCCGATTGTTTTAACATTTACTATGCGTTTTTATTAGTAGTTTTCCAATAATATATATATAATATAAAAAAATTATATGTAAAGAACTATGTCGTGTTTACCCAGGATTTTATTAGTTTTATAAGAAAGACCGATGGTATAGTATTTCAATAGCGTACTATATTTGTGACACTTTTAACAGCATGAATCTTTAATGTAAAAAATTATTTTGAGTAGAAATTGTTGTAGGTATAGGTTTATTTTCTTTCATTTTCTGTCTCCTTAAGTTTTTATTAATAATACCCTAAATTTAGTTTCGTTATATTCTTATTTGAGAAAGGAACGAGTATAAAAATAGCAACGAAAAATATACATTCATTGGAAATACACCTTAAAAATATGTGTTTTAAACATCATTGCATACATATATCTTTTTCAAGCATTTTTAAAATTTTTAATCTCTTTAAAATTTTCTTTATAAATTTAAACTAACACTGCCAAAAATTTCAGTCTGTCTCGAGTCGTCTACTGTATATAAACTGCGTATCAATTTTGTTAAGCTACTGTACAATATTCGTCTATATACGCAGTGTGCCTTTATTGCTTAATAAATACTCGTATAAGAACATCTCCCACTCGCAGACTCTTACAAGATTACTACATCTCATTAGCTCCGAAACTACTTTACTATTATACAAAAAAAATGGAGGTAAACATTTAAATTATAATAATAAGAAAAAAAATCATTTACTCTATGTAATCGTTTCTTTTTAAATAACATAAAAAAATAATAATCAAATATTTCGATACAACAAAGCTCTAATTTTCATTTAAATAATGGAATAATTGATTTATCATTTATGTGACAATTAATTCACTTTATGACTAACTAGAGTTTAGTCCATAGTCAGTTCACTGCCACATTGTGTGCACTCGCGTATAGTCCAATCAACGACACTGATTCACGTGGAAATTTCTAGGTCCGACAGGCACGGATGCAGCTTACTTATAATAAATGGCATCGAAATCCTCACCTGGAATAAAATACGAAACCTTAATATGTTATAGTTAATAATAATAAATGGAAATGTCAGCTATCTTGCGACATGGGGACGGAATTACATCTTATCACAGTAAAAGAAATCAATTTGATATATGTTACCGCTTTTTCGTTTATTTATTTTTTTCTTTTCTTGAAGTAAGTGTAACAATATGCAATTATTTTTAAGTTATTAATTTTTTTTTCTAATATTAACTCTAAAATAGCAACTATTTACTGATAAAAATTGGAATTTTATTACAGTGCGTGCACTTTGCCTATTATATTATAAACGAGATAGTTTGATAGAATGAATAAAAAAGACGGATGGATAGAAGCTAAGTAAACTGTTTGCGAGTTCAGTAGTTCCACAGCTGGCACAGTACAAATGTCATACTTACATAGTACAAAATCTACTATAACTCGGTTTTTACGGCATTTCCTGCCCCGCACGACCACTATAAGGAACCAGCTGCCACGTACGGCATTTCCGAACCGATATGACTTAGCATACTCCTATTTGAAAGACCGGCAATGCACCCGCTAATCATCTGATGTAGCGGATGTTTATGGATGTCGCTTTCATTTACCACCAGGTGAACCGACTGTCCGTTTGCCCCCTCTTCTATAAAAAAAATATATGTACCGTGCGAGGTGCAGGCGGCAGACGGCAGACGGCCGCCTACTCCGCAGCTCATAACTTGTGGTTGGTGGTGAGCCACGTGAGCCCCTCGTAGAGCCCGTCGCCCGACGTCGCGCACGATGGCTGCACGTACCAATTCCGGTCGCGGATGCGCGTCAGGCCGAGCTTCTCTTGAATCTCGTGCGGTTTCATTGCTGGAATGTTAGAAAAACTTTCGTCAGTTTATTATCATTATTATATCGACGACCATTCTGGTGTAGTGGTGCGAGTAGTCGCATCAACACCGCGCACCGGCGGTCGCGGGTTTCGATTCCCGCAGATACCTATTTTGTATTTGTACAAATATTTGTTTCCGGTATGGGTGTATGTCCTTGTGGGTCTTCCTACCGTGCCTCGGAGAGCATGTAAAGCCATCGGTCCCGGTTATTATCATAGACACCTGATAACGATCTGTTACAACCCTTATTACAAGGCAATAAAGCCTTAATCAGCATTGTCTCCATGCGGTTAGCATAGTTTTGTTTATTAAGCATTTTATAGTTTTCATTCGATTTATTATTTCATATATAAATCAGTTAGATTCTGGAAGCCGTCGCGAATAGTACTCCACTAGAGTACTCGCTAATATTTGGGAAGTTCAAAATTAGTATTTTGTGAATTTCTTTTAATAAAAGTAGTTGTGGTGAAAAAGTAGTTTTTTTTTTAAAAAGACAGTCAGGGTCGGCCGTGTAACAACTGGTGTCAGAAGTGGGATACCAGAGAAGTCTGACGACGTAGAGTCATAGAGCAGACGCTGGTATCCTGAATCCAAGGCACCTGATGTCTTCTGATCGACAGTAAGACTTGACCCAAGGTTAAGCCTGCGTCAGCTACCAGGACGACGGTAAGCCTCCGCTCTTCAGCGTGAGCCCGCTCCAGCCACTGAAAAGGACGACGATCAGCCTCAGCATATTGTCTGAGCCCGCTCCAGCTACCTATCCAGGACGACGGTCAGCCTCAGCATATTGTCTGAGCCCGCTCCAGTGCAACCAAGCCTCCAGGTCTAACTCACCACATCAAACCTAAAATTCCATCCGCTCCAGTTACGAGAGACGTCATCGCAACGCGACACCGGTTCTCACATCGCGACATGCGAGTGTGTGTTGGCGTTTTCCTGTAAGTGTTTTTGTGCTATTTCTAAAATATTAAAATCTAAAAAGTGATTTAAAAAAAAGTGCAGTTTCCTAAATCAGTGTTCTAAATCGTATAAACTCTAGTTCTAATTTAATATAACATTTCTAATTCTACTATGGTCACTGTTTCCTAAATCTAATCATTGTACTTATTATATCTTTATTTTATTATTAGTTCAGTTCAGCATATCATAATAAATCATAATGTCTTTAAAGGCGGAATCAAAGAAAAGCGAAATGTCTGATAAAATAACACTATCTTTTTTAACTAAATTCATCAAACCATATAGTGGTGACAGGGAGTCTCTCCCTGCATTTCTCACCAATTGCGAGAATGCAATGTCCTTAGCTAGCTCAGAGCAGCAAGTTATTTTGTGCAAATTCATAATATCGCAATTAGAAGGTAAAGCCCAGGTTGCGTGCAGTTTAAAACAGTTTTCGAATTGGACTGATTTAAAAGCGTTTCTCAGATCCACATTCGGAGAGAAAAAACACGCGACGCATTTACTATCTGACTTACAGCACTCTAAACAGTTACCAAACGAAGATGTTATAAAGTATTCTCTAAGAGTAGAGCAAATTTTAACACGAATACATTCTGATATCCATTACAGCTGTAAGGACGAAAGGGAGCTTCCTGGACGAATAGCGGCCATGGAAGACCTTGCATTAAATTCATTTTTATTAGGGCTTAACCCCTCAATTTCTACTATTGTTAGGTGTAAAAATCCCTTAACTCTCAGTGATGCGATACAATACGCAACTGACGAGGAAAAATTATTCAATTATTATAAAATCAATGCTAAATCTCAAAAACTGTGTTCAATATGTCATAAGGTAGGACATAGCTCCTCCGAATGTTACAAAAATAAAGAGCCTAAATATTCACGAAAGTTATTTCACGTTAGTCCAAAAATTAATTCTAATAATTCTAATCCTTTTCATGAAAAAACGTGTAACTATTGCAAACACATTGGTCACACGATTATAGAATGTCGCAAACGTCAATTTAATATGAAACGCCGTATAAACGCCGCCGTGCAACGTGACACGTCAAATGCTAGTTCCCATAATGCACCGGCACATACGTGTGAAAATGAACACAATAATAATATAAATGAAACTCAATCTATTCATCATCATCATCATGATTTAAATTAAAAAGGATTTTGGTTCCGTGTCTGCCAAAATCCAATCATAGTTATAAGGACACGCCATATTCTAATTTCCATACTAATCTTAATAAATCTATATCTCAACCGAAAGAGTTGAGTCTTAATAAATCGAAATCTCAACCAAAAGCGTTGAGTCCTACTATATCTATATCTCAACCGAAAGCGTTGAGTCTTACTAAGTTTAAATCTCAACAAAAATCGTTGAGTCCTACTATATCTATATCTCAACCGAAAGCGTTGAGTCTTACTAAGTTTAAATCTCAACAAAAATTGTTGAGTCCTACCAAATCTATATCTCAGCCAAAAGAGCCGAGTCCTACTATTTTTAATGGCATTAATAATTGCCATAAGTGTCAAAATTTTACTAACTCTAAAAATATATCATTAAAATCTAACTCAAATTACTCTAAATCTATGTCTCAATCAAATAAACCTAATTCTACGATTTCTAATAACAAAATAAATTGTCTAAATACATGTAATTTAAATACTAATCGTAAATCCAAACATATATACGAAATTAATGATTATAGCAAAAAGGTTTCTTTACCTCATATATACTTATATTCCAAACATGCCTTAAATAAGTTGTGTTTCCTTATCGACACAGGATCGACTATCAGTATTATAAAAGCGTCTTGTCTATTAAAAATTCCAAATCTATCAAATGAAACTGTCAAGTTAAAGGGTATCAACAGTTCCGAAAATCCTGTTGAAACATTAGGAACCTTTCAAATGGAATTTAACGTATCTAATCAAATATTTAAATATAAATTTCATGTGTCGAAGGATGATATTAATTTAAATAATTATGACGGAATTATCGGTAGCGATTTTTGTAATTATTTTAAGTCAAATATTAATTATTCTTCTAAATTTATAACTTTATTGAATCATTCTATTCCCATTGTTTACACACAGCCAACTTATATCATTCCGGCTCGTGCCGAAGCCATTATCGAGTGCACTGTATCGAATTACTCTCCCGACTTATATCATAACAATGAAGCTCTCGTATTAGATCATACCTTAAGCGAAGGTGTTTATGTCGCTAATTGCATAGTAAAGATTAAACCAAATAAGAAAATAAATCTTTCTATTTTAAATACTACCGAAAATGATATAGAAGTAAAAAATTATCATGTAAAGTTAACGCCACTCGAGCGTGAGTGTTTTAATTCAGAATCTTGTTTTAATATTAATTCTATTTCGACTAATAAATCCGATCGTGTAAATAAGGTTCTGAGCCTTATCCGCTGTTCTCATCTAAATGATGAAGAGCGAAAAGCTCTTTTAGAATGTTGTTCTTTATATACAGATATTTTTCATCTAGACGGTGAGCCTTTAACCTCCACGAGTGCTATTGAACACACTGTAAATACAGGTGACGCACCTCCTATCCACGTCAAATCTTACCGATTTCCCGAGTGTCACAAAGATGAAGTCGATTCCCAAATTCGAAAGATGTTAGACCAAGATATTATCCGACCTTCTATTTCGCCGTGGAGCGCCCCAGTTTGGGTAGTCCCGAAAAAGATAGATGTTTCAGGCAAACAAAAGTGGAGAATAGTAATCGATTATCGTCGCCTTAACGACGTCACTGTTTCCGAGAGTTATCCGCTGCCTCTTATTACTGATATCCTAGATCAACTAGGTCATTCCAAGTATTTTACGACGCTTGATCTTACTAGCGGTTTCCACCAAATAAGGATGGACCCCAAAGATGCCTCAAAGACAGGCTTCACCATTAGCACTAATTCAAGCATGGCTGGACACTATGAGTTCACCAGAATGCCTTTTGGGTTGAAAAATGCCCCAGCCACGTTTCAAAGACTAATGAATACCGTATTATCAGGCTTACAAGGTCTACACTGCTATATTTACTTAGATGATTGCATAATATATAGTCAAAATTTACAAGATCACATGGTCAAATTACAACTTGTATTCGATAAATTTCGCCAATTCAACTTAAAACTCCAACCAGACAAGTGTGAGTTCTTACGACATGAAGTTACTTACCTAGGCCATATTATCACCGACAAAGGTGTTTCTCCGAATCCTGAAAAAGTAAAGGCCGTCTCACAATTCCCAGTTCCTAAAAGTCCTAAGGAAATTAAATCGTTCCTAGGTTTGATAGGCTATTATCGCCGATTCATAGAAAACTTTGCTAAATTAACTAAGCCACTTACCTGTCTCTTAAAGAAAGATGCTGTTTTTTCCTGGAACACGGAACAGCAACACGCGTTCGATTTTCTAAAAGAAAAGTTAATTACCGCTCCTCTTCTCCAATATCCCGATTTTTCGAAACCCTTCAATGTCACAACTGATGCTAGTAATTACGCCGTAGGCGCCATCTTATCTCAAGGTCCCATAGGTAAGGACCTACCAATAGCATATGCATCGCGAACATTAAATAAACCCGAGGGAAATTATTCGACCACAGAAAAGGAACTTCTAGCTATTCTATTTGCGGTAAAAACTTTTAGGCCATATTTATATGGAAACAAATTTAAAATTATAACGGATCATCGACCACTCGTATGGTTATTTAATGTAAAAGATCCGGGTAGCAGACTCATTCGCTGGCGCTTGAAACTCAAGGAATATGACTACGAGATTGTTTATAAACAAGGACGCCTTAATTCCAACGCCGACGCATTATCTCGATGTCCCGTTAACGCGATTGATGTTAATAATTTAAATAATGCCTCTTACGAAGAATATTTTAAATACCAGTTCACTAACCAGCTTCCTATTTCTAATACTTTAATCGAAGAATGTATTCAAGGCTTACATTTATCCAAATTAAATACAATTGCATGCCCAGTTTCTTTAGACTTCGACTCTTCTATTCCATATTGTGAAGAGATACTATCTCAGCTTGATGATACTTGTGACCTCCTTAACTCCGAACGCGAGCCTTTTTCAATTAAACGTATTCATGATAAAAATAAAAATTACTATTTCTTATTTACAAAAGTACATCATTACGAAGAAACTCGTTTTAGAGATATTTATAATTTATTAATTAAACTTAAGAATATCCTAATCGATGACCAAAATATAACAGATCTTGCTATATCAGACTTTTCCGATCCATTTTCCAAATTAGCGTATACTAAAATTTACAACATGATTTCATATATCTTCCACAACACAAATATTAAAATACATATTTACAAAAATCAATTAATCTATCCTACTCCAGTGGAAGTCCCTAAAATATTAAAAGAAAACCACGATTCACCAATCGCCGGTCACCCAGGATCACAACGCATGTATAAACGAATTAAAGCCAGTTATTACTGGAAGGGAATGCGTTCTGACATTGAAAATTATGTCAAAAGGTGCAAACTTTGCCAAATCAATAAACCTTTAAGAAAATCAAACAAAGCTCCAATGGAGATCACTTCTACATCAACTAGGCCGTTCGAGAGATTAGCTCTCGACATAGTAGGTCCCTTGCCCGATGCGGGTTTCCAAAATTTTAAATTCATCTTAACGCTACAAGATGATCTTACTAAATTTACAAGTGCCTATCCGATGGTCACATCGACGAGTGACGAAATAGCTCGAAATCTCGTACATTTTATGTCCCTATTCGGTTTTCCTAAAACTGTTTTAACCGACTTAGGCACCTCATTTACATCCGATTTATTTAAACAGCTTACAGATATCCTAAAAATCAAAGCCCTATTCACTGCTCCTTACCATCCTCAAACAAACGGGGCTCTAGAACGGTCACATGCCACCTTAAAGGAGTATCTAAAATCCTTTGTAAACGAAAATCAAAATGATTGGCACTGTTACCTATTTACAGCAATTCTAGCTTACAATACTACTCCTCACTGTTCAACTAATTATACGCCACACGAATTACTATTTGGCTATAAACCCTTAATTCCAAGTTCTTTATATGAAAGCACCAGTAATACTACTTATAATGAATATATACGTGCTTTACAATACAGAATGCGTTTTAGTCGCGAAAAAGCTATTCAAAATCTTATTAATAGTAAAGAAAGATCAAAACAATACTATGATACTAATTCACGCGAAGTAACGTATAAAGCAGGTGACATGGTATATTTAAAACACCACCACAGACTTCGTAAAGCGTTATCGCCCATATGGAAAGGGCCTTATAAAATCATAAAAATACACAATAAACATAACGTGACCCTACAAATAGGTCGCAAGAACGTTAAACATCATACTAATGAGATAAAACCTGCTAAATCTTAACTTATTTTCTATATCTCTTTCCATGATATTATGCTGTCATGGCATATACCACAGCCGCAATTGAATCTTGTAAAAAGAGTGAAACGGAAATATTTCATTTAATGAGAGATAACATTCATATAATTAAATCAACTATAAATAATTTTAATACTACTATTTACAAACTTAACCAAAATGAAATTAAGCTCAATACCCAAATAAACAATATGAATGATATACTCTCTCAAATTACCAATACTGATAATATATTACTTCATACCTCTAAGTTAAATAACTTACTTAATATTATCGAAGGTTCATTATTGACTATTTCTAATTTACTAGATACCACATTAAACTCTATCCTATTTTCTAAGATAAATATACTACATCCTAGCGTAATTAGTCCCTTAAGTCTTTATAATGAATTGTTTAAGCATAGTAATCAAATAAGCAAAAGGTTAGACTTTCCAGTCGCGCTAAATATTGACACAATTCATTCATTAATTGATATCTCTAAACTTAGTTCTTATTACTATAACAATAAAGTCATATTTGTATTGCAAATTCCTTTAATTACATATGATAAGTTCACGATCTATAAAAACATACCTTTACCTACACCTCACGATGACTCACACAATACTTTCGCTTTAATTCAACCTTCTAATTCATACATCGCTTTAAGCGACGATAGATTACATTATGCTATGCTGAACACTCTTGATAAGTGTAAGATAATAAATAGTAACTATTCAATATGTGAATTATCAAATATATACTCATGTATAAATAGTCCAAATTGTGAGTCTAAGATGTTGACCGAGGTCACACTTTCGTTGCCTTCTGAATGTAACGCCAGAATTTTATATGGCGATATCGATATTTGGCAAAAGTTACAAAATAACAAATGGATTTTCGTTCAGTCAAAAGTAAATAAATTGACTGTTCATTGTGATGATCAAATTAACGATTATTTTATTGAAGGCACAGGAATTGTAAAATTAACAGCTAATTGTATCGGCTATTCTAAAACTTTTCAATTATTGCCGACAAATTACTATTCTTTTATGATTAAATCTCCTTTAGACATAAGCTTCGATATTACAGCTGATGATTGTTGTAAAAAGGACGTATTTAATAAAAGTTTGCCACATTTATCGCCGATATCCTTGAGTAAAATCAATTTAGATTCGTTAAAGTATGCTACTCATCAAATGGATAATTTGGAACACGAATTAAATAATTTAGAAAACCAATCTCATTTTATTAAATACGGTCAATACTATTCTACATTTACTTATATTTTAATTGTGTGTTTATTTTTATATTTTGTGTATAAGGTTTACAAATGTCTTAAGAATAAGAATTCGACTTACTCTGGATGTTGTGTCCAAATATTCAATCAATGTCATAATAGAAAGTCAACAAAAAATAAATCTAAGATTTCCAATTCTATAGAAATGACGAATATTTCATCCTCAGATGATGATAAGATATCAGTACGATCTTTGCCAATCCGGCAACAAAAGTATAAATCTGATGTTCAATATTCTTCAAATAGAAATTTAAATTTCTAATTTCATATGATTTTATGTGTTTAATTTTACTATGTTAAATAATAATTCCAATTTTATATTTTCTAAATGTTTTAAATATTATATTACTATATCATATTAAAGATAAAACTTTGTTCTATGTTAAATTAAATAATAATTCCAATTTTATATTTTCTAAATGTTTTAAATATTATATTACTATATCATATTAAAGTTAAAACTTTGTTCTATGTTAAATTAAAAATAATTCCAATTCTATATTTTTTAAATGTTTTAAATATTATATTACTAAATTATGTTAAAGCTTTGTTCTATGTTAAATTTTAAATAATAATTCCTATTTCTATTTTCTATTAAAAATAATTGGATATGTAAATGGTTATTACCTAACTTATGTAACAAGTTTTCATATTTAATATTAAATCAAATAATGTTAAAACTTCCTAAATATTAAATATTATCGCTGAATTTTTATTACACTTCGCTTCATCTTAGGGAGATAAAGCTTCGTCAAAAAGGGGGAGCTGTTACAACCCTTATTACAAGGCAATAAAGCCTTAATCAGCATTGTCTCCATGCGGTTAGCATAGTTTTGTTTATTAAGCATTTTATAGTTTTCATTCGATTTATTATTTCATATATAAATCAGTTAGATTCTGGAAGCCGTCGCGAATAGTACTCCACTAGAGTACTCGCTAATATTTGGGAAGTTCAAAATTAGTATTTTGTGAATTTCTTTTAATAAAAGTAGTTGTGGTGAAAAAGTAGTTTTTTTTTTAAAAAGACAGTCAGGGTCGGCCGTGTAACAGATCGTTACTCATGCTAGGGAAATTATCCGCCAACCCGTAGTGGTGCAGCATGGTGGATTAAGCTCCAACCCTTATATATGGAGAAGCTTTCGCTCAGCAGTGGGTGGTTTACAGGCTGATACAGTCTCATCATATCAGCCGTTGGATGTCCACTGCTGAACGTAGGACTCCCCCATCGACCTCCAGAGCGATCGGTTCGAAGCTTATACTAAACATTATAAATTATTTCAACTTGCAAATAAGAACTCGACAGTTCGATTTTTAAAATTATTCAGAGTCTGTTTATTGAGTGAGATTATTGACTAAAGCCCGGTTTCTACATATATATGTAAAACCACAGTATATTATATATATTAATATACTGTGGTAAAACGATTCGACAAAAGAAATACAATTTGTTAAATGCTTGAAATAGTATACTTGTTCCAATGCACTAACCATCAGGCAAGTCCTGCTTGTTGGCGAAGATGAGTATGATCGCGTCACGCATCTCACGGTCGTTGATAATCCGATGCAGCTCCTGGCGCGCCTCATCGATTCGATCCCGATCCGCGCAGTCCACCACGAATATCAGACCTTGAGTGCCTGGAAACAGTAACACATTTATATTTAGCAGATTCATTGCGGACTTCACGACAGGGGTGTCATTATTTTTTTCCTTTATACACGTACCGTTGTGTGTGACACGATCGTCGTGTACTTTTTTTATTAGTTATAGTTTACGCTTTTAAATGTTTGAAAAGTTTATCCCGAACAAATTATTGATTATTTTTCAAGTAAGTCGGACATGCCTGTAGCCTTATTTTCAAAAATCGATCAATAAGTAGCTGTGCCTCACATATTTAACCACGTAATTACAGATCACGTGGCATTTAGGAAAACTACTCTGATAATAGTGTTGTTTTTTTTTTTGTCTTTAGGAACATAATTGGTAAGAGAAAAAGAAGAGAGGAAAAGAGGAAAATTAAATTTACAAAAATTTTCAAATTCATTTTCACACATACATGTATATTATGTACGTGTTATGTATGTCTCGAAAGATTCTATAATTTCAACAAAAACAATTTTAACGTTTACGATTTTATGTTATTTAATTAGTATATTAAAATAAGCGTAACACATTTTAGATATTTGATTGAGGTGGATTTTACTTAGCGGCATAACTTTCGATTTGGTGCTGACGCAATTTTTATCAATTTTTCCAACTTAACCTTTAAATCAACCAGGTAGTATGAGGGTTTTTTGCGATAACTTGATTGGTATTTTGTTTAAATACCTCCACCTCGACATGAAGGTTTTTCTAAAAGCTTGCAAGAACTCAATAAGCAAATCATAATAAGGGGCCATTCATTTATTACGAAAGACGATTTAGCGGGGTCGACCATGTCTTATTTTCTCTTACAAGGGGGTGGGAGGGAGTCTCGATAGTTCTTACGTAAGATCACAAAAATGCGCAAAGTTAAAATTATACTTTGAAAAGGCGCGGGTAACCGCACGAGTGCCGAGGTTTCCTCGGATGCGTATAGGTAATATGTACATATTAGAGATGTTCCAGTAGCAGATCCCCTTTCGAAATGGGTTTTTCTCTGGACTGAAAATGTTATAGAGGTAAAGATGAATAATTAAAAACAAACTTTATTACTACCAAAAAATAAAAATTTGTAGTACCTTTGTAAGTACAAATAAACGTTTCTAAAAATTGTTACTTTGAAAAATAAACATTAAAACTAACCAAACATGTATTAATTTTTTCCTTTAGATTCTTACGTAATAAATATTAAACAGAGGGAGGGGGTAGGTGGTAGGGTAGAGGTGGAATAGGCCGCTATTGTTATTTTTTCTTATCATAATGTTGAGGGTGTCGAAAATTATCAAAATTCGTCTTACGTAATAAAGGAATGGCCCCTAACGACGATATGCACGCTAAAAGTTGAAAAACTTTAATAAATATAAACTGTATCTTCGTGTATCTATTTTACTAGTAGGTTGAGTGTGATAAGCATAAGCTTGATTTAAAGGTTTTATTCATCAAGACTTATTTTAATAGAATAGAAAAGGTTAGAATATAATACACAACTGTGCTTGTAATCAATTAACTAATAACTATACCCAACCCATTAAAATGTCAGCAAAACCCGTGGACACAGGTGCACAAACATTAATCAGGGAAGTCAAAACTTCGCTCATTAATATAGGTTATTGCATTAGAACCAATACAAAATATAACCATCCACATAATTATTACATAATGAACACTCATTTTTAATACTATAAAAAAGCTATTAAACCTTAACTAACAACTTTTTAACAATTATATTAGGTTCTTACATATTATAAAATCGTACTGGCCACTTTGATCTCAAATATTTCCTCTTTGGTTGGGAATTCCAAACTCAAATTTATACAGCTTTTTACTCATGCATTTGCGTTTCGAAAAACGTGTCATTTGTTTATCCTATTTTGTTTTTCATCTTTGCGTCACTCAGTTTACAAAATGGAAACTTAAAATATCGTGTTATTTACGAATACGAGTGACACCAGTGCTGCAGAAATGGCTCGAAGGATTAATGATGTGTATGGCTACGGTGTCGCAAAAAAAAAACACAGTGTGTTTTTGTTTCCAACGTTTTCGTTCTGGAAATTTCGACCTGCAGAACAAGCCCCGTGGACGGCCGGAGACAAAAGTTGATAATGAAGGATTGAAGGCTATTGTAGAAGCGGATCCATCACAAACCACGTCCGAGTTAGCGGCTGCGGTATTAGTGATAAAACTCTTTTAATCCATTTGAAGCAAATTGGGAATGTAAAAAAGCTTGAAAGGTGGGTACCTCATGAATTGAGTGAAGCAAACCGACAAACGCGTTTAGACTGCTGCGTTACATTACTCAACCGGCACAATAATGAAGAAATTTTAAATCGAATCATTACATGTGATGAAAAGTGGATCATATACGATAATCGAACGCGCTCATCGCAATAGCTGAACCCTGGTGAGCCAGCCAAATCCAGGCCCAAGCGAAAATTAACTCAAAAAAAGTTACTTGTGAGCGTTTGGTGGACTAGTGCTGGTGTCGTTCAATACAGCTTCTTAAATCTGGCCAGACGATTACGGTAGATGTCTATTGTCAGCAACTGCAAACCATGATGGAAAAGCTAGCTGCTAAACAACCGAGGCTAGTCAATCGGTCTAGGTCACTGCTACTTCAGGACAACGCTAGACCACACACTGCACAAAAGACGGCTACCAAATTAAAAGAGCTTCAACTGGAATGTCTAAGAAATCCTGACTGATTACCATATTTTTCGAAATTTTGATGACTTTTTGCAAGAGAAAAAATTCAACTCCGATGAGGCAGTTCAAACCGCCTTCAAACATTTTATTGATTCCCGTCCCAATGGTTTTTTTAATAAAGGTATCAATGAACTACCTATAAAAAGGCAAAAGTGCATCGATAGCAATGGTACAAACTTTCATTAATTAAATATATTATATAAAAAAGTCGACTTTATATTCCGACCCTACAAAACGCCAATTTCATAATTATGTGTAGGGACATTTTTTTTTGTTTTGGCGGGAAAAAATGTACCTGAACGCACATCCCATCGCCCGGGGAGACAACGTGATAGTGTGGGGCCCTCACCCACTACAATAACCCGCCGTGCGCCCTCACCCAGCCTTACAAGGCGGGCCACGGGTACCGCGTACGTTGCTCCGTGGCCCGCATATGTGTAAGGACCTAATATAAGCTACTAAATGACTTATTTAAAAATGTATTTTATATTGACACTTTAGGTTAGATCATGTTAAGAAGGCAGCAATGTAACATTGTTGCAGTAATTAGTGTTAAGTTACTTCAACGGCAGTCAAAACAACTACAACAAATTAAATGAGCCAAAGCGTTTTTGTTTGAAACATTTTTGGGTTCGGTACATGAGAATGAATATGTTTAATTAATGGCTATGTTTGAAAAAAAAAAAACTGACAAAAGCCCTGGCTGAGGAAGCCAATATTTTAACTCTAACGATTAAAATACGTAAACATTTCAAACTCTCTTGCGAAATTTTATATAAAAAAACTTTTTACTTATAAAGTAATTTATACAACAAGAACTATAAAATGAACTTATTTAACTCCTAGCGTTATTGCAATACTTCTAATGTTTAGGCACTTCACTACATCTTATTTAAAACCAAAGTCCGTCGCCACACCTGTCTGTTTATTCGCGATACACTCCAAAGACCACTGATCGGATTTTCATGCGGTTTTCATCAGTAGAAAAAGTGGTTGATGAGGAAGGTTCATAATCTGTCAAGGTTTTGTCGCTAAAACATTATACAATAAAACGTGCGAAGCCAGGACGGGTCGCTAGTGTTTCGTATGATTGTAAATGCAAGCAGCGTTTGTTGTTTACGAAAGAGGGATATTTTTACCCTCGCTAGGGACAGTGGCACAGACAGTCTGAAAACGCGATTGTCCCGCCCCCATCGGAACATTTGGTCACGTTACAATACCATCATATCCGAAAACTACATACTATAAAATCAATAAAAACTTTGTTACAGTAATCTACCTCTGTGATACGAATGTAACTGAAGATTCGGTCCCACGCCCACCACGAATTATTTATTATAGCCTCACCTGTGTAATAATGCCTCCACAGTGGTCGTATTTTGTCCTGCCCCCCGACGTCCCAAACGTTGAATTTGACATTCTTATACGTGACGGTTTCGACGTTGAAACCGACCGTAGGTATCGTTGTGACTGACTGACCTAATTTTAATTTATATAAAATAGCTGATCATCAGGATAAGGAAATTTATTATTCATCTTCCAGTTTTATTTTTTTTGAAATTACTCCTTAAGAATCGTATTTCATATAAGGCCCCCGGTATGAAAAAAATATGAGGAGTAAAATCTACTGTGTCGAGCAAAATCTCACGTGGGGGAGAGGGGTAGTCTCGGCAAATAACAGGTAATTTTTTTTCCGCAAGAAACAGTGTAAAATTACGATTTAATTAACTACCAAAGATTAACTCATTTACGACGGTTCGAGCAAAATCTCAAGACATGTTACCAAGGAGAAAGGGAGGGGTCGAAAAATCGCCAAAATTGTCTCACGTAATTAATGTACGCCCCCTAACTCGCTCAAAGTATACTCATAACTCAACTTACATATTATGACATTAAAATTAAGTACATAGGTACATATTATATCTTGACAGAAAGTTTTAATAAAAGGATACTAGTCTTTCCGGCAGCGTCGAGTCCCAGCATCAATATCCTCATCTCCTTGTTCCCGAAGATCTTCGATAACAGTTTCCCCATCGTGCTGAGCTCGCCTCAACCGCACAACTAGAATGTAAACATTATACTACATTACATACATACATTACTATCCTGATGAAACATGAGTTGATATCGAAATTTGAGGATCCATGTTATTTATCAATAACTTACGAGTAGTAGGTACATATAATATTCATAAGATGACGCCAAGCGGTACCTAGCTCGCATTAAATTTCAAGTGTTCACGGCCATGGTTACTACTTCACTTATACAACACGCAGTGTGATGTTTCATATTAATCTTACTTTAGAACCTCAAAAATGTAAAAATTGTTTATGCAAATCAGATTTATTTTAACTGATTAACGCGATGAAAAGAACATACTTTTCACCTTTATAATCTGACTCTATCAAAAGAATAAAAAAAAAACTAACATAGATTTTTTCTTCAGCTGTTTAAAATTTGTGACACTTTTTGTATTGAAACATTTTTATATAAGCTAAAATGTCGATTTTGTTGTTTTAGCCGATTTTTTTTAAATCAAAATTATTGCTAGAGTCATATAGTAGCAAGAAAACTTCGAAAACAATTAAATAGCTAATCAATTAATTAGCAGGATTTTGTTACTAATTTGTTGCTGTGAGTAAGCAATAACAGATAAAAAACATTCTTTTTTTTATTTTAGATAAAATGAGCAAAAATTTTTTCGACCTAGAAGATTCTTTAGACTGTTTAGTGTAAGAAGCTAGCAGCAAAACAGCAACTTTCGATACATGCTATCTTTAAACCTGTTTCTTTCAACCATATCGATTTTAGCCGAATATTGTTATTGGTCAGACTATTGATAAAGTGCGCCTAAGAAACCCGCAACACTAAGGATCTACAGAACTAACTACAGCGTTAGAAATTTTGTCACTCGGTGAAGGTTGTAAGACAATGCGATGCCTATAGAAGCGAAACGGTAAATATAAACACGATTCGTCTAATGTTTAATACATACAATAATATAGCTCAAAAATTTTCTGTGTTTTAATACGTTTTTAATAATTCACAAGTTATACCAGTCCGATTAAAAACAATCTTTTTGTGTTAGATATTCGGTTGGATCAGGAAAGTCATAATTAAAAAAAACTTTACTATAAGCTTACTTACATGATTAGCGCATTCAAACAAAAAAAAAAACAACAAATAGTTATTTCTGTTTTATAATATATGTACCGACAGATCCTTATTATTTTTACCCGACTGCGACAGAAGGAGGGTTATGTTTTTCGAGTGTATGTATGTATGTATGTATGTATATATGTATGTATGTATGTATGTATGTATGTATGTATGTATGTCCATTTCTTTGGCACGCCCTACAGCCCAAACGGCTGGACGGTTTTTGACAAGTGAGGTGTCGTTGTATTTGTCTAAATTGTAGTAGTGACATAGGCTATATAAATTTTCAAAATGGCGCCCGCAAATAGCGGAATGAGGGAGGGGAGTTGAATTTTTTTTCTTACTGTAGCAATATGGGTATCAAATGAAAGCTAGTAAATTGTTTTATTCCTTTTAGTTTATAATAAGAGTTTTACGCAGTCGGGTTTTTTTTAATACTAATACACAATTACTTGTTATAATTATCAATTATATGCGCTAAATATTACTATGAATACTTTCACAATTATAGTAAACGGTAAATGACATATCTAGCTGCAAAAAAGAATATTTTTGTGTAAATGTGACTCGTACAAAAAAAAAAGTATAAAAACAATAATTGCGAAGAATGTAAAGGATAACAATATTTATTTTAATAATGGTAAAACTTACTATTTTCGATAAAAAAAAAATCAGTAACTGATTTTTTTAAGAGTTTGTAGACATTTTTGTATGCAGTTGATAGAAATGTGATATTTATGTGTGATGTCCCTAATACCAATATTAATTTCTTAGATTTATGTGAATTATCTCACATTGAAATGTCTATATTTATCGATTAATGCTTGATGATGCTTTAATTATCGAATAGTTAAAGCATCAACCAATATATATTTATAATACCTAACTACAAACCCAGCCATTGATGTTTTATGTGTCGTAGAAATTACGTTTCCTTATCGATTATTTTACTTAACATATTTATATATGAATACTTTAATTTGGTGTAAAGTTCACTAAAATTAAAATCTACAAGTATCATCGAAAAAACATTCAACTTAAAAAAATGTTTATGTATGTTACACATAGTTTTTGATGGACCAATCATCCACTTAGGTTTACAGTTTACAGCTTATATGTTTTCATGAATATATGCCACAAATAAGGTTCTATGGTAAACAGTTTGATACACCTTAAAAAATATATTAAAATTTCAAATACATTAAAATGTAGAAAATAATAATTCGTGTATTTAACTACTGTTAGTTTGTATTTTACATTAATTTGTATAATAAAAACATTATATTTGAGTAAATAGTTGTGTGTTTACAAGAAAAAAAAAGTAAAAGTACGCATTCATTAGGTATATCACATGTAAACGTCTTAAAATTATTCGTTATAAAACTATTTATTTATTTAAAAACCACGCTTCCATTAGAGTCCGTTAACTTTCAAGATAGATTTCTCGCTGTACTAACTTTCTCTTTACTCCTAACTTATACGTATCGAGATAAAATATTATAAACAACCATTTAAGATAGATACGGAACGCCAAAATTTCTCGGTACATTTTGAAATCGAAAGCTCAAGTCTTGGAATTAAGACAAAAAAAGAACCTAAAAAGTTGTCTCGACAGTTATAAGTGATCGTAGAGAGATTTTCTATAAGAGTTTTTCTACTAAATAATCAAAACTGCGATTCGACATAGAAATGCTTCTAGATTTATTACTAATCCTTCTGGAAAGAATATTGTTAATAATTTAATAAAATTTGAGTATTATATTAGTAAGTTGATTAAGGAATAACCCTGGATAATGCTAAAGAAATTGCAAAGCAGAGGAAACTTAGTTGGAAGAAAGATCCTAGAAATAGGCGGGATCAATAATGCCTGGCAGAAGAACAAGAAGATTAGTAGGTACATTAGTTTTTATTTTAATAAATTGTTAAGATTTAATTTTAATTTACAATAAATATAGGCATGTTATTTAAATCTATACTAATAATAAATCTGTTAAAACCCCCGTTTCATTAATACACTATATATCATCAAGAATAAATTTTAATAGCGCGCTTTTATTTCGATCAGCGCCATCTCTTATCGTGTTTTTCTCTGTGCACGTACCACGTAAAAAGTACAAAACCAATGTAAATAACTTTAATACATAAAAATTAAACATAGCTCACAGTATAATTTAGTTTTTGTTTCATTGTAATTAAATTTAAAAATAAATATTTAAGAAAATAGAAATACGTCTAGACGCGACATAGACGCCATCTGGTCTAAAGAATCTTAAAAACTCACAAAACTTATTTTTGAGTTATTATTTTGTTAAACTTAAAAGTTTACTAAATATGTCGGATAGGAATAGAAATCGTTTTAATATTTTAGATAAACATCATTTTCAATTAATATACTATTATGTTAAATATTAATTATGTGAAATTTCACTAAATATAAAAACGATATTCTACCATTATACGATAGATGGCGCAGATAATTTTCTGAATCGCGCTGGCCAAAACTTCGGCCAAAAGAATGACACTCGCCCGTATTTAGAAAACTGTTTTTCTTTTTTGCATTTAATTAAATACTTTAGGGTACTACGGTCTTGATTGTTTGTTTGATTGTTTGATTTCTTGATTGTTTGATTGATTGATTGTTTGTTTGTTGTTAAAATTTAAAATATTTGGTCGTTATTTGTTTTTTGATTGTACAAAGTTGGATGGTTATAGCTATTTAAGTTGTAATCTATATATATAAAGTGTTAGTTACACCGTTTATAACTCGAGAACGAGTGGAACGATTTTTATGATTTTTGTGTTTTTGGATTTGTCTTCGTCGGGAATAATACTTATTAAAATATGGTATTCATCAATGAGAAAATAATTAATAAAAAAACAGTTCAAATGTTTCATCCGTACTATCTATATATATAGATATATTAAATCTGTCACTCAATCCGTCTATTATAAAATATTTTCCAGTATCGACGCAGGTGTAGCGGGCGGGTCGCTAGTTATAAATATATATATAATTCTACAGCAACATTTGTGATTACATAATATCTTATCGCGGCATTTGCCAAATCCCACTTCACCCTTGCCCTTTGTTACGCTCTGTCGATCTGATAATTATTATTTCACTAACGACTACCTACTACTCTGAACTCTCAAATAATAAAACCGATAAAAATCTACGTTAATTAAATTTTGTAAGCTTGTTTTACTGAATCCTTTTTTTTTAATAGGTGCTATGTAAAATATGAAGAGCAAAATACTGACAATGAGACTTCGTTAGTTATATTTTTTACCCGACTGCGACAGAAGGAGGGTTATGTTTGTGTATGTATGTATGGTTGTATGTATGTATGTATGTATGCCCATTTCTTTGGCACGCCCTACAGCCCAAACGGCTGGACGGTTTTTGACATATGAGATATCGTTGGATTTGTCTAAATTGTAGTAGTGACATAGGCTTTATAAATTTTCAAAATGGCGCCCGCAAATGGCGGAATGAGGGGGGGGGGGTTGAATTTTTTTCTTACTGTAGCAATATGGGTATCAAATGAAAGCTAGTAAATTGTTTTATTCTTTTTGTTTATAATAAGAGTATTTAACGCAGTCGGGTTTTTTGTTTTTTTTTTTAAATTATATATGAACCGACAATCAGCTATTAACTGAATTGCATGACTAAAAAATAAGCTGAATCAGCTTAGGGTGATCTCTAAACCTAATAATTCGCACGCTTATTAATAAACCGAAAATAAGTCAAAATTTGTTGATTTCTACTTTTGCTAATAAAATTAACTAACTCAGCTCAAAGAATAGGTACAATCTGGCCGCCACGCGAAACAGAGGAAAATGACCGATTTAATGGATCACAGAGAGGACGGAATGCCTTCAACAAGATAGAGGCTCAAAACTTGGACAGGGATTTCCCACAAGTGTTTTTTTGACTTATTTCGGTTTATTAATAAGCGTGTGAATTATGTCCAGACTTGGTTGAAATAAGTTGGTAAAAACTGTAATTGCGCAGATTACTTACACATACTAATTAAATTCAAATAATGTACTATAGCTTGTAGTCTGCGCGAGATGAAATATCATCACTCTTGTCATTGCTACCGTTATATGTGTGAGATGTTAGTGCTAGCCTATCTTAATACAAATGCCATTGTTTTAATAGCACTGCCAGGCGTCGTCATCGATATCCGCGTTTAGTGTGTGACGCACGTGCACCTTAGGCGACATCCCACAAGAAACCTTCCGCCGGCCTAGATTTCGTTGCGCTAAATATAGTTAAACAAGAGCCCTTCACCTGAATCTAATGATGCCGCTCGATATTTTACGAGTCGCCTTTCATAATTTGATAAAATACTTCAATATTAACACGTGTGCGAGAAGTTTCACACGCGTTTAATTAAAGTGAAACAATTTTACAATATAAATATTTGTTTATTTTTAATTAAGAAGAAATACGTGATGCAAAATTCCTGGGAAGTAAAGTTTTAACCTGAGGCATTTATATAAAAATACCTAATACTTTACAAAATTATTTGAAAGTGTTGTCCCCTTACATATAATATGCACTGTACTGTACTGTATCAGCCTGTAAACAACCCACTGCTGAGCGAAGGCCTCTTCTCCATATAGAAGGGATTGGAGCTTAATCCACCACGCAGCTCCGTTGCGGGTTGGCGGATAATTTCCCTACCATGAGCGTTACTCATCATCTCTCATCGTTATCAGGTGTCTATGATAACAACCGAGACCGACGGCTTTACGTGCTCTCCGAGGCACGGTGTGGAGACCCACAAGGACATACACCCAGAACGGAAACCATTATTTGTACATATACAAATATCTGTCTCGAGGGGAAATCGAACCCGCTACCGTCGGCGCGCGGCTTCGAAGCGACTACTCGCACCACTTCACCAGAACGGCCGTAATATAAGTAATATCGTCGCGTAAGTTCCAATACCGCGAAAGTCAAAAATAACAACTTTTCAGAAGAGCAAAAGATCGGGCCTTTATATACATCGATATCATAGTACATATATTTTTTTAATGTACTGTGTTCAAAATAAAACGTTTTTATTTGTTAAAATCCTTGTTTCAGATTTTTCTAGAAGTGTGTCTTTAGATTCTCTATAGAATGACATGTAAAAGTTAGAAAGACATTTTTAGGACTTCCGCTGTGTTAGAACTTAAACGACGATATGTAACTTTAGAAAAAGAAAAACGATTTAATATGTCTCTAATGGTTTATAAAATAACTGCAATGAAGTATTCATAAGAACCTAGAATAAAAGAACAATAAGAATACATATAAGAACTAACAACACTCGAACAAAATACGAGTAACTATAACGCTTGTGTCAATTTAACAAATCGTCACCAGGCGAAACGAAAGATCGATGGAGCAATATAGACGGAACGATGTTGGTTTGATCAACATTCGGAATTTTAATGTGCTTCGGTGCCATAAAACAGATATTAGGGTAGACTGTTTATATACAGAACCTTAAATTGGGTCGACGCATCCTAATATTTACCGTAATGAAAAAAACTCGTTATGGTTTATTATTGCTTCAAGACCATAACAATAAAAAAAATTAACGATTTGCTATTTTAGTAACATGAAGACAAAATAATATAACGATTGACGATACAAATTAAGCATTGCAATTAATAATATACGAACTAATTTGTCAATCACTGACCACTAAGGTTTATTATACTCATTCCTAAGTTATTTTGTGTTCATTGTTCATAAGATGCTAATTAACTTGAGCATTCACTTGTAATGTATTCGGTAGAATGATTACACGATAAGAGCACTTGACTGAACAGAATCAGTCTAGCGCATTACCAAGTCATAGGACAACATTGACTTAGTTATTATATTTTAGAATAAGTAAGTATTAAGTTTCTTGACGGATTCTTCTCAGAAACAGTATTCTGAAATCCGAACCAGTGGTAGTCAGTTAAAGTTAAAATGATTCGTAAACGAAAAATGAATAAATTAGACAAGCCTACTTGAATAATAACTAATTTTAATTGAATCAAAATTGAAATAAAATGAAAAAATATTTATTAAAAAGTTATATCATATAGTTATATTATATATATATTTTTTAATTTAACTAGTAGGACCGCCTAAAAAATTAAAAAGTCCGAATAATTAGTTATTAACGGTAGAATTTCTAATAATATGAAATTTAATACTAAAAACAATTCTTTATCTCTAACCAAAAGCTTAATAATAGAGTTTCATTTATCAAGCTTACAAAAGGTCATAATTTTCACACAACTTAGACCCTTTTAAGAGTAATATTTCCAAAACACCAAAACATTTATTTATTTTTAATCAAAAGGCCAAAAATAAAGATTTATAATTGTAATTTTAAAAAAAAGCAGACATGTACCAACTTACAACCCTTAAGGGCAGAATTTCCATGAATCTTTTCTTCCCGGGTGTAAACAAAATTTGATACTAAATATTTGCGAGATAGCGCCTATTAAGTTTAAAATCTAGTCAAACAAAAATGAATATGGTAAAGATGGAATGTTGTTTAGATTTCAAAACATAATTATAAACGCTGTTTACGTTTCTATTGCCGCCAAAACGTTCCTACAAGGTTAAACAGAAATCCAATTTAGAAGCTCGAGTGACTTAAATATTAGTCTGATGAAAAGCATCTGCTATTCGATCCAGCATAGCAACCGTTGATAAAGTAAACATGACTGGAACAACGAGTGACGTAAGCTATTGAAGAATCGTAGTGACTTCACAACAAGGAAGCGGCCCTCGCACAATTAGAGAACTCTTACACAAGAATTACCAATGTAGGCGCAAATTGAGAGGTTTTCAGTGCACATTTCTCGCACCTAACGTTATAAAATATTGTTGAACGTTTAAACAACTCAAACGCAACAACACCATTTTTGATGATTTAAAACATTTGCTGAAAAGATCAAAGAACTTTTTGATTTGAATTTGGCTTAGCGCCATTAGGTTAGGGATCACCCTTTTATTTCCGGCAGGTCGAGTTAGGGCGTCACCCGATTTCCACACCATTTCCCTTGAACAGTTAACGCGAATTTACAGAATAGTATTTTGGTTTTTATTTTAAAGATTGTTAACATTGCATGCGTATATCATTAAAGAGTTTTAGTGAAATATAAAGAAATATTATGACATTTCTTAAAGACAAAGACAGGAAGTCCAGTTGCTTAGAAAGATAAAGTAACATCAGCCAACAAATCATTAATTATAAAGTTGAATGGATGTACGTTGTAGCGCTAAGTATAATTTCTTGTAGATTATGTATAATCTCATTTATATTCTACAAATTTATGTAATCTTTAAAAGTAACTATAATATATTAAAAGTAAACAAGTAAGAGTAAAAGCAAAGTCAAATAAAATACAATTTCTTATTAACTTTAGGATATTAAAACCGAAAATGAAATAGCTTCAAGAATATTTGAAAACGTTTTCCTTGCGTCAATTATTCACGTTTAACAAATTAATATAAGATGTATTACCATTGAATAATTTGAACCGTAGCCAAGGTTATTTATTCAAGTAAATTATCTGAGTACAATATAATAAAACGTTATTTCATTCAAATTATCCCGTATAATCCATTCATAGGATGGAAATATTCCACAGGAGACTAGTCAATTGTACAAGTAAATGTTTAATGGTCCAATACGAACGCTCCGGTTGCTAAGCCGCGACGTTGTTTCCATATAACTAACGAGTATTATTTTACAATTAGAGAAATGAAAACTATAACTATATATATATATATATATTATATGTATTTTAGTCCACTAAATATTACAAAATCAATTTTTTAACTTATTTTTGGGACTGAAGCAGTAAAAATAAAATAGATAGAAACGATAAAAGATTACAATTTCGGGTAAAACAAACCTGTTCGCTAACTTGAGTTTCTTAGTAGGTTAGCAAAGAAAAAAAAAAGGAGTCGCTCAAGCCGTGACCGCAAACACAAACCAACGCCGGTCTTTTAACGGTAATTCAACTTGTTTTTTAAACCAAAGTTTTACCAGTAACGTTTAAAACAAGAATATTAATAGTTGTTATAAACGAAGTCATGTAGGAATTTGATGAAGATCGTAAACTACAATTTAAAAAAAATGAACAAAATTAAAACATCCAGCACTAACAATCAGGAAAAGTAATAATATTATCGGAACAGAATTCTCGTGACCTTCATGATTTAAAAGTTAACATCGTTCTCAGAAATGCTAAAATGGAAAAATCAATAGCAGTAAATCTAAAATTAGAATTCTTTGACAAATTGAATACGATATAATTATATAAGTTTTTAATATCGGGCGACGTATAAAACAATTTTCTATTTCAATTTATTGATCATTGATATTACTGATATGAAGGAATAAATCAAAAGTTTAATTTTCGTACATTAAAAAAAAATTAGAGATGTCGATATTTGAGATCACACATTATATTGTCTATGAATAGACGAATAATTGGTAACAGAACCGGCAAATATTGCAATAACCCCTCGAATCGCAACGGAAACAGCACATACCGTGTACAGTGACGATTCTACGCTTATTATATTGCAATCCATATCGTTAGTGACTCACTATTGCGCTCGTTTAGGGTGCGGACTACTGTATCTGGGAATATTTCATCCTCAATAATGTGAAAAGCGGTATTCATATAATAATTTGAGAATTTTGAGAATATAACATTGTCAAAAGATACTGACTGTATACTGAATACTGAGTTGTAGCATAACGATAACGGAAGTTAAGTAAAACTTCATCGTATATTTTATCGAATTTTTAGTAGTTTTATTTTTAAGTTAATCGTAAGATTGCAGCAAATATTTTAACACTTAAAATAGAATAGAATAATAGAAACATAATATAATTAAAATATATAGATAAAATCAATCGACGAGCAATTAAAAACAAATCGACTCTATAGGAGTACTATTTTTTTTTCTCAATTTTTGTTTCTGAATAATTGTTAACGTGGCCGAAACTGCGTGCAACGCCGAGTCTTATTATAAAAGTCACGAGGCCTTTAAATACAATAATATGAATCAATATAACTTTGTAAATTTTTAAACAATACAAAACAACGGTTAAGGTAAACGGAGAACGAAACTAATAAGGTTCTAATCCGTACAATATTTGTCAAGAAAGTAAAGCATTCAGCGACTCGGCTGTGGTTTACATTTACGCTACGTAGACACTAATTCTATCTTTGGACGACTGTCTTTTATGGCTTCGTATCCCCTTGAAACACGATGTCCCAATAGTTACAAAAGATTTATAGAAGGAGGGAAGCCCTGTAAGGACAATGCATCCCTCATATATCTGAAAAACATGTGAAAATAGTTTACATATATATCTTATATATCTGGCTTCGAGAAAAATAATTTTATGAAAGAAGAAAACATTCAAGGAGACATTCATTGTTTTTAGTTACATAATCTATTAACCTTTAAAAGCATCAGAAGCTCGATTTGATTAACTTAAATAGCTGATTTTTTTTCCGTGATTTATTTAGGTGCTCATTAATGTTTACTAAAGGATGCCTTTATCGCGACTAATTTGGACCTTGAGCTTAGGCTCGAGCTTTTGAGAATAATTCTAAGATTTTTATATATGACGAAAACGATGGCGACATATTGTTTTTAAAATCCGCGTTGACGCTGATTAAGTCTCAGAATTTTCATTTCTCAGAATTCTTTCTCAGAATTATTTCATAATAAACATTTAAATAATTATATCAGTAACATGTGGTTCGCACCCAATACTTTTAAACTAGCTTTACGTTGAAACTAATTTGATGAGTATAAATAAATTACATAAATATGTAATTTATATATAATATTATGATATTATTGCTATCAAGAAAGACAGGTTTCAGTCTCCTTTCACTGATGCTTCCATGCTGCACACAAAAATATCACTGATGCTTCCATTTGACGATTTACGTAACGTAGCAAGTCAAGCTCCATTGTTTGAGACGCTGAAGACTTCAGCTAATACCTCTTTAAATTTTCACCAAGAATTGGAACAAAGATAGTGGAAGCAGCCAATAAATTACGAGAAAAACTTACTTAAAGGAAAACTAAATGAACTTTCAGTCTTCGAAGACTAGGCAAAATTAAATATTTCGTAAATTATTTTCTGCTGCTTTTAACGTTATATCATTCGTAACTGATATTCGAAGAGGATAAATAAATTTACATTGATATGATGATATGATATAATTTAGCTCCATGTCCTTTTTTATTTAAATTTATATTTGCGATTGTTTTCTGTGTTTGTTTTTGGTTTTTGTAAATCTTTAATTTCTGTTAATTTGTAACAACAATTATGTTAATAATGAAAAACCGTGGAGGAGGGCGCTGACAGCTGAAGCACAGGTTATCCTAGTTCGGTTGCAGATGCTTCAACTACTTGGTCATTTATGCATGTTAAACAATTTTTTGTCAAAACAAGTTTTTTGTACAATTTTTTGTATTATGAGAACAAAGAGAGTTATTATTTTTAATGATAAGTAGAAAAACCTCATCTTTTTCCACTTTTATGTGTCGTTTTTTTTTAACTTTTCCTTTAACCTTTTTTTATTATTAAATAAATAACGGTGTATATAATGCCAGTTATCGTAAAAATACTTTAAAACTATTCATATTTCTTTTTTACATATAATTAGATACATAGTTTTATGTATTTCTGAACTAAACTCAACTGAACGATAAACATCCCATTGCTGCGACAAAGGTCTCTCCTCCATATAAGAGAAGTGTTGGAGCTTAATCCACTGCGGGTTTGCGGACAAATTCCCTATGAGTAACGATAGCTATCAGGTGTTTATGATGATAACCGGGATCGACATGTTTATGTGCTCTCAGAAGCACGGTGGGAAGACCCACATGGACATACACCCAAACCAGAAATAAATACTCGTGTTTGTATAAATACAAATATCTGGCCCGAGCGAAATTCGAAACCGTGACAGCAGCTGGCGTTTACGTGACTACTCACCCCACTATGGACACACCAAAATGATTGTCATCAGAAATGAAGAATTAATTGGTTATATCAAAAACACATTTATCGGTCCGGAAAACAATAATATTCTAAAATTAAAGGAAATATATAATTATTGTTATTTATTTTACGCGAAAATTTAATTATTATGTGACAAACAGTTTTTTCATCTTAAAAACGTTCTTACAAATAGTGCCGACATAAATCCGGCGACGAGTAACGTAACCATCGCCAAGTGTTTCTGGTATCTTGAAACGTGATATAATGTATAACCGAAGTTGCCAAGGTAGTTTTCAGAAAATAACAACGGTGATACACGGTTTGAATTTAGATAAGACTTGTCCGATTTCCTGCCATAAACTAGTAATACGGAAAATAAAAGAAAATACTATAAAACAATAGGCAAAAATTTTGTACTTATTATATTAAAATTTGATAACCCTAAAAATTTTATATGAATTGTCGAGATATCTACGTTTTCGCTGACAGCATCCTTTTTTGATATAAACGTTGTTCCTATTTTATTTTCCGTCGTTTTTATATATGGTACCAAATTACCTATTTATTTTACGGCAGTTACATTACAGATGAAAACCTTTCATATTTTATGAGGTTAAGTAAATTGCCTTGGAAAGGGTATGTTATCTTTTTAGATAAAAAGAATATTAAGGTTGTAGAAAGATTTAATAAAACCTGAAAATATATTTTTATCTTAAAGCAGTCGACATAAATTTATTATATTGGTACATATTTTTTTATCAATACAACTATCGATTTTATGATACCTTCGTTAATTTTACCCGCAGTATACGGGGGCGAGGTTGCCAAATTTAATCCACAAGGACTACCTTTGCGCAACTTTATAAATTGCAAGCGTCATCCAAGAATAAAAATTTAACGATACCTCGTGAATCAAAATGCATACCGGAAATATAGTTAATGAATATTGCCATCTTTTGCCGGCTTGTAAAAAATGAGAGCATCATAAACATAATTTTGAAACTTCACACCTAATAGTTCATGCTCATAAATGTACTGAAAATGCTGCGAACATTAAAATGAAGATGTCTTAGCAAATAATAGATACGGACGCAGTTAACGAGCCAATTACTCATTACTTGAGATAGATCCAATACAAAAATTCAATCATTAATTACATTGACGGCGAGCTTAAAAATTCTAGGTCAATGAACAACTTCTACTCAATTTATTCAACAAGCTCAATTGATAGTCAAATCACCTTGTTCATAGACGGCGAACGTTTACTGAACCTAAATATAAGTACTAATATGGTATCAAACACATCCTTATATTGTATTATGACTAAAAAATAATCTCATGATTTACTTTAATTGTAATCTATCGATCTATATCCGTCAGGCCATAACTAACAACTTTACCAATTTCATTCTTTTTTCTTTTTATTATTTATGCCAGTTAGAGTTGAATATACCTACACAGCTAAGGCCGAGACTCCACCAGATCGGAGATGTGTTTAAACAACCAATAGAATTTCGTTATTCATACACCTCGTCTGATCGTCTCCCCTTCGCTTCAGTGGATACCACTGAACGAAAATATATTGGTTGTTAAAACACATATCCACACATCTCCGCTCTGGTGGAGTCTCGGCCTAAGACAGGGCAACGTCTGTCGGGCCAGGCAGTATTCTCATAATTTTATGTAACTAGAGTAGTTGTAACGTTTGTTTTTATTTAACTAAGATTTATTTAAACATAACAAATTTTATGAATATTTTAAGGGACCTTTAAGCAAAAGGCATTGAAAAACATTATTCGTATCTTTGATTTTATATATCCTAGACATTAATATATTAGTTTAAAACTAAACTTTACATAATCACTACAAAATATCATGCTTACAAAATTCTCAAGGTACAATTCGTTTTATTTTATACACTATATTCTTAGCCAAAAATCTTAAATTATTTTTATCGACAATTTCATTACTTTTCGTGCACATATTTCAATAAAGTTAGTAACAATTTAAATTGAAAGCGAATTGAAAGTTACCTAGATTTTTTTACTACAAATAAGGTCACGACTGTATTGCCTAGATTGTGATTAAAAAGTAGAATAATTTAATAAAATATATTACCTAGATTATTACTCTTATCGGCTTTAATTGTTACAACAAATAAATTAAGTTTAAATTACTTTTTTAAACTGTCTTATTGTTTATAATAAATATCTAAAGTCGGATTAAATTCTATTCGAATTGACTCTTTTTGAGAATAAATTCTTTAAACCTACTTTGACTTTTGAACCAGAATTTTACAAGTTTCTGACCATATCGTTGACACTTTTATAACTGGAAATAAATTAGTATATACGATTATGTTTTTTAAATGCGACAAAAGACAGCGTATTTACATATATTTTTTTATGTCACAGTAACTATGGCATCATTAGCATACGACAAAAATTAATAAAATGTAAGTTAGTCAATAATTATTTTATATATCTTTCATATTTTAAAAATAGGGCAAGTTGACAAATAAGCCTAGATAGAAAACCATACAATAATCTAAGCCTAGCGATACTCAAAGCCTTTGAGAATTGAATGGAATTCGTGTCGCAACCGCTCAATGCGATGGTGTACCGCAAAATGTATTCCAATCTGAGACCTAAATTGACTGAGCTCGAACATTTGAGATCGAATGTAAATGTAGGTACTATTCGAGACTGGGATCAAGTTGGAAAAGAGCATCTTTAAATTTAACAGAACTATAGTGAAATTATAATCTAGTTGTCGCTCAGTGGTCGAAATTCGACTTAATCTATAATTGACAGCGTTGTTAACATCATAAAAATAAGATTGCGCATAACATGGGGAGCATATGCAGCAATCATTCGACTGATCTGTGATAATAAATTTTGATAAAAAATTCGTTGCAAGACTTGTATTAAGACAGTATTGACAACAGACTGACAATAAACAAAATTTGTATATAAACGTCATTGTATATGTGTGTGTGCCGTAGTGTGTGTGTATTTTTTTTAATGAGTTTAATGTATTTTTTGAGCATTATTATTAAAAATATTAGCATTCTGCACTTCTTTCCCATATAAACTTTAACTGTGTCAAATTTCATTTTACTCCGTCCGCGTAGGGGAGACCGGGGATAGTTGACTACTTTTTAACTAAATCATACATATTTTTTGTGTTTTAATATAAGTACAAAATAAAACCACATTAGTCGATAGAAAAACTATTAAACTAATACAAAATATAATATCCAGGTCTTAGTTTAATATAATGGTGAAGATATAATACATTTTACAGCACACAAAATCTTAGTCAATCTACCCCAGGTCCGGGGTAAGTAGACTTATGTACCAATAAATCTTAAATCATGAGAAGAGGGAAAAAATTAAACCTTTATCTGAATATAACTGAGCTAAACAGCTTAAGATAAACATCTTAAAACAAAATTTAATTAGATACACATATTTCTAATAGAGTTATTAATAAAATTATCAACTTTTATTTTTGAAACAATTTTAATCATTTAATAACATTTTTTATTTAACTTTTCTAATGCTATTAAATAAATCAACGACCGTTATTGCCTCTTTGTCATAAAAAAAAAAATTGGGTCGTTCGTTTAAATTTCTAAATTTAAGCATATAGATTTTTTTTTTTAAACTCAGTAACTTAATACTTGTTTTATCAAAAGTAATGATATATATATTTTTAAGTAAACTTATTGTCAGTATCATGTTCGTTTTTATTTACAGAAAAATGAAATAATCAGTCTTCAATAGCAGAAATACAATGTTGGTATTCAATAAATATTACATTTCCTTCTTTTAATTTCCTTTTCCCTTGCCATTCTTTTTCTTTTCCAATTTTGGTCTTCTGTAGCGCAAGGTTATCTCTTTTTTCTTTTCTTAAAACCTTCTCTTCGTGTTTGGTTTTGTTTCTTATCCATATAGTTGGTTGACTACCTTAGTCAACCAGCCCCGAAAGAAATAGGTCTACAAACCCCGGAAGCTATTTTTTGTTTTTTAGGCATGGTTAACCTTGACACTGTCATCGACATGAAAAATAAGACATGAGATATGTTTAATATGTACTCATTAATGACTCTGATTAATAAAAAAATGATTTACACAAAATGTGTAGGCATCAGATAAAAAAATAGGCAATGTAGAAATTTTACTTTCATTGTAAGAAAACAAAAAACATGTCACTGCTCCAAAACGAAGTGTATCCGCGATGTGGTGTTTTCGACAAATGAGCGGGGTACGGAGCGTAATACATGACTGTGAGAGGAAGACGCAAAACTTGTACCAGTGACGAGTTTTTTTCGATTAGTCTACCTACCCCTATAGGCAACTATCCCCGGTCTCCCCAAATTTTCGTAAAAAGGGGTTAAAAGTTTTTGCTTCACGTATTAATATATAGATAACATTAAGAGTTTGTGTATTTAAAACAATTCGATTAAGAACATAATCTAAAGTATCCAAATATTATCAGAAATTCAGAATCTAAATCAAACAAGTATCTATCGATAATGCAATACAAATGCTTAAACATAATTTAATACCACTTCAGATAAAGACGAACTTTAAATATTTTTCTAGTTCACTTCGTTTGACATGTGTAAGGTGAACAAACTTTACTGTAAACTTTTGAAGCTCATTCAGCTGATGTAAACATCACTTGTTCGAGTAACAGAGTTGACGCTTTGCGTACGATTATATTTAGACGAGCGTAACATCGATCGTAAGCGTGAAAGTCACTATTTATGGGTTTATCGGTGCAATAACATCTTCTATAGTAGAAATGAGCACGCGCTAACACGATACAATTTTAGAGATATCTGTTTTGCAAATAGGCTGACTGTTACTTACTAATGTTTTAATGTTCTAGTCTAATTACCGATGGTTTATCCAATAATCGCAATAAATAAAAATATTAATAAGTAGAAAAATCTAGAGGTTAATATTAACAAATAAGAATTTAAAATTAATATCAAAGACTATTTCATTCATCATTTTATTATAAATATAAATATTTGCATTACAAAAAATTAGACACTTCTGTGATAACTGAAATGGTAAATCAGTATGAATTGGATAATTTAATTTACATATGTACACTAGAATAAACCTTATTGTAAAAAAAAAATGTTTGCTCAATTTGTCAAATAATTAACAAAACAAAAATCACAATAGCCAGTATAGTAAACGTAACATATTATGATATGACCTACACTATACAAATTAATTTGTGTAGTGTACGTTGTATATTATATATAGGTAGAGAGTAATTACATAAGCGCACAGATCCCGCTTGAAAGCAGCCATATCAGCCACGGATGCTTCGATCGCACCTATCTTCATGAAGGGTACAGATACACAGTCATGCTACTTACTAGCATGCTTATAGTCTAGTCAACAAAATTTTTAAAACCTAAACCCCCTTTTTTAGTTATTTGTTAATAACTTTTGCAATTTATGCAAGCGGAACTTCATTTTTTTTTTCTTTTAAAAATCATCTAGATGACATTCTTAATCGAATGACACCTTAATCATAATTTTCGGAGACTACTGAAAAAAGTTGACCAAAATGGCACTTGTTGACTAGACTATAAGCATGCTATTAAGTAGCATGTGTATCTGTACCTTTACTCCATATCGTGAGCAGACAGGCGAGAATGTGGGCCGTCGCACGTATTGTGTTGTAATGGGACACTAATCATAACTACACATATTTAAAAGACAATGGAAGTAATTAAGTTATCATGACACGCGTGTAAATAGATAAGGATCGCAGCTTTCCTAACGATGGTATCGTTTCCTTGTAGAAAACTGTTATAAATCGTAAACTTGAAGATGTTGGTGTGTATTATGTATATCATTGTATAATAAGTTTTACAGTCTTATCTCGGTATCTAAATTGTTAAATATTGTAATATTAATTTATAAGTAAATTAAATTTTACACCAAGAAAAATTACTATTAAATTATTGAGATAATAATCATCGTAATATATACAAACATTTAATAAATGTCAGAAATAAGCATTCAATAATATTGCTTTATTTATATAAGATTCAAGATTTCACTGAAAAAAACAATAAAAATTTTCTTATCTTTTTTGTTTGAGAAACAATTTCTTTTAACATCATCGATAAAGATATTATTATATATTAGACATTTCATGAAATAGATATACATCAGAAAGTAATCATAATAATCATATACGAATTCATATAATATTAGGACATTTATCTACGATCAACATCACTACGAAGATAAGTTTTTTTTTAGAGTTCGGTACCTAAAGGGTAAAACGGGACCCTATTACTGTCACCATATACACTATACAATCTGAAACCAGACAGTATCTCATGAACCGTGATAGACAGTTGAAATTATCACAGATGGTGTATTTCTGTTGCCGCTATAACAACAAATACAAAAAAACAGAATAAAAAAAATATTTTAGAGGGCATTGATAAGGGCAACAGGTAGAGGCTTGAAATATTCACAGAATATTTAGTTATAATTATATTCACTTTAACTCTTTCGCTACCAGGGTCTTAGGAGAAAAACGCTCAGATCTTATAAACAACTGTAATTATCGCCAGACCAATAACATCTTTCATTTATTTAAGTGTTGTATAAAATTATACATCTATGTGCAGTGCGACTTGATACAGCAGTTATCATAAATTGATAATGAACACCCGTCACATATTCGTGAACGGGCCCAGCAAAAAATATCGGGTCGTCGCATATATGCGACGCTGGTAGCGAAAGGGTTAATTACCTAAAACACAGGCATTAAGTTGCCATCTTAGGGACAGACGACCGTGTGTGTATGTTAAAACATATTTATCTATTGACTTTAAAAATAAATAATTAAATTTAAATAAAATTAATATTTAATTTGTATTATCTCTTATGAAAAATCCGGTTTTATTTTATCTGGTCTAATGAAGATGGTTTTGGTAACTACCGAGCTATTGATACAGTGTTATACCTTTATGTGTATTAAATTTCCATTCAACGTAAAAAAAAATATTAATTTAAAAATAACATTACTTACAACTTACAACGCAGCAACGCTTACCTAATAACTTAATGACATCTCATTACTAGCAATTAAAGCCTCACTGGGATCAGGTAGACCACAAATGAGGAATGTCCTTTGGCATCATAGTCTTTATGTCTTAAGCGTTAAGATTCATGGAGGGGTCTTTGTGTTATGTCTTTGCAGTGTAGACACATAAGGGAACATGTAATGGCATGGCGATATATCGTAAACTAGTGAAACAAGCCGTCAACTAGCCGTCGACTCGCGTGATGAATACTAATTGGACTTAACGGCTTTTGTGTATTATTTTGTAGTGTGGATTACATTCCTTTCGAGTACGACGATTCAATGTAAATTTTTAATTTTTTAATTCAAGTACCTACACTGTTCTCTACTGTCACAGCCTGTAAAGGTCCCATTGCTATACCAAAGATTTTTTTCATATGGAGGCAGAGGGACCTAGACAGTGGGTTGGAGAATGTTTTTAGAATTAGTTTCTAAACATACAGGTTTAATGATGTTTTTCTTTACCTCCGAGCGCGGGATGAATTTTTAAGACAAATTTAGCACTAGAGAAAATCGGAGACGGAGCTAGATGGCGCCTGGTGATGTAACCCGAATGTGTAGTCGCGATTTTCTGATAAAGATAGACTCACGTGTTCTATCTACAAGGTCATTTCGCCTTGCGGAGTATAAGGGTGGCTGTCCATTGTTGCGGAGCGAGGCGGCGGAGCGGAGAAACGGAGAAATATTAACTAATAGGATTGCAAAACATCTCCCCTCCGCTCCAGTGGACAAGGGCTCTGCAATCCTATTGGTTAATATTTCTTCGTTTCTCCGCTCCACCGCCTCGCTCCGTATCAATGGACAGGCACCCTAAGAACGTAGCTGAATTGAATTTGGCAAAAATCATTTGTGTAACGTCGTCTCATAGTCTTAAATCTCTTACATCTATGACACAATGGAGACACGAATATTAAATTTTGGTCCGCAAATTAACAACAATATTATGGTTTAGCGTAAGACAAAATGAACGCGCTTACAATATTTAATAAAGATTTCTTAAATTAATTAAGAAACAAATAGATTAAAAATCAGCATTATGCGAGTACCTACGTTAAAAATAATTAATTTAAAAAATTAAAAAACCCGACTGCGTAAAATACTCTTATTATAAACTAAAAAAAATAAAACAGTTTACTAGCTTTCATTTGATACCCATATTGCTACAGTAAGAAAAAAAAATTCAACTCCCCCCCGCCCCCCATTCCGCCATTTACGGGCGCCATTTTGAAAATTTATATAGCCTATGACACTACTACAATTTAGACAAATCCAACGACACCTCATATGTCAAAAACCGTCCAGCTGTTTGGGCTGTAGGGCGTGCCAAAGAAATGGACATTCATACATACATACATACATACATACACTCGAAAAACATAACCCTCCTTCTGTCGCAGTCGGGTAAAAACACAATTTAGTTTCTCTTTTTTTTGTGACTATTGCACCCAGTCGCGCCTAATTATTTTAAAAACGATTAATAAGACAGACCTTCACGTTACTAGTATGATCATTATTAATCCTGGCACAAAAACTTTCTAAGATTCGATTTGGGACGTAACGAACTATACAAGATGACTATTTCACGAGTTGCGAACTAACAAGATCGCTCTTATATTAGTCCCAAACTTATTTAATTATACATAAGAGTATTTCATATATATAAAATGTAGACGGACACCAACAAAGTTATTTAATACATATAAAATATTAAAGAAGCAGATAATTGGATTGATACTTATTATTGGACGATTAATTCATCAATATTTAAAATTATGTCTTAGACACTGAATTTACTATCTCTCTCGCACGGCTTTAAGATATCGATATTTTTATTTCTAGATACAAAAAACATCTAACGGTAATTTAAATACTATTTACCTAAGCCTGGGAACCCCAATAAGGCTTGTATTAATATAACAGTTATATAGGAAATGATAAATATTAAAGATTTAAAAACAGGTTTAGAAAAAGCAAACGATTTGTTTACTTTTTATTCGATTACACTTTTTTATTTCAAAGGAATTTACACTATATAAATTAAATGTTTATCAAAAATTAATTATCATTTTAAGTAAACGTTACGTAAATCTATAAAGCCAAATACACATTAAATAAATTTACTAACAGAGTAAAAAACTACATATTAGTCATTAGTGTGCTTACAATAATTAAAAAAAATTATAGCTATTGTTACAAGCTGAACGGTCATTCAAGGAAAACAACACAACAAATTCTATCAAAACCGGTTTATTATAAATCTCCCAATAATTGATTTTTACAAGATTACACGGAAGTCGATGAACCAGCTGGGCTTGTCTTTATTTTGTGTCTGTACCGAAATGATCGAAAAAAAAAAATTAAAAAAACACATCTCGCTACAACTCCTAGGAGCTGAGTAGTACCTAATCATAAATGGCGACCAACCTAACTGATGTGAAATTTCAACGAGCAACCGCAACTAGTCTTGGTGTATTAGAAAAAAAAAACGTCAAATTTTCTAGCAAGCCCTATGTCCTTATATATGGGATTATGATGTCTCCACAAAACCGGATTATTTTTATATTCATCACTTTTCAACAATTTTTTTGTGTTAAAGTATGTAGCAAGTTCTGTATATTTTTTTTTTTTTGCTATTTTATAATTATTGGACGTTGTCTATTCGACAAAGCAGTTTGTGTTTTAAAGCAAAACAATAATAACTCGAGCTGAAAAAAAGTTTTTTCCAGTACTGTATAGTACTGGAGACTCAAACATCTATTTTTATTTTTTATATCCTTGTCGTGATTACGCATATAAATTCTCACGTACTTCAACTTATGTTAACGGGTGTTGTACTGCTGTTATAGACTTGGTAAATGAACGTTGTACGCGAGTGTATATCAGTTAACGACAGAAGTTTACCCATAAACACGGATAAATCAACTAAATCTTAACACAAACTTACGATTTATTACTCACTAGTCATAATCATGTACAACAAATTATGTTTAGGTTCTAAATTAATTTTATAATAAAACTTTTTGGTGAACATTATCTTATACAATTATCTTTAATAGCCGACATCAAAAATATAAAAAAAAAATGTAATTGAAAGGTAAAAAAAAAAATTGTTTTATTACGCTGAATTTTTTGGAGACTAGCCAAGCTATACCTCGAGATTATTTTAACGTGAAAAAAAAAAAAACGAGTTCTAATATTTTAAGCAGAATAATGTTAGAATAACCATGTCGATGTTAAAACTATGTGTTCAATTAAATTTTTCTTTCCAATGTTTTTCCTAATATATATTATTGATCAACGTTCTATTTTCGTTTATTATTTATAGATACTTTGCTTAGACTTACATCGACAAGACTCCTCCGATACTCCGGAACCATTCCACACTGTTGTTTTGTTTCAGAGAACTATCACACTACAATCGCTTATCTGACGATACGCACACATAACCTGTAACAATAATACAAGTACATTAGTCGTGTGTAATTACAACAACGAGATGTGTTTCAACAAATCTGTGATATTTGCCGCGACGTCATCGGAGCAAAGAATTTAATTGTTTCTTTCTTTTCTTACTTTTTCATACTTTCGTTTTTGTATGATACGATACACTTGAATATTTAGTATCATATTTTATTTGTATCAGTATGATAATTTCGTTTTATACAAAATTATAAATAACTCAATTAAATATTTAAATTTATTAAATAACATTTAACTGCATTATTTAATATATAGTACGTATAGATTAAGATATAATAAACTATTAAGTCAAAAGTTTATATTTTTAGTAAAAGACTTAGTAAATGCAACAGTAATAATATATTTTTTTAATAATCACTAATTATAATATTATTATTATATAATATTTAATTAACATTTTAAGGCGGTAGATTTTTTTTTCTTTAAGGAGTTTTAGTCCATAAGGACTATGACACTCTATAGGAACATCACACATGCTACATACAACAAAATTATTGAAATCGTCGTCGCATACCAATGATTACAATCTTATACAATAATTTAGTAGGTTCTGAGAGAGGATGAGCCAAAATATGCCAAACGCAAGCTCGACTTTGAACCGAAGGCTCCGCGTATGCTGAAGCTGTACAGTAGATACAGCGCAGCATAAAACGTAATTTGTTAGATATTAAGAACAGATTCATTTACAGGAATAATAGACGACCACCGCAGTTTTACCTGCATTTAGTGCTCCGACCTCTGTGCGTTGTAGTGTAACATTTAATAGCCTATAATATTTCCCGAACAATGAGTGCGTTTAACGCAAACAAAGAAAACAAACTCTTCCATTTGAAAATATTAGTCTACATCACAGATATTCTTAATATTTCTATGGTCTATATCAGACTTCACGAAGATTTATTGATAATCGTAGAGCCAAAACGATTTAAAATAGGAATATAAAGTTAGTACAGTTTTTTTTCTTATTGTAATAAAAAGGTTTACATACAAGGATTATTTGATCTGGTCTTTTAAAAGAACGGGTTTTGGAAAAAAAAAAAGAAAAAAAAATATGGGAGACGAAAACGTCAACGTCCACACTAAATTCTGTCATTTCTGTGTACGAGTAAATTCGTCACCACGCCATACGTTTAGCCTTAGTAACAATCCATTCATTAATCAAGAGATCACTTGGTTCCAACATGGCAGCGAGAGATTGTTGCCATCCTATTATTACGACCTACTCCTACTTGGACATGATTTCTGTGTTAATTTGTAATAGAAAAGTGCTATAAATATTAATGTTATGTAGTTATTGACTTTGTATTTATAACTATACTAATATTATAAAGTTGAAAAATTGGATTGTTGGTTGGAATAATGTGATCGTAGTACGATCTGCTGGAATGATTTATTTGTATTTGTCAAGACATTTCTAAAATATATAGCGACGTTTGACCCTAAGTACACTTTTATCTCAAAAATATTTAATTAAAAACCACAGACAAAAGAATTATTCCTAACTAGCGGCCCGCCCAGGCTTCGCACGGGTATTTAACTAAAATTTTAAAAATTATAAATTTATATTTTTTATCACCTACACCTGCGTCGATACTGGAAAATATTTTATAATAGACGGATTGAATTGTCAAATCAACTTCGAAGCAAAAGCAACCCCCTTTTAACCCCGTTAGGAGATGAATTTTGATAAAATACGAAACACGTCTTCAATCAATTCTGTTAAAAGACTCTAGACTCTGTTAGTCTCTAGGTCTTATAGTTCCAGAGATATCGTGATGAGTGACCTTTCGCTTTTATATAATTATTAAGATTAGGATTATAAAACGGACTCGTTAACAGATTTATTATATGTATAGATAGTACGGATGAAACATTTGAACTGATTTTTTTATTAATTATATTTTCATTGATGAATATCACTTTTTAATAAGTATTATTCCCGACGAAGACAAATCCAAAAACACAAAAATCATAAAAAATCGGTCCACTCATTCTCGAGTTATAAACGGTGTAAATAACACGACTTTCTTTATATACCTAATTAAATTTAAAAATAAATATTTAAGAAAATAGAAATACGCCTACGCGACATAGACGCCATCTGGTCTAACGAATCTTAAAACTCACAAAACTTATTTTTGAGTTATTATTTTGTTAAACTTAAAAGTTTACTAAATATGTCGGATAGGAATAGAAATCGTTTTAATATTTTAGAAAAAACATCATTTTCAATTAATATACTATTATGTTAAATTATGTTTGTCTAAATATAAAAACGATATTCTACCATTATACGATAGATGGCGCAGAATATGTCATATAATTTTTTGAATCGCGCTGACCAAAACTTCAGCCAAAAGAATGAGACTCGCCTGTATTTAACAAATTTTTTTTTTTTTTTGCATTTAGTACCTTAGTGTACTATGGTCTTGGTCGTTATGTATTTGTTGATTATACAAAGTTGGATGGTTATAGCTATTTAAGTTGTAATCTATATACCTACAATGAAACAAAAACTAAATTATACTGTGAGTTATGTATAATTTTTATGTATTAAAGTTATTTACATTGGTTTGTACTTTTTACGTGATACGTGCACAACAAAAAATGATAAGAGATGGCGCTGATTGAAATTAAAGCGCGCTATTAAAATTTATTCTTGATGATAACAATTCTGTAATTCAACTCAGAAATGCTGAAGTGTGGCTGAAGCGAATACCTACTTGTCATTTTGTACAACATATAACAAAGGTTAAAAGCGAGAAACATTTGATAAATGTCAAAAGGTTAAAACTAAAAATAGGCTAACCATTGTTAGACTGACGGTTGTCGAAAAGCATACGAATAAGGAGAAGAATATACAACTGTGACCTAATTGACCTACATGTCTAAAATTTTAACTCAAGGTCTCTCATGAGAACACGTTAACCACAGATGCTTCACCAGAATAGATAGGTTTCTACAAGTTTATTACTGACATTAGGTTACTTACAACAGTTTATTTTAGATAATTAAATATTAATTATATATTGTTAAAAGTTGACAATAGCCGTCATTCAATTGTAACGCCTTTATTAATTATAAGTATTAAATTGAGCGGATATAAACGACTTCTTAGCAAATTAGTTTATAGGATTGTATAATTTTTGTTTTTAAAATAGTCTATGACATTTGACATTGTAGTTCGCTATATATATTGTTTAATTCGTGTTAGTTGTTCAGGAAATAACAAAACCTACAATCATTTTTAATATAAATATTCGAGGTAACGCAAAAAAAAAAAATGGCATAGTTTGCACTAATAATACTCAATTTTAATACTAAATTTTTTTCAAATGTATAAATCCTTGAACGTAGGGTTTGCTTAGCAACTCACTCATACATAGTATTTAACTATCTGTGAATGGATACGATAAAAAAACACTAATACGATAAGGAACTATGAAATATAAAAATGTAGTCATTTATTAATAAAAAATTACAATGCATTTCATATTTATACATAGGTATATGAGCAAAAAATGTTACATAATCTTTTTTATAGTATCTTTGTGAAGTTACCATGAGCTTATTTTTTTTAATTATTATTTAATAAGTACTTTTCTTACATGACTCAATACGAATATTTGGTGCTATGAACACTTGTCGCGACTTTAGTTTATTAATATGTCTATCCTATGTGAAAGACCAATTAATATTAATTTATTTAAAAAAAATCTATCAACAAATAACATAAATAACATTGGCAGCATAATAAGCAGTGTTGTGTGGTGTTATAGAATGGATCCACGCCAAACCACGCAGCTCACACGTTGTCACAAATAGGACTATACTTTTATAATTTATATTTAATGGAATCAAATCAAAATCGCTAAAACACTGTATATTCTATGATTGTAGTGTAATAATTCTAGAAGTTTAGGATTCACGATTTAGGTGGTTAAATTTCAAGCTTGCTTTCAAGCAAGATAGCCGACATCGGACGTCCGGTCGGATGTATAAATATAGCAGATTTGTATATTTTATTAAAAATTATATTCATTATCACGTAAAAAGGTATTAATTTAAATAAAATGAACATACTTATAAATAATGGACACATAAATCATTTTTATCTTAACCGGGATGTGCATTACGTCACTATATATGATAGTTGCTATATTGCTTCCTAACACGGTACGTGTACAACAGCATTTATTTCAAAAATATATACCTACCCACGTTATTAACTTTGTATCATCTATATCTATATCTAATAATAAAGTACAAAAGTTTATTCGAAAGTACTAATTTGAAGCGCTACCAGACCTTAGTATTTAGTATTAGTACGAGTAGTTAGATAACTAGTCTGTTTATTGTCTACAAAACAGCACGCTATCGTTCAAAAGAGCAGGAGCAGTAACCACAAAATTCAAATTATTTGACAGTTATTGCAATTTACCCCGATATTGGAAATCTTGTCGACAGTGTGACGGCGTAGCAGAAAGTCTTACAGTATGTTCCGATATACACTGTGACCACTGTAAGATGTGACGTCAATTCAGTATACTGCGAAGCCGTTTCTTTTTAGTCTGCTATATAGATTACTGTTTAAAACGGAACGCAGTCCAGTATACTGTCATCCCCATTTTTCGAGACTGTTTTCAAATGAAAATACTTATCATGTACGTATTGTATTTTCAACAAGAAAAATTACTAGTTGAATGTTGTTGCTTTTAAAACTTTATTTTCAATTGAATTAATTACATAATAAACGTAAGTATAGATTTTATTAAAAGGAAATATTGGTTTCCCAGTTACTAAACCCATATTATATTTTTGAATAACAATATTAATTAATAATAATAACAAAATAAGCTGTTAAATCTCTAGGCGCTGTTATATTTTTTGATCACGTGATCAAAGTACTGAGAGCACCTTACCTCGAAACCACCAGTGTTCACAGTACAAAAATGGCGTCGATTTATGCCGTCATATATTTATCTGTGGTACTGCGGCAATGTACCTACTAACAATCCATAAAGAAACGAATTTTTCACCAGTGAGAGCACTGAGCAGTGCAGACAGTGTATATCCAGTATATCAGAACACGATCTTAGTATTATAACTAAGGTCGTGTTAGTTCCACTCCGCACTCCTTTAGGTCTCCTTTTCGGATTAGTACCCTGAACTGTTCTAATATCAGAAGAATTCGCGCGATTCTGCATACGCAATTGTATCACAATGGAAGATCAGACGAGACGTTTAAATAAAATATATTTTTCGTAAATATCTTGTACTTTTTATGTCAACCAATTTCATTCCACTACAATTCCGTTGAAGTTACGCTACATTATGACACTACCAATGTCTACTGTGAATTTAACAACGCAAAATATACATAGACCACAGACACAGACAGTACTTTCAATTTAATTCAATTCTTTGTTTAATAGCTTATAGTTGTGCCAATTTGACAAATTATTTCTTTAATGTCACGTGGTAAGAGAGTATGTATATATATAATTATCTTACATCACTTCATATTTTTTACATGAACGTTTTACAAAACGTCATTAACGAAGCTAGAGACACGTCTGCTTAGTACCAAAAGTACCACAGTGTATTAACATTTTCTAGTAAAGTCAGATTGTACATACACATTAAAGAATAAAAGGTCATAAATAGCACAAAGATTAATATACAATACTCAGGTATTATTAAAATATTAATCTTCTTAAAGAAAAATTCTTCAGTTCAAATACGATTACATATAAAAAATTAACGTTAACTATACCGCTGATATGATTTGCGAACGCTTAGCGCTTGTAAATTATAGTTACAACGTGAATCAGTTGCCATCCGCTCCAAGCATCGTCGTGCATGACAAACGAGGCACAACGCGCGTACCGAAAGAAGCACGGTACAGGATATTCCTATGCAATGATTTTTTTAATCTATTGAAGTATAATTCACATCTTAAATAGCAAAGATTCAAATGTTTTTCGAAAAATTTCATTTGAGTGCCTGAATAAAGATATATTACTTTGTTTCTCGGCTATCTTTTTAGTAACCCTAATCCTTCTATTCTACTTTTAGGATTCCGTAGCCAAATGGCAAAAACGGAACCCTTATGGATTCGTCATGTCTGTCTGTCTGTCCGTTCGTATCTCACAGCCACTTTTTTCCGGAACTATAAGAACTATACTGTTGAATCTTGGTAAGTAGATGTATTCTGTGAACCGCATTAAGATTTTAACACAGAAATAGAAAAAAAATTTTTTTTGAGGGTTCCTCATACTTAGAAGTGAAACCCAACATTTTTGAAGTGAAACTTCTTTATCGGGGTTGGAAAAAAATTTAGTGTAACATTTTTTCGTTATGCGTCACATTTTTCCGTTACGCGCCATCTTCATACAATTTTTACTCCTGAACAATCGTCGTTCGTCATTCTGCGCCCAAACGCGCTCGTGGAAGCACGGGTGTATCGCTTCATCGCAAATAATAATTACGTAAAAAAAGGCTGCCTTGTGTATACTGTGCTTGAACGAAATCGATACTTTTTCGGACCGAAATAAAATAATTGTCTTTGCGATGCATTTGGTTTATATTAAAAAATAAAATAAAAGGAACAACACAACAATCTTCGCAATCTGTTGTCTTTACACTGCATTTGTTTTTATTTTTTTTTATTTTATATTTTATAATATAAAATAAAAAAGAAAAATAACTTCATAAAAAAGTTTCACTTCTTACGAGTGTACGCTAGTACACGCACACATTTTTTTTTTCTATTTTTGTGTTAAAATCTACATTTCCCAAAGCACAATCGACTAACATGCTACTACTGACGTGCAACGATCAATAACCACCAAGCTAATAGGCGCCAAGGAATAATTCTAAAATAAAATTAAACTTGAGGTAATTTTATACAACCAATCAACATTAAACTTTTTGGCAAAATTAATAATAAATTCTATTCTATTCTAGAATCGCCATTGACGGTTTAATTAAGGAGTGATCCCACAATACCAAATGCCATAAACAGAAACGCATAACATTAAATTTTACGATCTATTACATTAATAAAATGTTTCTCACACATACATAATTAGTAAGAGTGAAAATGTATGGAATGTGAATTATTTTAACATAATTATGTATAAATATAAATATGTTTAACATTCACAAACGGTCGTCTGTTTCTAATGTAGGCAACTTTTTGCCTGTGTTATAGGGAACAGCCGACTGATAAACATATTTTTTTTTTCAATAAATATACATATAAATAATACATATAGAAATAAATACATATCACTCCCAGACTTGGGCGGCAATCGAACTCGTAACTTTAAAACAGAAAGCAGGGTCACTGCCAACGGCACCAATGGCTCAGTCAATGTATATATCATAAAAGTAACCCTCCCCCATCGATCTCCAGAGCGACCGGTTCAAAGCAGCCTCCATCCAACGGCTTCCGGCGACTTTTTCCAAATTGTCTGTCCATCTCGTGGACGGCCATCCGGCGCTGCGCTTGCCGGTACGTGGTCTCCACTCGAGAAACTTTCTACTCCATCGGCCGTCAGTTCTTTGAGCTATGTACCGTGCCCACTGCTACTTCAGCTCGCAAATCCGTTGGGTTATGTCGGCAACCTTCGTTCGTCTGCGGATCTCATCATTTTCGATTCGATCTCGCAGAGAAATAGCCCTCTCCATTGCACGCTGTGCGACTTGGAGCTTGTTTAAAAGGCTCATAGTCAGAGACCACGTCTCAGATCCGTATGTCATCACTGGTAACGCACATTGGTCGAAGACTTTCGACTTCAGGCACTGAGGTATGTCAGATGAAAAGACGTTTTTTAACTTCACGAAAGCTGCCCATCCTAGCTGGATTTGACGATTGACCTCTCTCTTGAAGTTGATCGTACAAAGATGGAGATTTTGTCCTAGGTAGATGTACTCGTCAACAACTTCGAGCGTAGAATCTCTAACCGATATCGGGGAGGGTACGACATGGACATTCGACATGATTTTTGTCTTGTCCATATTCATTTTAAGGCCCACCCGTCGGGAAACTCCTTCGAGGTCACTGAGAATAATAACGAGGTCCTCCAGGGATTCTGCCATAAGCACGATATCGTCGGAAAATCGAAGGTGAGTGATGTACTCCTTACCTTACCTTTTATTTTGATGCCGAATCCTTTCCATTCCAGAAGCTTGAAAGCGTCTTCCAATGCTGAGATAAACATTTTCGGAGATAAGACATCTCCCTGTCTCACACCTCGCTGCATTGGAATCGCTCTCGTGCTATGTTCCTGTACTCGAACCGACATAGTAGCTTTGTTATACAAGCACTTCAACACTTTTATATACCGATAGTCAATTTGGCACCGCTGGATAGATTGCAGCACCGCCCAAGTCTCAATCGAATCGAATGCTTCCTCATAGTCCACAAACGCCAAGCACAATAGGCGAAAATACTCCTCGGTGTTTTGTATAATCTGCCGTAATATATGTATGTGGTCTATGGTACTATAGCCTTTTCGAAAACCGGCTTGTTTGGGAGGCTAGAAGTCATCAAACTTGCCCATCAGACGATAATGTATATATATACTATTATGTTTTTAAAAGTAATAAAAATAAATAATGACCTTATAATATCAAGATAAGTTTCCATAGTGACACAATTCAGTTCAGTCACGCAATTACAAAATAAATAATGATCCTATAGATAGGATGATTCACGTTATTTCTATACCTATTTGTCACCTTATCTTTATCACTTATTTGATGAAAAATTTAATTATTTGTATTTTTATATTTTATATAATTTATATACTACGTGATACCCGCGACTTTGTCTGCATTGTTTATAATGTTAATAATGTATTTTATACATATACAGACTAGAGAAACTACATTAAATGCAGCAAATATATTGCTTGCTTGCTTGCTATACTTTGCTTAGAACATTTCTTAGTAAAATGATGTACAACTTAGAAAAAAAATTGTTTCTTAATTTTTATGAAGATATTGTAATAACTGTCTTTAAATATGAAATCTATGCAGTAGTTTTTCTAAGGGAAGCCAAATCTAGAAATACATTTAAAACAGTATTCAATATTCATGTTAGAATTGAATAGAATAGAAAAAGATAGCAATTATTGACGGCCGGCTGGTTGAGTGGTCAGGCAACTGGACACTTTCACGCGTTCGAATCCCGCCAGGTGCAGATAATTTGTATGACGAATATAGATGTCTGCACTGGATCATGGATGTGTATTTATGTATATATGTATTTATATAAATTTCTTAAATTTATTTCCGTTCCTAGTACTTGTAACACAAGTTCTTACGAACTTAGCATGGGGCTAGGTTAACTTGGTGTGATTGTTGGTTAATATTTATATTTATAATATTTATAATTAATATATTGCTTTAGTATTGAAAAAATAAGTTAATATTTTATGTTCTCAAATCAAGGCTGGATGCTAAAAGACCACAGGAAAAAAAAATATGTTGTGTTATTCACTGTTAGTGTAGTTATAGTTTGTCTAATTTAGTATGATGACAATTTTGACAACTTACGCCTGTGAATTTTCATATTTTCTTTCCGGTAAGTTGTACTACAGATAATTTTGGCCTTTACTGATGGGTACCACCCACTTAGTAAAATACTACTCCTAATAAATATCTAGGTTAACGAAAATCAGTTTTGAAATAAAATAAATTGAATATTAAAAAATTAATATTCAATTCATTTCATAAATCTTAAAGTTATTTTACAAATTACAACTATTCCTAAAAAATATTACTTACAAATTAACAATTTTATTTGTAATACTGAGTAGGCAATTAACTTACTTAATTACTGGAATAATTTATTGGAATCATTATTTCGAAAGTACTTTTTACAGTCGTATTTATACATTTCAATTGAAAATGTATTAATTAATATTATAAAAATATAGAACAAAAATAAAAATGTATTTAAATCTGCCATACAGTATGAGTAATAATTTAGGCCAAAATTGGTTTATTAATGATTATACACTAGCTTATACCTACTGTGAGCAATCAAAATTATCATCCTAAATTAGGCAAACTACAGTAAGTAAGCTATATGTCATTGTCACAATTTTATATCGGGTTTTTCAACAAGAACTATTTTGTAAATCAAAATAAAACAAATTTATATTTACAATGATTCCAATTATTATTTAAAAATAAAGAAAAAAATATACCTTTTGGCATAACGGTGGGTATATTTCGTTAATCACTTCACGAATTTTGAGTTTTAAGATTGCAATCGATTCGATTGGCCGATCGATCCGTAGTCCCATAACAAATAAACCAGCGGTCAAGTTGTTAAGTGGTCAACTATTAAATAATTCTGCTGCTAATAATGCTGTTAATTTAGCTGTTAAGTGATCAGCTCAATCATGTGATTGAGCTGACCACTTAACAGCTGAATTTCGAAAATTATGCAATCGGGAAATTTGATTTCCAATAAATTCATTGTTTCGCTTTCTGTGTGACTTGTGGCACCGTTTTCTTGAAACCACATGTTAAATATCCAAAATAGAGCTGCTAACATCTCTCGATAGCATAACCCATTGACTGTAACCGCATTTCCAGCCAATTTTAGAAAAAAGTTTAATCATTGTCATCTAAATTTATAGTTTTATTTTGATTAACAAAACAAAGTTCTTGTTGAATAACCCAATACTAAACAAAATGCAAATAAATATAAATTAAAATCTTAATAGATATTTTCACGAGTAAAACTCAGAAAAGAGAGCATGTATCCTGGATGACTCTACTAAAACTTTTTATGCTGATTAATAATAATTTAAACTACTACTTTATTTTATTATTATTATACATTACATAAAGTTATTGGGTATTAACTAAGTTATTAACCAAGTCGGTAGTAAAGTAAGGTCGTTATTAACTAAGTTATCAACCATAATAAATTCGTATTATAATATTCACTACTAGCAACATCTTTCTATACTGTGGTAATAGCTCTCACTGTAAGTGAAATGTTTAAACTATTTTAAAGTAAATTAAAAAATAGCTGTATCAACAGTTATTAGGCAATTAAAAACATCACAACTATGATTCTAATTAAACAAACTGTTGTAATTAATTGTTATAACCAATGATTGTGGTAAGTGGCTTTATCTAACTGATTGTTAGATAATATTATTTTAGGTACACGATGTTAGTTTAATGATTCTCTGAAAAAACATTGTTACCTTTATTAAAAATTTTGAATAATAAGTTACAATTTAATTATAATATAGGTAGGTAATTACTAAAGTAGTGAACATGTTGAATAAACTTTCTCGAAAAAGTTGAAAAAAACTATGTGCACAAAAGTGAATAACCTCAAGTTCGTATTAATGGAAATGTTATACTCTTAATCATTTTGTTATTAGTTAAATAATTTATCGATCTAAATGATAAAATTTTAAAACAGTAAACGTCATGATTCATCGGCCCGAAGGCGGTAACTAAATTATACCATAATTATATATAACTAGTCCGATTTCTAAAAAACGAGTTATATTTGAAACATTATTAACCGACTATATCATAGCATCATTTTTATTTAATACAAAATCTAACATTTAAAGAAAGGAAATTGTTAAAAAGTAGGTTAAGATAGGGTTTAAGACTGTCATAGTATAAAAGGCGGAGCTTTTTAGCTCGCCAGTCGTCAGCAGGCTTGGGCGATGGCGGTCAAATAACGGCCGGGTCGACAGACGGTAATATAGCAGTTTACATCGCATAGAATGGAATTATCATCATTTACACTCACAAAATAAAATAATCAATATAATTTAAAAATGCAAAACTCACCACATGACAAAACGAAATTGTAATAATTCCTATAACTACCGTTCACTCACAACACAAAACATTCCACATCCACGATTGACAATCAAAGTCACACTATAGGATGGAGAACACTAGCGCCACGTGTTTCGAAGCATCTCCAGCCGAAAACGAAATTAATACTGTAATGTGAAGTTCGGCATCATTACATGATGACCAACATTTAAAAAATTTATAGTTCGGATAAACGTCCAATAAAAAGTTTCAAATGTCGATTAATATTTTGTTAGTTATTAGTGAATTAGTTGTTTTTGAAATAAATTTAATTTAAATCTGATTTTCCGATACATGCTCAAGTAAGTCTCCAATATCTATAACCAAGTAAACATATAGACAAACACAAACATTATAAATAAAAATGAAGCGACCGTTTATATTGTTTAAATTATATGATAATATAAATAATAATAAATATTAGGACACATTTCACACATGGCTGGTTAGCCCCATGCTAAATTATATAAAGTTTGTGTTATGGGTGCTAACACAACTGATATACTACATATACATTCATAAATACTTTATATAGATACATATTGAACACTCAGACCGACAGGCATCAAAGGAGATGGATACGATTCCATACATTCTTGGGCCAAAATGTAATGAAATGAAAATGGTATCAATTAATGCATTTAGGCTTATGGATCCCTCGCTGAAAATTCTCTATATTTTGGCTATCTCAGAGCGGAGTTATTAAACATTTTGTAAAAATGAGGTTATGTTACAATGTCTATTGAAAAACCCGATCACTAAGTTCTTAAAGCACTAATGTTTCTTATATTTAGTGAAGAATGTTTAAAAACTCATTATAAATATCAATAACTTGAAACACTAATAAATATCGTTCAGAATTTAAAAAAAAAACCTTTAAATGTATTTCATACTTAATTCTTCTTCTATTATTATTTAAATGTCATCTAGGAAATGTAGGTAAAAAATAAACGGCTAGTATGAATGTCAATCAGTTGTTAACTGTCACTAAAGATATGATTTATTTTAAATCGATACGAAATCGATATTATTTTCAAATATTAAATGATATTTTCGCTTTTAATGTAACTTTATTTAAATGAACTTTATCGTTTACAACTTCAATATTGAGCATCTAAATACTTTGAGTTAATTAACTAGTAGAAACCTTTCTTTTTTTAATTCTGTAATCGATTTAAGTTGAATCGATACCCGATTAATTGGATGAAAACAATCTTTTTCATTTTTCTCCGCTTCCAGATTCAGAATTAAATTGATTTTTTATATTGTAAGATAAAAAAATATAACCAATTTTTTAAACCATATCTCTACTTATTATATTTTGGCCCAAAAGTCCTCATCTCCTTTGCTCATCACAAAGATGTTGGCCGTGCCGGGAATCGAACCCGGGACCCTCTGATTGGTAGTCTGGCATGGTGACCATTACGCCAACGGGGCCGTCAGATGATTATTTTGTATTCTATATTTTAAACTTTAACGACTTATATAAATCATATTAAATTATTTATCTTTAGGAGAGGATAATTTCAGTGTGTCATATCAGGTTAATAACACAAAAATAACAAAAATTGTGTTTCCATGCCTGTCCGCGACAATATAAAATTAAGCTTAAAATATTTCTTTTTTTGACTATTTTTTTACATGTTTATTCCTCCTAATGTGATTGATCGAAATCAATTAATTTTTTCTTATTAAATGTATCTTGTTGATAGTGTGATTTTTTTACATATTTTGACAGATATCTATTATATTATATACCCATATATACCTATAGTAAATTTTATTATCTACTTGTCATGTATGACGTATGTCAAATAAGTTCAAACGACGGAACGACCTGACAGTATTTATTTTCTAAATAAACTTAAACTTGATTAATAGATTTTTTTTTTAATTTAAAAAGATTTATCCAAATTAAAGTCATTAAAATGTCGATTCGACATTTTATAAAATTAACAAGTAATGTGAAAAGCATAAGACCCAATAATTTCTTTATAAACAAGAAAGTTACATTACCAGCATTATGTCGCTGCAAATATAATCAGAATAGGTTAAATCTTATTTTTATTAACAGTTATTTTAAAGCTGATGATGTAGTTTATAATAAAAATGTGTAATTATAGATCGTACACTACGCAACGAGAAACGAGAGACACTGAGAAACTGGGCAATATAAATGGCATTATTTTCTCTGGAGGGCCATCAAAAGATACCATTCGGAAAGACAAACTTTCTTCGGAAGAACTTCTTGAAAAGCTTATAGCTAATTTATCGACAGATATTCATCAGAAGAATAGAGTATATAAAAATGACTTAGTAACAGTCATTAATAAAATTAAAGAATTAAATTTGTCGTCTAAAAAACAAGGATTACTTTTATTGAAATGTTGTACAGAGCTACTTCCTGATGAAACTCCGAGTTCAAGAATGGCCTTAGTCGAACAGATCTGGAATACGATCAAGTAAGTATCTGGATATGTAACACAATACATACAAATAAAAAAAAATCTTATATTGAAATTATGATTAAGGATATTAAATAATGTATTATATTCCTGTAATTACGATAGTGATAAAAATTCTGAAGTAAGTTGACAGGCACTAATGGAACTTATAATAAACTAAAACTTATGTAGCCATTGATTGTAATTTATAAATTATATTAAATAAACAACTTTGGTGTCAGTTTTGATCAATATTATGAACTGTTTATTATTTAAAATTAATTTTTCATGACAATTACAGATCTCATACAAAGTTTGATTTGGATTATTATAATGAATTATTGCGAACCTACATTGCCAACAATAGAACTCTCACCGTCAGTTCGTTTCTCTCACAGATGGGATCGGTGAAGCCTAACTTGACAACTTATGAATTGATATTACGAATATTAGGAGAGGTAAGATTGTAGAAGTCCTATTTATGATACTCCTGCGATATAATACTGCAATGCAAATTCTGTTTGATTATACATACATTTCTTTATTTGCTTAATGATTTGATTTTATGGCATGTATATTTAAAAAGAGACAAAAATAAACACCTCACATTCAATGGCCCCTAGTAGGATGTGAATCATGTGATGGGGGTCTAGAACCATACACACACACACACACACACACACACACACATTGTATGTGCACAAATGCCCAACCATACCAAACATCTGTTTGACCTATACAAATATTTGTCATGTGTGGGAATCAAACTCATGATTACTAGCGCATCAGCCACTTGCTGTGTTCACTGCGTCAATGTGTCATCATAGATATATAAACTTTTATTGTACTTATATAAGAAAGATATTAGAATAAGAAATTAGAAATTACAATATTATGCTTCTATATTTAAAAATGGAGTTAATTTAATTTTTGTATTTTAATGCCAGAATTTTGGTTTGAATAACAGTTTTTTTTTTTTTTTTTTTTTTATGTTATTTGGATAGGCAAACTGGCAGACGTGCCACCTGATGGTAAGTGGTCGACGTCGCCCATGAACATAAACTAGTTTACTTGGAACTAGCCCAGCCAACTCATTTATGTGTTGCCTATCCTGAGACATATGATGTTAAGTCTCGGTGCCAGTAATTACACTGCCTGTCTTGCCCTTCTTTCCGAAACACAGCAAAGCTGTTTCACGGAAGAAATAAGCAAGATGGTGGTACCCATGCAGCCGGGATCGCGGCACAGCGCATCCCTCCCACCGGTGCAACAGTTTTATAATAAGTGATGTAATGGTTATGTGAAAGATAATAAATATATTAGTTGAACTATCAACATGTGGTTATAATTTTTATTTATATAATAGTTACATTTATAAGCATATAAATAATATATTTAAACATATTATTAAGATTTAATGAATGTATTAACTATATATTTATACTTAGTAAAGTCTAAAATATTGATGTAAACTATAATCTAACTCATCCATTATGAAATAAATGGTTGCATTATAATTTAAATTTAAAAAAATGTAATTATGTTGTAGGCGGGTGATATAAATCAATGTACTGAGGTAATATCGAACATGAAGTCACAAGATTTACCGGCAACTGAAAATGTTTTTAATTCTTTAATTATCTGCCAAGGAAAAAATGGGTAAGTGTATACAATAAGTCATTGAAGCTAGTTTGATTTAATAATTCAATGTATGATATATTAATTATAACTATTTAAATATCTTTATTTTGTTTATTTATAAACAAATCTTAGAATGTACTGGATTTTAAAACTTATTTTTGTGTTTGGAAGCCTGTTGAATAAGAATTGTAGGATATATCCAAGGAATTTATATACAAACTGGAAAAAAACATTCTGCACACAAAAAACATTCCTAAGAGAGGGATTGCATCTCTTTTTACCATGAATTCAAGACAACTCGTAAGAAAGAGACAAAATACCAGTAGTCAACAAAATGCTTGCAACGATTTTTTCACTTTACATGTTGGAAACAAATATCAATCTTATGTCGGTTATTACAAGGTGCATATTTGAATATACAATTTTATTCAGTGAGCGTTCCAGTTATGATATAAATTCCTTGGATATATCACTCTATGATACTGACAAACTGCATAAGTATAAAATACCATGAAACCTTACAGATTATCCAGTCTAATTATTTATATAGAAAAATACTCATATGTTGATATTTATTTCTTTTAATATTAAAAAATAATTATCTTATTATAGAAAGATATACTTGTTAATTATTTTTATTATATTTTACAAAACAACCACATAAATGATTTAGTTATTTTAATTAATGTAACTTATTTAGTAATTATAGAATTATTAATAAATATTTCAGTAATCTCGAGAACATACAAGAGATATTAACAATGATGAAATCACTCAAATTGGAACATTCAATAAACACATACACAGCAACTGCCCGAGCTTTAGCTATTAATAAAAAGAATGATCTTCTTTTAAAAGAAATGGAAAAAGCACAAAATGCTGGTATTAAGTTTGATGAAGTTCATATAATGGATATTGTTAAGACTTTGGCTTCTGTTGGAAATTATGAACCAGTGCCACAAGTAATTTACTATGAAATAATTTTTATATTATATTCTTTATGAATCTACCTCATAACTACATAGACTTTGCGTTATTTTTGTAACAATTATAAGCTGTAGCCCAAACTTTAGTGGATCCTAAAATAGTAGCATTATATTAACATATATTTTATAGTATAACTTTTTAAACTTTTGTCAATGATTACTAAAACTATTCTTAAGACGTAAAGCAGAAATGTTTATCATTTTTGTCCTTAATCATTACTCAGAATTCTAAATCTCTCTTAACTTAGAATAATTAACAAAAAATATGGTAAATATCCATTATTATGTTATAATAATAAAATAATAATGTGTTTAATTGTTCTGTTTGCGTTTTATTATTATTATTATAAAGCCACATAACACTGTCTAACAATTATTTTTAAACATTTTGTTTATGTTACTTTTTTGACTTGTAATATCACTAAAATAAATAATTTACAATTTCAGGTACTAAAGTACTTGCCAGCGGAAATACTTCAAGCTCCATCAATAACCCCTTACATGCAAAGTGTGGCAACATTACTAGTGTTTCAAAACCATCCGATGGTCGCACTGGAGATATATAATTGTTTGCCTTTGCCATCATTTGGACCTAAAGATGATAAGGGCTTGCACGGGCGCAGTCTCGTTAGAGATTGTGTTAAAGCATCTGTGGTATGTAAGTTTTGTGTAGTTTGGAAATTTTTGAATTTATTTATATTTATATATTACTTAAGAAAACAATTCTTATATTTTTAATTATTATGTAGAAGATTTATACCACAAATAATTTAACATACAAACATTTTCTCATTTTTCGAAAACAATAAGTACTTATATGGATTTATAAAATAAACTTTAATAGTTATATTGTTACAATCACTTTAAAAAATACAAAAAAAAAATGTACATAGTAATATATTTTATTTATTTAACCACAACATAAATAATACGCAAATAAATCCTACATCATTTTTAGATTGCTTATGATCAATGTTAAAAGTTCTGTAATAAAAATAAAAAATAAAAAAGGTTTCATCTAAATAGTTTCAGAAGAGAGTGAAACATATTTCATCTGGACTAGGGATATCAAAGATACGGCCAGCGATCGCTCCTTCGAGCTCAAAATAATTAACCTCTTTTATAACTTTGATATGATTTTTAACAGCCGTATATTATATACTATATAATTAAATAAATAAAATGTTATAATAATTCAGTACATTTAATTTATTTTATTTGAATTTGGCCCGCTCACACATTCTAAAAATATATGGCCCTCTTGAGTTTGATACCCCTGATTTAGACTATCTTTCTAGCCATCCAGTATCGTGGCACTAATAGCTCAGGAACTGATGTCATCTGGACGTAACCCTATAGCAATACAAAATGCAGCTGAGGCAGCTTTGCAACTGGGTAAAGTCCCGCTCGCCTTAGACTTGTTTACAAGGATGAAACAACTAGGATTGTCTGTGAGGCCACACTACTTCTGGCCAATATTGATACACAATTCTAAGACTTATGGAGAAAAAGGTAAGTTATTGGTTTTGTTTTATTGCGCCAATATCAGCTCCTTCCTTTTGACCGCATTCAACGCCGGGCGACTCGAATCGTCGACGACAAGGTTCTCTCCAATCGGCTTGATTCTTTGGCACTGCGTAGAGATGTTGGATAACTTTGCATCTTCTACCGCATCTATCACGGGGAGTGTTCTGAGGAATTGTTCGGATTAATACCTGCAGCAGAATTCCACTACCGGACATCGCGTCAAATTATCAAATTTCACCAACATCACCTCGATGTCCTAAAATCTACAACAACCCGATTTTTACGGCATTTCCTGCCTCGCATGACCAGTACATGGAACCAGCTGCCATCTACGTTATTTCTAAACTGATACGACTTAGGGACCTTCAAGAAAAGAGCATACACCCATTTGAAAAGCCGGTAATGCACCTGCTAATCCTCTGATTTGGCGGGTGTCTATGGATGTCGCGTACACTTACCACCAGGTGAACCGACTGTCCGTTTGTCTCCCCTCTTACATAAATAAAAAAAATACACTAGATTTTGCTCGCGGCTTCGCCCGCGTGGATGTCCGTTATTGCGACCAAAAAAAAAGTATCCTATGTTACTTCAAATACCTCTAAAAATAATATATGTACAATGTTTCATGATGATCGGTTAAGTAGTTTTCGAGTGAAAGCGTAACAAACATACATTTCACATTTATACGGCAATAGGTAGGGTTTTTTTTTTTTGTAATATTGAGTTTTCTCGGAACACAATAAAGATTTATTATTCCATTACTAGGTAGCCTGATATCTATATCCATTATATCCATTGTTAATAAAAAAATTACATTAATATATCAAAATCTCTATCTGCGAATATGTTTCAGGTATTATGAACACAATATCCACAATGATGGCCATGGATGTCAAACCAGACTTTGAGACAATAATGGAGTTTATACTACCGTATGTCAGTTTCACGTCACCGCAGAATTTAATGAAAAAGTTTCTAGAAACAGGTCTCACTGTAACGAGTGTTTTGACTCCAATGATGGTGATCTTGCTTAATACCGGGCAGGTTCGGGCGGCTAGTGAGATATGTAAGTACTGAATAATATTAATAAACGTCCTTTCTCGTGGTTTAGGGCTACTTTTGTGGGTATTTTGAGATAAAAGGAATTTGTTACTAAGTTTCATTGCAAAACAATTACTAGTTTTAAAATCAAAGAGTAGAATCAACACAGACGTCCATCCATTCATCCTCACAAATGTTATTATATTTATATATCGTAAACTTGTGCAACATAATATAAAATTGGACTAAGAATTCAAATCTTGTGACGTGTAACGTCTTGTAAATCGACGAACGCCGGCTGCACGCACGAAAAAGCATGACTCATTATCACGTTCCGCGAGTGAGAGCGCGGAACAAGCGATAGAGAGGCGCGATCGGCCTAAGCGTTCGGCTTGTGACGTATCTATCTCTCTTCCACTCCATCAGCACATTCGTCTGAATAGAAGAGAAAAAATATATGAATTAATGAGTGCAAATAAATTTAATGTTAATTTTTCCAAAAAAATGTAATTTTCAATTAACTCCTTCTTTGTATCTGTGTATAAAATAATGATAATTCAGTGATAATAATTAAATTCATAAAAGAATGCAATTTTTCATCAATGTTTTCTTATGACGTTGTTACGTAAAATTATCGTCCGTAAACTGACTTTACAGATAACAAATTTATTTTTCAATCAATGTTAACAGGTGAATTATTCCAAGGGAAAGTCGATGCAGAACTAATATTAAAGCCATTACTAAAAGGTTATTTAATGAGTTCAGACATAAAATCAACAATTCATATATTAGAAGATATAACGTCAAAAGCGATAGACAAAGAAAAAGATTGGACGGGCAGGTTCCTATGTTTGTGTATGAGACAGAAAAAAATTAAAGATGATTTGACCGAAGTATTACATTTGATTAAGGTGACTATTGACAAATTTACTGTTTTATTCATACTATCGGACAAAGAAGTCTTCTTTATTCTTTAAAGAGAAGAATCCCACATGTTACACTATGGGTGTAAATGTCACAGAATTTCTTCCATGTTATGCTTTTTTCTTAACGATGTTTACTTTCACTTCCGAATATGAAATGAATTTTTAAATAAATATATTATGAGAAAAAAAAACACTAATAAATGATTTATTCAAATAGCCTTGTATTATATTGTATTATTGATATATTTGAGTCGTTTCAAAATTGTGAATGCTGGTTCAGTTTGAACATACTTTTTGATTCCGAGCTACGTATTTTATCCACAGGACCATATTTATAAATTCTTAGCTATTGGTTACCTTTCAGAATATGTCCCTATTAATTTCTAATTAATACAAAAGTGTTATTATTATTTTATTTTTTATTTTAATATTTTTATTTTTATTTCAAGGCATTACAAAGTACATCAATAAAAATATCAACGTCCGCAGTTGATTATTGTATGTCTCGATTGCCAGAAATCAAAGAAAAAGATAGTATAACAGAGAGCTTTAAGGAAGCTCTCATACAGATCACGGACGATAGACTGATTGACGACGGTGAACTATTTGTCCAACACATACCGCATCCAGTAAGTTATTTATTAATTAGTAATATCTTAACTAAAATGTGTTGAAATATTCTAAATTTTATTTGCATGACATATTATGCTAGTCTGAAAGCAAAAAAAAAAAAAATTATATGGAGAATATGTTTCAAAAATATGTATTATTTATTTATTACATATCTATATCATATTATCTTATTGTAAACCTACCTCAATATATGTAGGCTATGCGGAATTTTCGCTATAAATTGTGACCTGATTTTAATCATTTGTTTTTTAATGTATAAATACGATATCTCAAGGGTCCATGCAACTTTGTTATATATGATTTTTATAAATGATTAAGAATAAAAATAGATTATTATTGAAGAAAATTATTAATCGAAAAAATATTTATAAGTTTAAAAAAAAGTATAATCATTTTAAACAGAAACAAATGAACGAGGAATCCTTAAAAGCACATCTAGTGGAACTCGAGTCTAAGGGCATGAACACACGTGGCGTTCTACGGAAATTGCTGCAGCAGTATTGCAGGGAGGGAAACCTGGCTGCGGCGAGAGAGATACTGGACAAATGCGAAAAGGAAGAGGTATGTTTCGTTTAAAATTTCTTTTTTGTATATATTTTACGACGATGACGTTCGACGACTCTTCTGGTGTAGTGGTTCGAGTAGTCGCCTCAAACTACGCGCCGGTGGTCGCGGGTTCGATTCCCGCTCGGTACAGATATTTGTATTTGTACAAGTATTTGTTTCCGGTCTGGATGTATGTCCTTGTGGGACTCCCCACCGTACCTCGGAGAGCACATAAAGCCCTTGGTCCCTGTTGTTATCATAGACACCTAATAATGATCGTTACTCATGTTAGGGAAATTATCCGCTTATATTTTAAAGTATAAACTTTTGAGTTTAATCTCGAAATTGAGAAGATATACAATATAGATATTTTTACAGGTTTTCCTCTCAGCTGGTATGAAAGCGTCAATATTTGATCTCCACGTTAAGTTAGGGGAGTTGGATTTAGCTGAACTCGCACTAGCCGATTTAAATAAAACTTCACCGAATTTCACGTTAGACGAATACAAAGTGATAGATTTCGCCACTCTTATGGTGTACAGGAAGAAAATCGATAAGGCGTTTGATCTCATCACCGAACAGTCTAAGAAAAGGTTAAATTAATATAATAAATTTATTTATTTATTTATTATTCTTCATTATAGTTTCTTACGTGTTAAATTCATTTTGGTATTTGCCACATTGTTTAACATGTAAGGTTATAGCTTCCATGAGTTGTCGACCCAATGACTATAAAATTCGATAGTAAACTCATAATACATTGCAAAAAACTTAATTGGAATATTTGTCCATTGATTAGTCCGTTTTTAAATTAAGGAATAACCTAAAAAAATATGATTAAGTGAATATTATGTAAATGACAACGAAACATTCTTATTGTTAATTCTGGTAGGGATAAATTTTTTTTTTTTTGTTTTTTGTTTTTTTACACATCATTATTCGTTTTTACTATATTGTGTCCTATACCCAAAGGTTGTCTGGAAGAAATCGCTCTACTAGCGATAAGACCGCCTTTGTACATCTTTCTTAATTTGTTATGACTGTTGTTCTCTTCATAGTAGTGTGCAATAATAGTTATTTATGCAACTGTTGTATAATAAGGGGTATTAAAACACGAATGTGGGTTTAAAAAGAACGATAATAGTGTCACATAAGTGTTTTAATACCTAATTATCAACAGCTGCATACAAAACTTTATCTAAACCCATAATATGAATCTTCTATAAAAGATTCTGAAACAGCTTACTGAAAAACTATAAAAATATCGAAGAAATATGGCGGGGTTTCGAATAATCTACTTTTTTTTTTTACGGCGTGCGGCGTTCTGGTAGTGAAATGCGCGTGAATGACAATGTTCTTTTTTTGAAATTCATACAGATGCCACGCATCGCGCAATGTGGTGAATGTGGCTGTCTGTTGACTAAACCCTTTGCGCAGAAGGGATCGAAAAAAAAAAAAACAAAAACAAAGGAGTGTTATTATGAAATTCAGTACAACATTATATCATCCGTTTGGATGATATAACGGTTATTATGACATTGGGTGTTTTAATGTTGGCAATAAGCTAAGTCTTTCAGAAACTTTTATAGAGGATTTAAAGCATGGGAGTAGATAAAGATAATTATTATAAAGTAGTCGATTACGAAGCAGGCGTATAACGGGCGGTCGCGGCGTGTCGCTGAACTGCTGGCGGCTGCTGGACGCGACGGCGGCGCACGGCTCGCCCGCCGCCACGCGCCGCATGCTGCAGCTGCTGGCCGGCCTGCGCTACTGCCGCCCCGACAACACCATGCTCGGCCCGCTGGTGCGCGCGCACTTGAACAGGTGACTCCCGTCGCTCTTGCCGTCTCGCTCTTGTGACTACTCCTAGAGCGTTATAGATATATCGGGCATGTACTGACCGCCAAAGGCTCACTGGTGCGGGTGTAAAATGCACATGAATAGGTAATTCGCATCACTGTTGCCGTCTCGTTCTTGTTATTACTCTTGAGCGTGATAGATATATCGCGCAAGTACTGACCGCCAAAGGCTCGCTGGTACTGGTGCACTTAAAGAGGTAACTCCCATCGCTCTTGTCGTCTCGCTCTTGTAGCTACTCTTAGGGCTTGATAGATATATCGCGCAAGTACTGACCGCCAAAGGCATAGAGCAGTGTTTCCCAACCTTTTTTAGGCCATGCCCCACCTTAATGTTTCTAAATTTTTTATGCCCCCATGCATAATTTTTAACCTTTAAAATTGTTTTTTTTCCCTTAAGAAATATAAATGATAAATTTTAGGAAGAGATCACTATGAAATTGTTATCAAAACATCGTAAGTAAAATTTCAAAACATATAATGAAAAACAAAAAACTGAATATTATAGACGTAAGCTGTCAAAAAGACAATAAACGGTTGGACAAGGTATAGTATAGGGGTGTTCATCGGAAAAAATTATCGATAATTTTATTATCGATAATTATCGTATTGTGTTATCGATAATTATCGAATGAACACTTATTGATAATTATCGGATAAAAAGTTATCGATAGTTGGGGATAGTTATCGATAATTATCGGATAAAAATTATCGATAGTTGACGATAGTTTATCGATAATTATCGGTTCAATTTTCGGACGACGATAATTCGTAATTACTCGATAATTTTTCATTTAAATAATCCAAAGCGAAAGGGTTTAAAGTCGTGTCGGGTCCATTTTTAAATTGCCCCCTTTAACTATCAAATTGCCCCCCAGTGGGGCGTGGGCCCCACGTTGGGAAACACTGGCATAGAGTGATGCTACAAGTGCTTATATGTGGTGATCATTTGATATAAGCTTAACAACCTGCTCGTTTTTTGGTTATTCTCATTAAAAGGAAAAAAGTTAAGTCAAAAAAAGACGCTTAGAAAAACTAATATATTTGCCAGTTGTTATTTTACAATATTATTTATTTCCCAGTGGCAACCTTGAAGAAGCTGTCAAAGAATTCGTAAAATTAGCTGAAAAATACAAGAAAACTCCACTCAAACACGAGTTACTTTGTAAAGTATTAAAGGCGATGAGTGATGGTAAAACAGAAGACACTTTTATAGAGAATGAGAAAGCCAATGGGAAATTAAATAAATTAGTGCAAACTATACTTAATGTTAATAAACAAGTACACGGTGCTGCTGATGTTCAAGTGAGTATGATTTAATATAATTAGAATTGAAGTATTACAGTAAACGGAAAGCTGTCAATCATGTCGAATGTCCATGTCATGTCCACCCCGATATTGATTGGAAATTCTACTCTCGAAGTTGTTGACGAGTACATCTGTATTGTATTCTACTGTACCAGCCTGTAAACAACCCACTGCTGAGCGAAGACCTCTTCTCCATATAGAAAAAGAAGTGGGGCTTAATCCACTACGCTGCTCCACTGCGGGTTAGTGGATAATTTCCCTACCACGAGTAACGATCGTTATCAGGTGTCTATGATAACAACCGGGACCGACGGCTTTACGTGCTCTCCGAGGCACGATGGGGAGACCCACAAGAACATACGCTTAAACCAGAAACAAATATTTGCATAAATACAAATATCTGTCCTGAGCGAGTATCGAACCCGCGACCGCCGTATTATTTAAAAAAAAACGAGAGGTGTATTAATAAGTTTTTTAAGTAAGTAAGCATTTAAATATTTTCCAGTTAACCCTGATAGCAGCTTTAGCCGATGTTGGCTACAAGAAGACCTTGCGAAAGTTATTCCTCGATCCCACACTAAAGTTCCATCCCGACGCGTTAATGCGTCACTGCGAGAGATTCGCGGATGAGAAGAAAGTGGAAGCTTTAGAAGCTATTGCGGAATGCGCGAAGGATCTCCGACATGTGCATGTTGAAGAGATTTATAACATGATTCTAGATGTTTATCGTGAGTATCATTAATATCGTTTTCAATATTTAATTTAAATACAAATTCAATAGGGTCATTTGGAAGAAAGACTAGCTGTTAGTTAATTTATAAAATTTTGGAGCTAATAAAGTTAGAAGTATGCCTACTAAAGCTGTCTTACTCTTAAGAAAATTTTCTTTTAAAGGTACATAATATCACACTAATGTTATAAATGCGATAGTAAGGTTATTTGTTACGCATTCACGCGAAAACTACTTAACCGATCATCATGAAACTTTGTACACATATTCTTAGAGGTTATTAGAAGTAACATAGGATACTTTTTTTGTCGTGATAACCGACATCCACGCGGCCGAAACCGCGGCCAGAAGCTAGTAATATAATACAGTAAGCAAGTTAAGCAGGTAACTGGATAGTTACTGCAGTCTCCTGTCTTACATCTCAGGGGTGATGACTGAAAAACAGCTCTGCCACGACCACGTTTCCGTAGCAGGTTAAGCAGAGCCACAACTATTTTGTTCATTAAATTATTTATTTATTTATTTATAATTTATTGTAAAATATATTATTAACTTATACAAAAGGTGGGCTTAGTGCTAAAAACATTCTCTACCAACAAAACTTAGGGCGTAAAATAGCGGACCTTTAGAGGTGTGCAAAATCGGAAACTGAACAAATTCATATTCAAAAAACGGCAAAAGATAATAAAATAAGCCACAATCATTATATTAAATACACAAGCAATAAATACATATACTTACATATCAACAAAACATTAATAAAAATTTAAAATTAAATAAAAAATCAGGTACAAGTTGATAATTGAATTTCCTCTTACAAAACATCCTTATATCTTTTTCCAGAACGTGATGACAAATGTCAAGAAGCTCTGTCGCTGTGGTATAAAATGCAAGAAAACGAAATAATGCCATCCCAGAAATTCGTCAGAAATCTTTGCTCGCTTTGCAAAGCCAATAATAAACAGATTCCGGCGGATTTATCAATCCTTCTCGATAAGAAAGTAAAGAAAATGTAAATAAAGTTTTGAAATGGCTTGTTTTAAAGCTAATTTACTTAAAATTTAAAATTGTTCAAAACAAAAAGGTATACCAGTGTAAAAAATAAAAATTGTTTGTAGTATCTGTGATATTATTTATTACATGACTTAATGATTATATGCAATTGTTTCATTTATTATTCCAGATCTTGAAATAAAACTTTTTTAAACGATTTTTTTTAAATACTAATATAGTAATATTTATTTGAATAACATAAAATTTGGTTGAATTTGAATCATTAAATAAAAATTAGTACGTTTTATTGTTGTTAAGATCTTGTATAATTATTTTGTTCAAAGCAGCCAGTTCCTCTAAAACTTCTTTCTTTATCGGTTCATAATCTGCCTTCAAAGTTATAGAAGCTATATCTTCTTCAAGTACCGTTTTTCTATTTTCCAATTGCGCGATTTGTTCTTCTAAACTGTTCAGTTTTGCATACATTTCATTACCGTCTAGACTTTCCTGTAAATTTTGACATTACTGTCTTTTTTAATGTAACAATTAAGAATTATTTTATTATCTTGATGTCGTTGATGATTATGAATGGATTTAAAATATTTTATTCGATAGTTTAAATATGGATCTCCTACCTCAATTGATCACTTTTTACAGACTTTTTAATTATAAATAAACAGGTTATCATTTAACATCAACAACATTAGTTGATTTGTATATATTTTTACCTGTAACTTTTTAAGTTTACTGGAAGCTTCCATAACAGCACTCTCTGTAGGTGCTAATTTTTCTTTGAGCATTCTCATTTCACTTTCTAAAGCTTTCTTCTGTTCCTCACCTAAAATTAAAAGTTGTTATGTTCTAAATATTGGATATTCATAGAATAAATTTTCGAATCATATTTCATTTTACTTGCCTTCATCTCTTAATTTATCCAAGTCAGTTAAAGTTTTTAGCTCCTCCTTCATGACCATTGTTTTCGCTGGAAGAGTTTGTAGTTCTGTTGCGAGACGTTCTCGAGTAGCTTCAGCCTATTAAAACAGAAACATTTAACAAGACGTAATTTTTCTTTTGAGTTGTATTTTCTATTTCTGTCATATATTTTAACACATTTTTGAATATTTAATAATAAATATTATTGGTACACAAGACTTAGTTTTATGAAATTAAAAATTAAGCGAATTTTGCCTTTTCTTATATAACCATGATAACAAATTAACATTTTAGTACTTTTTTAATAAAACCAATTTAAATTACCTTTTTTAAATTTGCTTGAAACCTTTCATAATCTTTAGTTAAACTTTCAATTGTCTTCTTACTATCGTCATATAGAGATGAGTATCCCTCTCTCTGTTTTAAAGAATCTATCTCACTTAAGTCCAGGTCTATATTAGAACTGCTATGTTCTAAAGCGAAAACAATATCTTTTTCTATTTGTTCAATTTTTTCTTGTTCTTTTTTTAGATTTTCTTCATAAGTCGACATGAAAGCGTCCATAGTCTCCTCTCTTTTCTTCAACTCTCTGTATTTTTGATGACGTTCTGAATTTCCTTCTTCAAGATCCTATCAAACATTATTGTTATTTGCAACAATACTATTATAATTTTAAAGCTTTAATCGTATTATAAATAAAATCATTCGATAGACATTGCTATATTTACATAAAAGCCTTTTTCTTACCGAATATGTAAATTTTTCCTTCTACATACCCTTTTCCTATTATAAGGAACATTAGGACACATATTGCTAAATCGTTTCGACCATTCAAAAACAAAGTTCTTATATATGAAGAACATTTAATTTTTAAGCAAAACCTAGGTCCCGTACATACCTGTTCAGCTTGTTCAATAAGTTCTTGAATTCTATGAATCTGTTCTTTAAGATTGGTGGCATTACTATCCAGTGATGCGATTGCTGTGTTATCTTCGCGAACCTGAAAATTTCTTTTGTATGTGTATTCTTATTTTTTCTTTCTATCTCTCTAAAATCTGTATCCTGATTATAGTCAGCGTATATAAGCGTATACATTTTAATTAGTATACTTTTGTACTAAACATAGTGATTATTATTAGTCGTGTATGACTTAATTATTTTATGATATTATTCAGTACGTACTTGCAACAGTAATTTTTCTCTCTCCTCTTGCGGATCTAAGCGATTATTGATTTCATTCTTTAAACTGTCTCGTTTTTCCTCGGCGGCGACTAATCTGCGATGTAATTCTAGTAACTGCATTTTAATCTGTAATAAATATTAATTGAACACACATTTAATTTTTTTTTTTGGTAGTAATAGGTCGGAGAAAGTCTTCGTATTTTGTACCTATTTATAAAATCGTCGAAAAATCTCTTTGGTTGTACTGTTTGTATCTGGCTGGTTTTAATATCAATAAATAGGTATAGAACATTATAAAAAGAAAAATAAAAAGTCAAAACCACTTTCCCGCCATTTTCAGTTGTTTTTCTGTTCATCAAAATGAGTAAATCTAACAAAGAAATTCGATACATTCTGAATTTTTATTACAAAATAAACAGAAAAATGCCACTCAAGCCGCGGAAAAAACTTGTGACATTTATGGACCTAATACCTACAGTGTTAGTAAGAGTAGCACAAATTTGGTTCAAGCGTTTTCAGTCTGGGAATTTTGATGTCAAATATGCAGCTCGGTCAGGTCGTCATAATACGGATAAAGTTGATGCCATTTTTGAAAAAGTGGAGCAATATCGGCATATTAGTAGTTACGATATAGCCGAGGAATTGAGTATTGAATACAAACAGTTGTGATCATTTGAAAAAGTCTGGTTACACAAAAAAGCTCGATATTTGAGTCCCACACGAGCTTACTGAAAGAAACGTGAAACGTGTATTCATTTGCAATTCTCTGTTGACAGTAATGAAACTGAACTATTTTTAAAAAGATTTCATCACTGGTAACGAAAAGTTGATCACCTACGACAAGAACGTGCGGAAAAGATCATGGTCAAAGGGTAGTCAAGCAAGTAGCAAGTCACAGACTGTAGCGAAACCCAAATTACCACACGCAATAAAGTGTGTATAGTGGGATTGGAAGGGCATCGTTCAATGAGCCTTTACCGCCGGGCAAAACCATCGATTTGGATCTCTACTGCCTACAACTAATGATAGTCAAGAAAGAAACAGAAAAATAGGCTGGAATTCATCAACAGAATAGAGTGGTCTTTCATCATGATAACGCCAGACCACACACATCTTTTGCCACAAATTCAAAAATTGAGAGTTTGGTTAGGAAACTCATTAATACTAATGCATCCACCATATAATCCTAACTTTGCACACTTAGATTTTCATAACTCAGACCAGTTTCGGTCTCTTCAGAATTCTTCGATAGTTTTTGGGTTAACATCAAGAGAGGACTGCTAAAACTACTTGTCGCATTTTTTGTTGATCAAAAAGCCTCAGAGTTCTACAAGAACGGGATTATGTCAACAAAATAGAACATAATTATGTTTAATAATTAAATGTAATTAAACTTTGAAAACAAATTCTTGATATTGTATATAAAATACGATACTTTTTCCCCGACCTAATAACAGCAAAATATTAAACAAAACAATGGAATGTTGAAAGTGCTATAATATTCTGAATGTTATATTGTCATTTAAGTTTACCTGTGAGCCTGTTATTTCCTTAGTAAACTCTTCCTTCTCCCGATTTAGATGATCAATCTGTATTCTGGCTTGTTCCACTTCTTCTCGTAGAGTTGCAGCTGTTGTTTCCAACTCATTGTACTGTACTTTTTGCTCTGACGTCATCTCAGAAAGTAACTTTGATATTGTCGATTGTTCCTGAAGTTTGGGATTAAAAAACGTTCTTTAATTTCATAGCAGAACTTATTAGGCGCTACATCATGTCGCCCATAGCCATATTTCATAATTTCGCATATATTATATATTTTGTATACACCCACACCCACACCCACACCCACACACACACACACACACACACACACACACACACACACACACACACTCACACACACACACACACACACACACACACATATATATATATATATATATATATATATATATGTGTGTGTTTATTGTCTTGTAAATACGCTCATTTTTCTATATTGTTTATCATAAATGTAGTTTCTCAGTAAGTGAATTATTTGTAATTCTTTTGAGAAATAAAGTTCTTAAACCGTAAACCGTATATATATATATATATATATATCTCATCTCTCATCTCTCAATCTCATCATCTCGACGATACGTTGGCGCAGTGGTCATATCAACTGATGCGTTAGCGGTCGTGGGCTCGATCCCCACACATGACAAATATTTGTATAGGCTATACAGATGTTTGTCGTAGCTTGGGCGTTGTGCTTGTATATTGTGTATGTTTTCGGACCCCCAACACAAGATTTCACATCCAAGTGGGAACCATTGACTGTGAGGCGTTTATTATTTATTATTATTTACCTACCATGTCCATCTGTTCTTTGAGCTGTCGAAGTTGATTTTCCTTCCTTTGCTTTTCTAAAAACACCTGTTCGACTTCCTCTTGTAGTTTTTTGTTGTTGAGTTCTAATTCTCTTGTTTGTTCTTCTACCGAAAATTTTGTAGCCTCTCCGTTAGCGATACGTATAGCTGTGTTGTAATCCGCTAAACGCCCTTGTAGATCTATAATATTATTACATATATATAGTATATTTAAAAATATCAGTTTTATACTGTTCCTTATATTTACGCGAATTTTACTCATTTCACTTTTAATTAAATGATATCAGTTTTGTTTTGCTTTTCTTAAGTTTTATACTAAGACAGTTCTTGCAGCGATTGTAACTAGTATATAATATATTATAGTTTCGGTGGATTTATCCTATATGATTATATATATCTACTAAATTCTGGATTATTTTTGTCTATTAATAAGTTTCTCCATTAACCTGTCAACTCCTGCGCTAATTCTCGTACTCTCTTCTCATAATGCTTTTTCGCGGATTTCTCTCTCTCTCCCGCGTCTGCTTGCTCCGTCAGCCGCGCTATCTCGGCCTTCATCTCTCTAACCTTCACTTGCATCAGCTCTTCCCAATATCGTTTGTCTTGAAGTTGCCGTGTTCGGAATCCCCTAGCGGTGCTTGTTCGAAGACCAGATATCCCTTGCTGGGTTATTGGTCTGTCAATCTATATGATATTTGAAAAAAAAAAATTGTTATTTATTATATATTTAGTGACTTTCTTTTAATGAGAATTATATCTTCTAAATTGCAATTATGGTGATAATGTGGCGGACATTTGATACTTTGCCACGAATATATTTTATTCACCTATAACAGGTTTTGTTATCTACAGAATAAGAATATTGTTAATTGTTGTAATCTTAATAGCTACAAACCATAGAAAACCCAGTCATAGCGGTGGGTTGTCTGCTCGCTGTAGGCGGAGCTGGACCGAACCCAGCCGTTGACAGGCGGGAAGCTGTGCTTCCTCTGTATGCCGAAGTAGGTCTCATTGTACTACTCCTACGAAAATATAGCAATGTTTATTCTATAAACTAATATTTCTTAATTTCTGGGGTTCTATTAATATCTAAAAACACTTGTATAAAAATAATAAGTAAAAATTTGAGGAAAATTTGGTCCGGAAAAATGTGAAATAATACTATATTATCAGACGGTATATGTTTATTTATGGTTAACTTTAAAAATAAAATTGGGCTATTAAAAATAAAAATAGAAAAATTCATGTTCTTTATAAAATCTAATTTATTACGTATTTTATGTTATTATTATACATAGTTAAATAAAAGTGGGATATAAATACTCGTATAAATTTTACGTCATTGAAGACATTTATTAAAACGTTACCTTGATAAAGCTGATCCACTGTTAGTATATTCCCTATAACCTCTTCGCGAGACAGGTCGCGGGACGTCCGTTCTCCTTCCAGTGTTCACACGCTCTGCGTTGCTCTCAGAAAAATCCATATTCACTTCAAATTAATCCTTTTTTTCACCGCCAATGAGAACTAAATTAATAATAGATAGGTCACGTTCACGCGCACTAGCTATGTTGTTTATACGTTGTCATGGCGATAGAAGTGTCACGTCATGGCGCTATTGCATTATTTTCATACTGCATACAGTCACATATAAAAAGGAAAAGTTTGTATATTTGTTTTAACGTAATTCTAGAAGAATTCTAGCCGTCTGATTCTGAAAATTCTGTTCATATAATACGGACAATTAAATGAGAGCTAAGCGCTAGTTACTACGTACAATGTACATATTACAACATTTACAATTTTACATTAATCACCATCCAAATTCTAAGCAGATATTGAGAAATGATAAATCATTAAGATATAATAATTATTATGATACATTTTTTTTTAAGGAAAGAAAACTTTCGGTTAATAAAATAAACTATAATCAATTAATAAAATAATTGATAAAAATGAGTGGTGAAAAATAATAATGCATTTCAGTTCAGTTAAGTTTTATTGCTTTTTAGTACATTGTTGGGACTTAATTAATTTTTCGATAATGTTGAATGTCTTATTGTGCAATGTATAATGACTTTTTTCACTTTGTGTAATTTTTGTGACAAAGACTAACACTAACCTTCTCAATTTCGCTCTGGCTTATCATCTTGATTTATAAATTTAATGATGTTAATAAAGGGGGTCTGGCGGCATATTTATGTTTTCAAATGTGATTATTTCAAAAAGTAATAAACGGTGCGGAGGGAGGACGGCACCGTTCGAGTCACGGTTCGTGCGAATTTGTCATTTACGATATCGTAGTGATCGGCAGAGCATCGCGCGTTCGCTGTGGAGGTGTTTTTCAAAGGCGGCGATTCTTACGTTATCACTCGTCGACAGTTATGTTCACACTTCAATATCCTACGAATATGTGATGGACCGAGTGTGAATTTAATTTGGTCCTGGGTGAAGAGATTCTGCGCAACTGCTTCAGCTATGAACAATGTACGGCCGGGGCCTGGCCGATCTTCAAGGACCCCTGAAAACATTGAACTCGTGGAACGGAGTTTACGTGCAAATGCCTGACTTTCAATGCGAAAATGTCTCACTGGGACTTCCAAGAGCAGCTATCCATGAAATTTTGAAAAAAGATTTTAAGTTCCGTCCTTACAAGATCCAAATCGTTCAAGAATTGAAAGAAAATGACTATATTTTACGCAAACCATTTTGTGAAATGATGTTGCAGAGGTTTCAAACTGTGAATTCCATTTTATGGAGTGACAAGGCTCATTTTCATTTAAACGGGCATGTTAAGAAGCAAATCTGCCTTTACTGGGCTCCAAGAACCTGCAATCCACGACTCAAGCACCAAAAACCACTGCATTGCCTTAAGCTTACTGTTTGGTGTGCTTTGTTCAAGCATGGGATTATTGGACCTTTTTCTTTGAAAATGCTCGAGGCCAGGTGACAAGTGTGAATAGTGAGAATTATAGGTTGATGATCACGGAGTACTTTTTGCCAAATCTGTGAGGCCATCCATCGTTCTCATTACACACCTGGGTTCAACAGGATGTAGCCACACCACATACGGCCAGAGCTTTGATGAGTTTGCTTACGGAAGATTTTCCTCAAAAACTGATCAGCCACCTTGGAGATATCCCGTGGTCACTAAGATCATTTTTTTTTTAACAATGTGAAATGCATTTACAAATCCCGCCGCCCGAAGGCGACGGGTATGTGGGACTCGCTGACTCTCAACGCTAAAGCCAGACTACCCACTAAAACCCATCGGCCGTCTGTGCCATAGTGGGACGCCAAGGGATCGCAAACGTACACAACTGTGACGCCCCGTGGCTGGGCCCGGCGGCCCCTCCATATGTGATTGGAGCCGCTCGACCAGTCCACTCTCCTAATTCAGAGAAGGACCGGGAGCGGCCCAACCACCGAAGTGGAGGGAGAGAATACCCTCGATATCCCTCCATCCTCCCTCCTGCGCTTTCGCGTCCACCACTGCTGGTTTTGGTCCGCGGGGGTCCGAATACCCCAACCACTCGTGGAGAGCGACGAGTATTACCCTATCCGCCACCCGGGGACGCGCCTAGTAGGAGACCAGCATCTACCGTGGGTCACTAAGATCACCTGCTTTGACCCCAATGGATTTTTGTGGGTCTACCTCAAAGGGAGAGTCTACAATAACACGTTACTCATGACAGAGAAATTATCCGCCAACCCGCAGTGGAGCAGCGTGGTGGATTAAGCTCTAACCCTTCTTCTATATGGAGAAGAGGCCTTCGCTAAGCAGTGGGTGGTTTACTGGTTGATACAGTAATAGTTTTTGTGGAATGAGCGAACGAAACACGGTCTTCTATACATTACAGAACGTTTTCTGCAATTTAAAACCAATTAAGCCTAATTTTTTATATAAAATATATTAACGACCTTGTTGTAAAAGATATGTATTTGTGGCATCGTATTATTACTGTAATTAACCTTTTTTTGTAAGGTCGATACGAAAGTGAATAATAATCGGTATATAGACATTTATACACTAACTACTGCCACGAGCTGTTTCCTCGGCGTCGCCCGCACATAATTTTTCCTTTAGTAGTGTATGTGTGATTAAACAGCAGTACATCATATTTTTTCTTACTTCATTAATAAATTACGCCGCAGTGGGCTTCTATTATATTTTCCTATAATACAAGGATTGAAGTCAAATATTAAAAACAAAAGACCTAATTTACAATAGTACTTTTTCTATTATTGAAATATTATCACAACTTTAATTGAGTAAATCAAATTTTAAGCCAATATTGCTTACCTAACTGAACTGATCTGAATCAGTCTGTAAATGTCCACTGCTGGGCAAATGCCTATTGTCTATAAAGAGAAAAGTTGCAGCTTAATCTACTGCGCTGCTCCACTGTGGGTTAGCAGATAACTTCCATAAACTTTTTTTTTTAACTTTCACTTCCATAACCATGAGTAACGCTCGCTATCAGGTGTCTATGATAACAACTGGGACCAACTGCTTTACGTCCTCTCCGAGGCACGGTCCATCACATCCACATGAACATAAATCTAGACGAGAAACTTCACGTGTGCAGTTGGAACCAGTTTCATCTTCTTTAGTTCGTTTTTTTTGTTTTGAAGACGGCAATGATCTGTTACTGGCAGAAGAAGATTCGTCGTAAGAGTTTTTTATTGATCTGATCAAAAACTGATGATCCGGTAGCCGGATATCCGGCACTCCGGCCTAGTAGCTTGCCGAATATTTGGTATCCGGCTAAACCACTATCCGTTTCGTCTCTGCTTTATAGCTCACGTCCATTTCTAATAAACGTACTTTTTAACTTAAAATATATTTTTTAAATGGGTGGTTCAACAAAATAATGTTGATATTATCGCATTACAACAAATAGTTCAACTTTATAATTTTATTAGTATTATTGCGACAGTATTAGTAGTAGTAGTAGTTTAGGTAACGTAACTAAATCGGTACTTCTAATATTGAATTCTTCGTAATTAATTTAGATATATATTGTATGAATTCTGTTAATTTTTTTTTCATTTCATTTCTGAATAAAAGTCACCCTGACTTAGCTGATAAACTTAAAAATGAGGTAAATGGGTCATCATCTTTTTAAATGGTTAATAAAACTATCAGTGAGTTCTCTTATCTTTTTTATTATTAAATAAAAACTGCCGATCAGGTGAAATAATTATTTAGAGGAGTAACAAATTTGTAAAGAGGACGTCTCGATTTTTAAAATGTATTTAAAATATTGTTCCTTAATTTTATTATGTAACGGATACCATGTTAGTGGCTCTGGATTATTTGAATTGTTAAATATTTATAAATACCTACATAACCAATTACATCCTGAAGAACCATCTCAGTTATCTAATATACAAACGCGTTGGATCGAACAAAAATTAGATCATTTTGATCCAAAAGAGCTAAGGACATGGCGAATGAGGTATTTTCAAAACTTTAAATTTTGGAAAATTAATGGTCCAATTTATCTGTTTTTGGGCGGTGAAAATGAAGTTTCACCTTTGTGGCTTACAGGTGGTCTTATGTACGAATTGGCAAAAGAAACGGAAGGTGCTATGTTCATCTCTGAGCATCGATATTATGGTGCAAGTAAACCGTACAAAAAATATAACACAACAGATGCGGAATATTTGAAATATTTAACTTCAAGGCAAGCTCTTGCTGATATCGCGAAATTGTTGAACCGCATAAAATCGCTATTAAGTTCAAATAAATCCAAAGTGGTGGTTGTTGGTGCTTCTTACTCGGCAAACTTGGCGGTTTGGATGAGATTAGAGTACCCTAAATTGGTTGATGCTGTTCTAGCGAGTAGCGGTCCTGTATTAGCAAAGAAGGACTTCTATGAATACATAGAAAAGGTTAGTGATAACTATGAACGGTACGGTACCTCAAATTGTTCAGAAAACATAAAAAATATTTTTAGCAGATATGATAGATTGTTCGAAACTGCCGACGGTATTAAACAATTAAAAATAGAAGAAAATATTTGCGAAGAATGCAATTTAGGAATAATAGAGAACAAACAATTATTTTTTTCCTCTAAGATTAATGAATTCATGACAAACTCACAAAATGGAAATACAAGTATAATTAAAAATCACTGCCAAAACTTGGAGAACAGTTTGCAACAATCACAGAATGAATCGATACCAATTATTTTGGAGGAAAGAAACAGATGTACGTGTTATAATTTTAGTGCTATGATTGAACAATATTTTTATCCAGGAAACGAATGGCTTTTAAATTGGAATTATCAAATTTGTACGGAATTCGGTTACTTCCAGACTTTGAATTCTGAATCACAACCTTTTACAAATAACTTAGAAGTTGATTATTATGTCAAAACATGTTCTGCATTATTCGGACCAGAATTTGATGAAGCGCGAGTTGATGCTGGTGTCAAATATATCAATGAAATTTACGGAGGACTTACACCAAATGTTACAAAGGTAGTTTTTACAAATGGTGATCTAGACCCGTGGAGCACAATCAGTGTTACGGAAGATTTATCTTCCGAAACTCCAGCGATTGTAATACCGCGCGCATCTCACTGTCGCGATATAGTGTCAAGTACAAAAAGTGATAGCGAAGAATTAAAAGAAGCCAGGAAACAAGTAAAATATTTGATTAAAAAATTTATAGGTGTTGAATAAGTCTCCTTAAAACTTTGGGTTAAACTAATATTCTAACACTGAAGAATACATGACCTGTAAAAGCAATTTATTTTGTTTCGGGGTAAATAAACACAATATACAAAATAACATCTTTGTTTGGAGCTTGTTAACCTTACCCGTATTGACTAAATTATGTTGCAATAAACCTACATTTTTTAAAAAAATTATTATAATATATAAGTTGTGTGAGAACAACCCATTTATATACATATACATATACTTACATAATTAAATCAAAAAATAAATGGGTTGTTGGTACATATATGACTGACCCGTTGGCGCAGTTTGCAGTGACCCTGTTTTCTGCTCAAAGGGTTGTGGGTTCGATTCCCGCCCCGAGTCTGGGTGTAATATTTGTTTATTTATATGTGTATTATTTATATGTATATTTATTCAAAAAAAAGTATACTGTCGGCTGTTACCTAAAACACAGGCATTAAGTTGCCTACCTTAGGAACAGACGACCGTGTGTGTGTGTGTTAAACATATTTATATTTATATTTATATTTATATTTAATAATACATTATTATTATATCGAACTGTACTGACTACAAACAAAGGCCTCTTCTTCTATAAAGAAGAAAGTTGGGAACGTGATTCGCTGCAGAAGGGGGCCCATAGCCCAGGTTTTAAATTTATTTTATTATTATATTAATGGAAATAATTAAAATTATAGAATTATTATTGTTTTTATTCATGTTTATTATGTAATTGATTATTTATTGTGAGTTTTTATAAATAAATTTTGTTTTGTTAAATGGATCAATGGAATTGAATGAAATGTCAATTATTGTACTTTTATCTTTATATGACACGTATCTAACACGACAACAACACTAACGCATTAGGATAACTATCCTGTAATGTTAGATGTAAGATTATGGAATAAATAAATACAATAAATAAATAAATAAATAAATTTTAATATAAATAATAATTTATCTTTAAGTTCAGTAATCCTTGATATATATATTTATACTAGTTGCTGCCCGCGATGTCGTCTGCGTGAAATTACACGTTGTTACAGAATGCGTTGAAGAAATAAAGGTTCACTGCTCGTTCCTCGTAGGTGATAGCGTGATAATATGTAGCCTATATGTTGACCCGATTTCTTAATAATATTCGTTCCAATTTTGAAGTAAATCCATGCAGTACTTTTTGAGTTTATCCCGGACATACATACAGACAAACAGACAAAAATTCTAAAAACTATATTTTTGGCTTCGGTATCGATTGTAGATCACACCCCAAATATTCTTTTAAAAAAATATCTACAGTTTTGACTTTCCTACCATTTTATTATAATTATGTATAGATATTAATATATCGTATTCATATTCTCTCTTTCTGACATTGGAACTTGAAGTATGCTGCGCTCGCTCTCCCATCGAGCGTAATGAGTTATGACTATTATATACTCGTCTGGCAGACACTTGCAACTGTCAAAAGAGTCTAGCTGTTGTACTAACGTGTACTATTTAAATTATTGATTAAATATGACCTTAAAATTTCAGCCTTGTGGGAGCAGGTTATGAATTACTATCCCGATGACAAATTTACTATCATCTGGCGCTTACTTGCAACCGTCAAAATAGGTTGGCAATTTTTTAAATTACAACGTATTAAAATTGTAGCCTTGTGGGAGAAGGTTAATTTTTTTTTTGACATTTTCAAAAAGGGAGATGACGCAACCGCGAGATGCCTGCCAGACTTGCGATTTCATAATTGACCGATAATAAGACATAATTTAAAAAAAAAAATCTAGCTTTGTGGGAAAAGGGTTACTCGGATGGTTCAGTAGGTCCTAGGCCATGTCAATATTTCTTCGAAAGCAATAATAAGCTGCTAATAATAATAATAATAATAAGCTGATGTCCGGGACATCTTCGGAATAATGTCGGGTAAGCTCGGCTCGTGGATCTTCAACCGAACTACAAACAGGTTGGTTGACCGAAGTATACAGTTGTCCGTAAAACTTCTTGACCTCCCTCAATATCTCAACTCTTGTCGACGCTGTACCTCCATTCTCTGTTTTCAGCCTCGACAAACGGCTTTGACCAGCAGACAAATCCCTTGGATTTTTCACTTTGGAGCCTTAATTCCGCTCTATCTTATAATATTATACGTACGCAGCGTAAATCGTATGAAAAATAGTTAGAATAATAGAAAATTATTCTAGAAAATTATTCTAGACAACGAGCTCTCTTTCTAACTTCACATCACAAGTTTGGTTTTTGAAAAGAAATACTAATAATTTTAGCATTTATTCTAAATTAAGCTTACAACACCCGTGTGTGTTAGAAATTTTTCTATGTGGACTTACTACGATTTTGTAGAAAACTTCACGATATGACTCTATTTTACAAAAAATAAATGGAGTTATACAGTATGAGGATCTTGTCAGTAACACAAAGTTTTCCGTACCCGCAACACCACCTAGAAAACCTGTAACGAAGATATTTTGTGCACCGATATTATCGTACTAATGTCGGCAAAACAGTCCTATTACTAAGATGTGTCGTGAACATAATGAATTATGCAGTGTTTCAGATACTATTGACACATTCTCCGATGCCTTGTTCAAATGATAGTTTTTTATTTTTATTTTGTATTTCTTATTTAAGGTTTTAAATCGTTTTTTTTTTTAAATATATATAGGTATGTTTGTTTTTAAGTTTATTTGTTATAAACTAATTTCAACTGACAATGAATAGTTTTTATAAGAAACATTGTTAAATTAATTTATGTTAGTTGATGAATATATATATATATATATATATATATATATGATGTTGATTGTATTATATGTGATGTTGATGTACCTGAATAAAAAAATTCAAAAAAAAAAGAAGTCTCATCATTTTTATGCTACATTTTCTCATTCTAACTTACTCGTATATTTCGAATACAAATCGTAGTAAAGTAATTAGGTTATGCACCACCATCATTTTAAGTAGCAGATAAAATTCAGCGATGCGTTCTGTAGGTATCTTCTTATCCGTTTTATATATAAGTAAGAGTCAGTTTAAATTAATATAAATTTAATTAAAATAATAAATAGTATTTGTTATTAAAATTTTCGACGGAAAACACTATATTAAACAAGTATTTTATTGTTATACAGTTTTGAGAATTCTATTTAATTCAAATCACTGAGTTTTGAAAACATAGTCGTATTTAGTAAGCTACACACATTATTAAAAAATAAAACTGATGAGATGAGTTATATTGTTTGTTGTTTGTTTGATTTCGCTAATATCTAATCTTTTTAACGATGGTCATAGGCTATAAAACTCATAAGAGCCGCATACAGATAAAACCACGCGGGTCACAATTTAAAAATACTAGAATTATTTGTTTATCAAGTTAAAACTATGTTATGCGCATTTGTAAAATATTTTGTAAGTTATTTCAAACGGCTTTTGACGCAAGCGTATGTTAAATAAATAACGAGTAAGTTATATAATCTTTTTAAATCTTCAATAGTGTGTTAAGGGACGCGTTAGTGATTAAAATGTATTTAAAATATTGTCAATTGCTTTTACTATTCAGTGTAAGCTTAGCTGATGGGTTTCGTTTTTTTGACATTGGAAACACTTTTAATCATCTTAATAAAGAATTGTATTCTTTAGCGTCTAATTGGGATGGGGATGTAAAGACGAGATGGATCGAACAAGAGTTAGATCACTTCGATCCGGAAGAGAAAAGAACATGGAAAATGAGATACTTTCAAAGGTTAACTTATTGGAGATCTAACGGTCCTATTTATTTGTTATTAGGAGGTGAAAGCGAAGCTTCATCTAGGTGGACCACAACGGGTATTATGCACGAACTAGCGAAAGAAACAAAAGGCGCCATGTTCGTTTCAGAACATCGATATTATGGTAAAAGTAAGCCGTTAAATACTACAGATATAAGAAACTTTAAGTTTTTGAATTCGAGACAAGCCACTGCAGATAATGCGAAACTTTTAAAATATATAAAATCGTGGAGAATGTTCAATAATTCAAAAGTGGTGGTTATCGGCGGTTCATATTCAGGAAATTTGGCGGCTTGGATGAGAATGCTTTATCCCGAATTGGTCGATGCTGCGCTAGCCAGCAGTGCCCCTGTTTTAGCAAAGAAGGACTTTTATGAATACTTGGAAAAGGTTAACGACAATTATGAACAATATGGTACATCAGAATGCTTAGATAATATAAGAAATACTTTCGAGAGATATGACAGATTGTTGCAGAGCTCCGAAGGTATTAATTTATTAAAAGAAGAAGAAAATATCTGTCAAGATTGCGATTTGACCGTGTTAAAGAATCGGCAAGTATTTTTCAGTGAGAAGGTTAGTAAATTCATGATTTACTCTCAATATGGAAATACAAAAAATATAAAGGAACATTGTAAAAAATTAAATACAAGCTTAAAACTTCAAATATTAGATAAAACATCAAAACCAAATTTTTGGGTTGCTAGAAAAGGTTGTTACTATTACGATTTCGACAAAATGATTGAAGAATATAAAGACAAGGAAAACGAGTGGGTCATAGCTTGGATTTATCAAACTTGTACAGAATTCGGTTACTTTCAGACTACGTCTTCTAAATCGCAACCTTTCACGAATAATATTGGTTTGAATTTTTATATAGAAATGTGTTCGGTACTGTTTGGAACAGATTTTGATGAGAAGAGAGTTGATTCTGGTATTAGAGATACAAATGTGTTTTATGGAGGTCGAACTCCTAATGTAACGAAAGTAGTTTTTACAAATGGTGATTTGGACCCATGGAGTACTCTTGGCGTTTTAGAAGATCTGTCCTATAACACACCAGCGGTAGTTATCCCACGTGCATCTCGCTGTCGAGACTTATTTTCAAATAGAGAAAATGATATTGAGGAACTGAAGGAAGCCAGAAGACATATTAAATACTTAATTAAAAATTGGATTGGAGCCGTAACCTTTTTCTCTAATTAGTTTTTATTCAACATCATTACAAAAAAAAATTTTAAACCAATGATCAAGGTAAATAAAATAAATGTTTATTAAAATAATTGTATATTTGATTCATACACATTTTCCTTATATTAGGTTATTGTTTAACCAACACCCTACGTTACATGTTGCGGATGTTGACGCTATACGTATGTATAAGTGTACAGCGAATCGATTTAAAAAGTAATAATTTATTCACATATAATTCAGAGAATTAAATAACTAAATCACTCGGAGTGATTTTACTTAAATTATAAAAATGTACTAAAATAGTTTTATAGTCAAATAGGATATTTAAAAATCATTCGTTTCATGTTTCACACAAAAAAGTTATTGAATCGGCAGTAATATTTTATTAAGATGATTTTAATTTCAAAGCAGTTCTAGAGTATACTTCATAACCTAAGTTACATAAAACAGAATGGTAACATGTGTAGCACCTCCGAAACTAGAATTTAGGACGTTTTTCAGTTTTAGGTAATCATGTTTAACAGTTTAATAAGTTGTTACCAATATTTCATATAATTATCAAATTTTTTATTACATTTACTTTTTGATATTTAAAATATAGTTTATAAAAAGTATAAAAATATTGACAACTATAAAAAATTACATAATTGTCAAAGTTATTGTACAAAAAATATTATTACTAAATTTATAAGCAACTGAGTATTCATAGAATTAAACATATCGGGAATAGCATACAATGTGATGTAAATAATAACTATCGTCATATATTAGTAAAGAAATGTCTATTTACAAAGATAAAAAGATTACTTAATAAAATATTACAAATATTAAAAATATTATATAAAATATACAATTTTTTTTTCATTAATTTTATAAAAGAAATTCATTATTTTTCTTATACATTCTAACTTTTCATTTTATTTAATGAAAAATAATAAATTTCATAAAAAATAAAATGCAGTCTAGAGCCAGTGTTTATCTTTCAGATTTCCAACCCTGTACTGACTAGGGACACTTTAGCTTACAAATACATAAAAAATACTTAAATATAGTGTTAAGTATTATTATTAATTATTTCACTAGTGCCAAGATAGCACTCGTGTTAAGTACAATAATAATTTTGTAAATATCAAAACTGACATCATAATCTCAAAAGACAGAGATGTTAAGATGAGAGTTTCAAAATCGTAATATTTCTAAACACGTCTTTTATATGTAGTGGCAGTGATTATTGAAGGTGAAGCCCTTACAGTAAAACTTTTATTAATCTAAACAATACGTACAAGAGTAAATATCTAGTAATCTATACACACGCTACACTAAAAATCGTTTCGAATATTCTTTGTCGAAAATAAAAGTAAATTATATTCATAATTTACAATAAGTATTTACAATATATTTTTGATACCATCACTTCAATAAAACAATTCTTATCAAACCATTCAGCTCAAGTAACATTTCGATCTGTCCTCTTCTTAGATCGCGGATTGTGTACGAGAGAACAGGACAGATACAACTTTCGTACTATCTGCTCGAAAGTGTTTCGAATTCGAAATGTAAAATTCGAATTGTTAGAAGAATATAAGCTGAAGTATGTTAATTTCAAAGAGTGGTCGAAGTGATATTATCAACAAGCTAAATCCTTATGGTGAGTTGTTCGGGAGTACCTCTAATCCCATTCTCCGATGAACATGTGACGAGCATTGGTCGGCGGTGGAGGGAATCCACGTCCGGGCATTGGCAAACGGCCGTATAGTGCATATGGGTCGTATTGTTCTCCGTCTGTAATACCAACATTTTCTTTTAAGGAAGAAATATAATCAGCCAGGTGCAAGATGTTCTCTCAACAGTCCTATCGACCTATCTGTAAAAATTCAGTAACAGTACATTTAGATAAACGTTGTAGTTATTCAAATTTTTTCTTTTATTATATTGATAAGGTTCTCAATTTTCTTTGAAAAAATTACAAGACTTACGGTTATGAAATTTATTCTTAGGCCATAACCTAACTCAAAAGAAGTAGTTCAGACTCATGGTCATAAAGTAAAAAAAAAAAACTATTAATTTTCATAAAAGAATCATGCTATTAAATTTATGTTTGTTACACTTATACTTATTAGAAAATATAGACACATTTTTGAAATAATTAAAATAGAAAAGAGATTTGTACAGATCCATAAACAATTATAAAATTGTATGTGAAAAAGTATACTAACTCAAACTTATTCAAATGTATTTCGTTCAAAACAATTTACTTTAAAATAAAATATCCAATTCTCGATCTTTGAAAATGCCTAGTACTGGTTGGTGTAATTCTAAGGTTGTTTGGTCGATTGCAAAAACGACTAACAAGATATACCCTGACGTAGGGCATACATGATCACGAATTCATGTCGAATGCTTTCAAGACCTTGCATGCATGTTTGGATTTGTACCTACGGGATTTTTTTTTGTACTTTTATTCTACAACCATGTTAGACTCGATCCTCTCGGAAAGTTATCCATGCTAAGGATATTGCCAATTCTGTGTAATCGTTAGTGAACGTGCTTGGGCAAAACCTTCGCTTAATCATCTACACTTAATTTTAATTGTTGACTACATATAATTTGGGATGAAAGCGAAGCTTGCAATGAACAAGTTCAGCGGCTGTCTCTGGTCGCTGTAGTTGAATATGGTGGCTTATATCGAAATAGAAACACAAAAGTAGAAGGTGGAAGTGAAAATACAGGATATAGTGTAGAGTTACCAAGCGTCAGGTGAGGTGCGACCAAGCGAAGCGTATAAGAGAAAGGTAAATACCAAGACTGGAGCGAAGAGTCGGATAAAGTGCATTAGTTAGCGTGGCTGCTGGATCACCATGGGACGCAGTCTGCGCTCTCTGTCGGGATAGAATTGGTACATGAGCTTCTCTTTTCTCGGGGGACGGTCGTACGCACCGATTCCGCTCTCGTAGGAACGTGCGTGCCAGAGGGCCGCGGGGGGCGGAGGGTGGAAGGGCGCCACGTGCGGAGGGAAGGGCCCGGGGTGCGCATGAGCCACGCTGTAGCGCTTGCTCGGCACCGGCGCCTCCTTCAGCGTCAGCCGCTCCGTCATCGCCGGAAGCACGTGCTTGCCCGTCGCCTTCACAAAGTTTGGCACGCGTGCACGCAGACCGCAGTAGTAAGGGTCGTCTGGAATTACCATTTGCAGACTGATTAGTATTTATAAAGGTTATTAAATTAGATGTTTCATTTCGGATTAAACAGGCGTTGTTATCTACGTGTAAATATTTTAATGGTTTGTATTTACAATCTAAATTCTGTTCTAACATTTAACGTTTCAAACGATAAGTTCTCACGTTTGTTAGGAATTAAAATGTTAAAGTTGATTGTCTATGAAATATTAACTCTACTTTCGAAAAGCCGTAATTAAAATATATGTAGGAAAAGGTAACCATTCATTCAGTTTTTGTGACATTTTATAAATGTATTAAAAATTAAAACAATAAATGCGTGCACTTCATGTTCCGCATCAGGCTGTAGCGCGAATTCCGTCAATTTAAATATCAAGGATATGCCCAAATGTCAGGCAGAGGTTGCGAAATAGTATTGTCTGGTAACCTCTGTTCCATCTGAACGACCGACATTTGGAGCAAGCGTGAACCGAACACGTCATATACAAACCAAGCATGCGTTAAATGGGACTCGATAAATACTGTTATATATCTGCTGAGATTGAGTTACTTTCAAAAAGGTCAGTTGAATAGAGGATTTAACTTTATACAGGAGTTTCATTCTTTATTATATATATCTCCCATAATTCCAGTAACCTCGTAAATTCTCTGATTTTCTCACGGTGTTTCAAATAAGGTGGTAATCCCATGATGAGATCACAAGTCCGGAAAAACTACAAGTATTAGTAGCTTTTATATGCGCTGCTTATATATCTCAAAGCTGATTAAAATTCTAACACGTTACACGTTTCTCGAGTCGAGCAAAATTAGTTTAGTTTATGGTACTGGATATTCAATGACACTTGTAGATCATAATAACATTAATAAAGTAATGTCTAAGCATAACAGAGCTTCTTTAAAGTATATTCCAAGTTTTTCCAACTTTACTTTGACTTCGTATAATGTTACATACCTCTACAGCAGTAGTTGAAATTTTCAACGTCAATCTATACTAATATTATAAAGAGGAAAACTTTGTTTGTTTGTTTGGTTGTAATGAATAGGCTCAAAAACTACTGGACCGATTTTAAAAATTCTTTCACTATTTGAAAGCTACATTATCTACGAGTAACATAGGATATATTTTATTTTGAAAAAAAATAGGGTTCCGTAAGATATTTGGGTTTTTCGGACACAAGGTGTAAAAAATTAACCAGAAAAGTTACTTATTTTGCGTACGCTGCCTAAACTATAAAAGATAGATCCATAAAATGTTCCAATTAATTGTAGATCTTATAAATATCTACAATAAAGTCCGCGACACACTATACCTATCTATGTCGAGTGAGGCACAACAACCATTTTTTAATTTAAAAATCTTGAATTTTTCGGACTACATTTAAACGCGTTTATTTTACTCATGCTATTAATCCTTATCAAAATAAATTATTTCATCACTAAGTACAGTTTATGTAGATAGTATTTGGTCTTTGAATGATTATAATTTGACGTTTGGTTTTGAAGTTATGGCGAAATTAAAATATTACAATTTCTGCTGCACGGGCCGTTGCGAAGTGGGCGTCACCAAGGCTGGGGTGCGCGTGCGGGAAAGACATAGGATACTTTTTATCGCGAAAATAAGGGTAGAAGGGGTTGAAATAGGGGACGAAAATTTGAATTGCAGTTCCTTATTGTCAAACATAAAAATAAATCATGTAAGATTGTTCAATTGTTTAAGACAAAGACAAAAAAGCGTGCACGGGGAAAGGGGGGGGGGCGTATCGGGCAGTAGGCTTACCATGTCGCGCGATATAACCGAATTCCACGCGGGCGAAGCCGCGGGCGGAAAGCTAGTATACTATATAAGATAGTAAACAAAATGCTAAATCGGAATTCATGTTTTAAAGCATTAACTTCACTGGGTTGTAATTGCTAAAGCATTACCTAAATTAAGAATTCTCAATTCGAAGTGAATCTAATGAGCTTTTAGTTTCGATTTAAATACTTTTTAATGAGAATCTTGAACATCGAAACTTTTATTTTTGCAAAGTGGAAACGCATCAGGATCTTAACACATGACCAAACATAGGAAGCTAGGCATTCATGTAGGCGCCTTCAGTAGTCAATATACATTTCAAAGCACTGTAATAGCCAACTAGTGGGACGAAGTACAGTGTGGGCGATCAGGCGATAACTCTAAATTGAATTCTTAAGGCAGTAAGAATAGAGATGGTTTGCTAACTCAGATGAAACGAGTAGTCTACCCTACATCTCTTGTACGAAGTTTATTACCTTGGAATAATTAATGCAACGATTGTTATACGATTTTTTCGATTCTACCATTAATTTAATTAAAAGCTACAATACCTGATTGTAGCGTTTTGTGTCCCTAATTTAATACTAAAGAAGAGTATTTTAATTAGTACCCATTATTAAAGAGTCGGTACATAACCTATTTGTTTAATAGATTGTTTAAAAGAAAAATGAGTTTAAAGCATTATTTTAAAGTATTTTTTTTTATCTTACCATATTTCTTATTATCTTTTCCTTTATCTGATTTCCCTCTCGGGAACTGTGTTGGGACACGTTCACTCACTTCAATGTCATCATAGTCCGGCTGCAAAAATAAAAAAATAGAGTTTATTTAAGCGTTTTCACCGATGTACCGAAATATTTTCATTCAACATTTTTCAATAACACCAATCCTCTTCCACGTACTGATTGAAATATATTTTACCCTTAAAAGTTAAATATTACAAATCTTATTTTACTTTTCTCTGTAAATCTGTTCGAGCTATAATTCTGTCCAGATCATAAATCGAGCTCCTAAGTCACTTAATAAACACGGCTTTAAACAAGTCGGATTAAAACGTTTTAAAAGACATAAACAGCGTTAACTCGATTATGTTATCGGAACACACAGAACTGTATTAAAAACTGGTATTGTAGATGAGATGTGAAAAAACATTAACAGCTAAGAAATAAATGCGTGGGTACTCGACTATCCTTATCTTCTTACAAGGTAAAACGAGATCAATGGACAACAAATGGTGATACGATGCTCATATTGTAGATGGGAACTTATCTGGGGAAAGAAATGCTCGCCACCTCGATTTCGGAGCGTCTTCCCATAAATCAATGCAGTTTTGTCATTCTTTATAACTTTAATGGATAAAATCTGCATCGGTATCGGTTTCAATGAATGTTGTTGATTATCGAAAGCTTTTCAACTAAATATTAAAGGTACGTTATTTTACGTAAACTAAATATATACCAAAAGTTTTCATAAAGTACATAATAAAAATAAATAACAATTAATTTTTTTTAACTAACAATATGTTAGAATAATTCTTATTTACTGATTTATTTATTTATTTATTCACTATGGTACACAAAACAGAATACAATCAATACACTTTTACATAATATAAATCGTTAACGATTTTTAGGGCTGGATTATATTCTTAAAGCACACTACATGATTTTAAACAATTTCACAAAGCAGTAGTTTATGAAGTTATTAAATATTATATAACATTGTAGTAGTTAATTTATTATTCCATGCTATTGACTTATCAGTCCTGCTAAGAGTAGCTTTGACCTTTCTAGTAAATTTAGACTTACTTTCATTAAAAATATAATTTTTTTCATTATTTTCGGTGACAATATCATTATAAAGGCGACTCATTCTAACGATAGGGTTGTAAAATGATGTGTTATGAATGTAGCCATTTAAAATTTGTTATGAATGTAGCCATTAAAATAAATGGCTTATTAGATGGATTAATTAAATGATTAATGATTATATAAATTTGGTTTTTAGGATGACGTATGAAACAGTTGAAACATTTTGTATTATTGGTTTACTTTTACACTTTTATCCATAAACACACTGTTTATTTTGCATTTTGATAATATCTCGAAAAAACATAAAGATTAAAAAATCTGTATATATCGTTATCTCAATCTTTGAAATCGTTTTCCATTGTTATTTATAGTGTGACATGAATGCGCGAAGAAGATTGAATCAATAATAAAAGTAAGTTTGCTAAATGGACATTTCTGATCTTTGTCAAGTCATAGCAAGCTATTTGGATACACCAATAAGAAGACTATTTGCGTCTCACGCCTGCAAATATTTATCTTTGGCGGCGATTATAAGATATCGATCTCGAAAGCCATCGATGTTGATCCTACCATTGTTAACTTGATTTGATCACTTTGAATATCAGTCTGTTAGTGTTAGTACTATTACTGTATAACGAGCTTTTTATCGTAAATGTTTTTGTAAATTAAAATACATTCCATTTACATTTCAAGTAGTTATTGATGTAGTGCTTACGATTACATACGAAGTAAAAACGAGTGAGTAGATAGTTTTTCACTTACATAGATATGTGAAAAGGTTAGGTTAGGTTAGGCTGAAAGAAGTAGTTTATAAAAAAATCTTGGGTGATACATATTTGTATATAAGTTCAAGTTGTGAACTTGTTAAGAACATCTGTAATATATAGATGCCATCAAATACATAACTTCTAAAAAAACCACGTCTCGCAATTCAGTTCTTTTACCGTAAAAAGTTGTGAGATCCATGTAATACCAAGTCGGTTAATTTATTCAGTTCCTACTTAAGGGACCTTCTGTCTTAAGTTATTACGTAATTGGCTAACCTAAAACATCTTATAGTGACCATATCAATATTAAAAATATTTTATGTTTTAAATAAATAGATTGACTTGGTGGGAGCACTGTCGTGCCCTCAGATATTAATTAGACAAATATTCTTGTCATTTTAATACATCAAAAAATGTTTTTTTTTTTTAAGATAAACTTTCACTAGTTAATAGTTTGTGAGGAAAAATAAAACCTGTTAAATGGAGTAATGAGATTCGATGATAAACATTTGTAGATTGTAATAAGATATGACTATCTATCTAATGTCAGATTATTAGATGAATTCCGAAGCAACACGCGTTAAATGATCAAACTTTCACTTTGATTCAAACATTTCTATTTCATCTCGATAAAACCCTAATATGTGTATCAATGATTGTTAAGCAACCTGAATGTATGAACAGGTAATAATGATAAGTAATTAGAATTTAAAAAAAAAATTTTTTTGTAGATCTGTTATTTTATAAATATATTAAATTCTATTTTTTTTATTACTAAATCAAATATTTAAATAAAATTTTCTTGTAAGTTAACATTGTAAAATTATTTTCGTAATAATAATTGACACGTACTGCACGTGTTTTATATTATATACTTACTTAACAATAAAAATAATTGAAGACCCCGAAAAACAAATCCGAAAGTTGAGGAAAAAAGCAAAAACGAAAACGTTATCTCGGATATTAAGAGGCAACATCAATATCCAAACATTACTTACTTGATAAAACTGCATTAGGTAAAAAAATATTAAGAAAGTTGCAAATTAAAGAATTCCATTATTCATGTCGAAGGACGTCGTGAAATCACTTCGTTTAAATCGCTCCATTATCGGCTCATAATGCATTACTTGTCTCTTTTATTTTGATAATCTCTTTCATTTTATAATACGAAATCTCAGGGTCAAGATTTTGCTTCCATTAAGTATTTGTGATTCATGACTGTCCCCTGTTTCAAAGTGATTTGTATTCTTTTTCACATTAAGATTAAAGATTTAGAAGCTTTTACACACGACAAGTTGTTGATAACTCAATTTAAGTGCCAATCTGAATAATACATAACACATAAAAATTATTAGCGAGTAATTATTTCACTTCTCGATTCGCAAAATATAAAGCGTCAAAATTAATGCATGTTGCATGAGAATTGACGGTATCGAAAAATAATTTAAATGTTAATATAACCCTTATATTGCGAATATTCGTGTATCGTATCTGTTTCAAAGCGTGTTAGATTAATAATTTGTATGAATTTTGTATAATTTACATAAGACTTAGTATATTACAATTTGAAGATATTTTAACTTAGCGTTTGTTTGTTAACGAAAGAATAAATTGTAGTAAGGGATTTAAAGTGTGACGATTGAAATATATTTTTAAAAAGTCGTTTGTTGTCCTTTAAAATATGGGAAATTCATAATAAAATTTTATTTTATTGTTTTTCAAAAGATCATTTACATATTTATGTTTAAGAAGTATATCTCTCAGAAATAATAAGAGTAAAATTCATTTTATGCTGCAAATTGATTTAAAAATGTAAGCGAATAAATTTAAAAATAAAACTGGATGGCCGTAATAAGACAACGCAATTTTCACTTACAATAAAATTACACGCTCAGTTTGTAACCACATCTAATGTGTTAAAAATTGGACATTACAATATGTGTTTGTCGGTCAGCAATAAAACAAACTGCTCGGTGTGAGTAGGGCTCCATTAAACTAAAACTATTCGAAGGGTAAATCACGAGTGTGTTTAATTCGGAGTGACGAAATAAGATAGATACCTGTTAATTTACTGAACTACTTGAAATGTAACTTTTGGTACAACCATGTAGACATGGTATTTGGAATGATATCAATTATCCGTTTAGCTTCATTATGTTACATTTAACGTTAAATAGCAGAAATACCAGTGTGACTTTTTAAAGTATATAATTGTATGTATATTAATTTTTAATCCATATTATCAGCCTAATTTATCACGATAGCTTAATAAAACAAAAAAAAAAAAATACTCTTACCTTAGGAATATCGGCTGGTCCGTAACCATTTTCCCTGGGTGGTAGATTGGGTGGCTTTTCACCTCTTCTTTGACCCATTTGCATCATCAATTGTTCCCTAGTCGCGGCAACTACATGTCCGTTATGACCATTATGTCCATTGTGGCCGTTGTGACCATTGTGACCATATCCACCAGAACTGCCACTAGAGCCTGATCCGTTAACATTAGAACTTGCAATACTGTAGGGGTCTTCGTCAGGAATTGGAATACGAGGTCTGTTCTTTATGTCCATTGGTCTTTGAACTGATAAAAAAAAAGGAAAATATTTACATATTAGAAGCCATTATTAAACACAGAACTCAGTTCAGATTCAGATTTATATTTATTTTATTCAATAAAAATATCAAAAAGCTTTTGAATAAAAAAAAACTTTCGGTAATCGTTTAAAATTCGGTTTTTTAAAATGGCCTTTCAATTTAGTTCGGTCTTGATCTCGTCCTTCGAGTGAGAACCGACAATGCAATGAACGTATGACCTTTCCTTCTGCAGGTAGGTAGTCACAAAGAATCAATTAAGTTAGAAATATCAGTCTATAATGAAGCAGTTCGTATTTTTTTAAAATGATTATTCCTATATTGTTTAAAACGATTAATTTTCTTTTTATAATTCATAAGAGAAATATATTTATCGTCAAATCGTTTTTTATTTTGTATTTTATATTTTATCAAGTCTAATTTAGCTTAACATCTTATGAGATGTTTAATGAATAAAAATATTTGATGAATTGTATAAATTTATAACAAGGATTTATTTTAATATATTATATGTAGCGATACTTACTTGTAGAATTAAAAATATAAATAATATTACATCGTAGTATTACGTCAATTGAAACTTGACAAAAGTATAGCGACTTCGATAAATATTGTTGTAATTTTTGTTTTCAGTATTATAAATTCAGTGATAATTTAATAAAAGTTTATATCGATTATCTAACATAGCCTGTGCATTCAGTCGGTAACATTTTGCAATCGACCGAAGCATTATGTCGTGATGCAGAGATCGGATGGCAATCACTTGCCACGACTAGAAACTACGATTATAATACGAACTAAAGGTTGAAGGTATTAATATATAACGTAATATTTATACGTTTAGTATTCATTTTACGGGAAGCAAGCCGAGATGGATTACTAGATAGATCACAATATCAATCAATACCAAAAGGTCGGTTAAAATCCAGGCTAGTACAGCTATCTGTGTTCTCAAGTGATAAAATTTCTTAATAAATTTAATCTCGTGGGGGGTGAAGGTAAACCATTTGTATACATATATGGATCATGCAGATATTTGTATATTTCTGAAGGCATTCTGAGATACGTATACCCGCCAACTCGTACAAAGCAACTTTATATGAAAAAAGGCTAGTGCATTAGCGGTTAAAACAACAAGACAAACTGTTAAAATTTTTAATCATATTTAAAAAATTATATAATATTATTATTGTTATTTTTACTGCAAGAAAAAAAAGGTACAGTTTGACGTTTCAAGTTAAAAGTATACCAATAACAGTCTGTCGATCATGTTAAATTAAATCGAATGAACAAGCGGAAATAACATAAAAGAACCTCTAGACGTACACAGTAGGCAGCGATAATTAATTTCTAATAATCGAGTCCCTTAATAATGACTGGTAAAGGTGAGTAGCCGTGAGGCTGTTTTATCATAATGCATCTATAAATTATTCCAATGTAATTTAAAGAACCGACATTAAAGGGATTAGACGCGTGATTAAAAATGATGTATTCGAATGTATATTGGGCGTGTTTGGCCGAAGTAAGTACTTACTAAATTTAGTAAGTCACTTACTATGCTTACAAAATTTTCGGCCGGGACACAAAATAAGTGCTAACGCAGTAAGTATGGCTTAATATACGACGCCATTTTGCTTATTGTTGATGTAAACAAAACGGACAGGAACAGACCTGTCATTGTTCAGATTTTAGACGTAAAAATTAGTTGACAGTTAAAAACTGGTGTGTGTAATTACGTATCATAGAATTTTAATTAAAATTATCCATTTGAAACTATTCACAGGAATTAAATTATATTTCTAAATTTAGTACTGTCAATTATATTCAGTCTATGAGGTTATGTACGGGATATGACATAAACCGGTGTTTTGTGTTATGTTAAGCCAGTAAGTCTGTCCTGGCCGAAAAGCGCTACAGTCAGCTTGTAAGACTTTAATTTTTTTATGCTTACTGGCTTACTAAGTTTAGTAAGTACTTACTTCGGCCAAGGGCGTGTTTGGCCGAAGTAAGTACTTACTAAATTTAGTAAGTCACTTACTATGCTTACAAAATTTTCGGCCGGGACACAAAATAAGTGCTAACGCAGTAAGTATGGCTTAATATACGACGCCATTTTGCTTATTGTTGATGTAAACAAAACGGACAGGAACAGACCTGTCATTGTTCAGATTTTAGACGTAAAAATTAGTTGACAGTTAAAAACTGGTGTGTGTAATTACGTATCATAGAATTTTAATTAAAATTATCCATTTGAAACTATTCACAGGAATTAAATTATATTTCTAAATTTAGTACTGTCAATTATATTCAGTCTATGAGGTTATGTACGGGATATGACATAAACCGGTGTTTTGTGTTATGTTAAGCCAGTAAGTCTGTCCTGGCCGAAAAGCGCTACAGTCAGCTTGTAAGACTTTAATTTTTTTATGCTTACTGGCTTACTAAGTTTAGTAAGTACTTACTTCGGCCAAACACGCCCATTGTAGATAAAAATTAAACGATTTTCTCAGATTTAAATAGTTTTCAAAAGATTATTTCTATTATATGTACATAATAGTGCGTTGATGATAGATAAAAGGGACTTATCATATATCTTGGCTCAAAAAGATCTACGTGTCTAGCGAAGCGGTACTCGCGACTGGCTTAGAATCCAGATTAGTCTTGTCAATGACCTGAATCCTAAAACAGTGCGAATCGTTTCAATGTCCAGAAAATTGTCGTAATAAAATTTAAGATAAATTTGTTACTAACGCGAACTTCAAAGAGTTTACTCGGCGATAAAATATAGCAAAAATCTCACACGAACGCACGAAGGTCTCCGGATTTAAATATTATTAGCACATCTATTTTGCTTGTAAGACAAAAGTGTAAATATTAAAGGACTTCTTTACTTAATGGATGAATTTTGTAACTTTTCTCGTAATCGATGAAATCTAATTCGCAACACAAAGATCACTTTCAATTTCTAAAAATCTTCGGAACATCCTATTGTAGTCAATTTGTGCCATTTTGCATAACATCAGTCACGATTTGTATTTGACCAACTTTTAAGGTTCCAATAACCGATAATCTAAAATTAGAAATGACTACCCTAATGAGATATAGGTAAGTGGTTATATTCTGACGATCTAGTTATGCCACAACCAGTCACGAATGCACACGACCTTCATGTTGAAATCGAAATTTGTCGGTCCGTAGAACATGACGTCTTAGTTAACAAAGCATATTAGCTATTACAGAAACTGACGTTAGAGAACAATGCCAAAGAGTGTCGACTTTGGAGAAACGTTTAAAAAGTTTGGTCAAATCGAGCTCATTTTAAATTTCCAGTGAAAGAAGTTGCTTAAAATATTTTTAAAAATAATATTTTTTTAAAAGAACAATAACATTCCTAATTTTTTTTTCTCCTAAACATTAGATACATAAATAGTGGTTAGACCGCGAAACCGCTGCAGGAAATGTAGAAGCGCATCTTATCATTGCCGGCAAATCACGGGAACCTTAGCATGCGGTTTCTTTCTCATAAATTTTGTATGATTTGAACAAAACCAATATCGGATATAGAAAACTAGTAAACTAAACAGTATGGTTAGGCTAAGTTAGAAATTTGCAGTAAAGTTGAGTGAAATGAGGAGTACATCATGAGATCGAAGTTAGATTGCATTGTTGCACAACAATAAAGCAAGCTACTGAGAAGTGAGCCAGTGCATAGCTGATGCGGTTGCGTGCTATGAGAACTAAATCAGATTTGTAATTTATAATAAAATTGCTAGAAATGAAATATGTTTGCTGTGAAAATGTTATGCTCAAACCATTAGCTAGATGTATTTTAAGATATTTCAAAATTGACACATTCAATAGAAAATATATATACATGTTATACAATAGCAACTACATGAGGAAAAACATGAAGTTTGGACAATTGTTTCTTTTTGTGACGTAGAAGTTCACTAAAAACATTTTTTTCTCAATTATACTCCTCGAGGAGAAAATGTATGAAAGAAAAAATCTTTATGTATAGACTTGAAATTTAACAAGACTTTTTTTTCCATTAAAATAAACAATCATCTACTTCAACTTTTATTCAAATTCATCCCTCTATGTGTGGAAAAATATAAACGCAGACAACCGCGAAAGACGGCTAGCGAACCTAAGTATTTAATTTTTTTCCGAAATAAGACCTTTAGAAACCTATTTTTAAACATACATGCATCTGTCCTTTTTAATGATCAAGTAATCGACCCGGAAATCATTTAAATCGAAATAATAATAAAATTCTCCATAAGTAGTAACTGCCACCTTGCCGATACATAATAGTTCACTTTCATAAGAAATATTTATAAATTAAATTATTTTATATATAAATATATATATATATATATATATATATATATATATATATATATATATTTAAATAAATCATATGTTTAAATTATTTGTTATATATATATTTTAACATCATAATGAGACAATAAATTTAATTTTTAATTTTCTCCAGTTTTGTAATTTTAATACATCAAGGTCATAGTGACTGTTTGAGAAGTCTTTTCAGTTTGCCGTGAGAACGTTGCATTATAAAAATTAAAATTTTGTTCGTTAGCTGTTTCTTAATGATAAGTGTTGAGGTCGGTTCATTGTTATATTGCATAAAGCTGGAGCGATGGAGGTCTGAGACAAGGTAACTGCTATATTGGATCGAATACTCGTAGTTATCATAATTCGACAAACATCGTTGTCTCTTAACATATTCATCGGTAATAATTGTCTACATCAATGACGCGTGACCGATGTTCGATTACGTCCTTGTAACATCCGCACAATAGATGATTAACAAGTATGTTTAATTTAAAAAAATCAAAAAACCCGACTGCGTAAAATACTTTTATTATAACTAAAAAGAATAAAACAATTTACTAGCTTTCATTTGATACCCATATTGCTACAGTAAGAAAAAAAATTCAACTCCCCCCCCCCCTCATTCCGCCATTTGCGGGCGCCATTTTGAAAATGTATATAGCCTATGTCACTACTACAATTTAGACAAATCCAACGACACCTAATATGTCAAAAACCGTCCAGCCGTTTGGGCTGTAGGGCGTGCCAAAGAAATGGACATACATACATACATACATACATACATACATACATACATACATACATACATACATACATACATACATACGTACATACATACCCTCGAAAAACATAACCCTCCTTCTGTCGCAGTCGGGTAATAAAAGAAGACTGTGTTTATGAAGATAGCGTAAACGCCATAAACACACGAGATAAATCTCACGACTACTCTTTGTCATTGATAATGGAACTAAATGAATTTAGGTTCAACTGGAATCCGTTGTTTACTTGTAAAATATGGTTAGAACGGATGTTTTGACAAATGTGGTTCACGGAGCATTATTGTGATGGTATTCTTTTCTGCTTTCAGATAAAACTTAGCAGTCCATTTAGAATAATGTGTCTTTGTCACGTCGATCCGTGTTAGGCCATTTATTTAATATGACTTGTATTGTGCATTTTGTGTCATCTTTGCAATGTTAATGCGATTTTTACTCTGATTTGTTTATTTTTTTAAATATAACTAGCTGCATTTCGTGTCTTATTTAATGATCGGACATACACTATCCGATTTAGATTATTCTGTGGTAGACCACAATTTATACTAAGGATGTGGTTATAATATTATCAATAATTTTAACTTTTTATTCGATTTTTTAATTTTCGTCTAAATTTAAATAATTGATTTTTACTATGCGGAAGTGCTTACATGGCATAAAAACTATTAGTTTTATTTTAATATAAGCTCCGTATTAAGTCCTCCAAGGTAATAAAATGCTTTGGACAAAATGGTTTCCTGTTCTGTAGTTTTTGTTGTGATTTTACCATGACAAATCTATGGTCAATGTGCTTTTAATTAGTTCACGTTTGTTCCTCACGTTTATGGACATTTTATAACCAGCATGAAGTAGACAAAAAATATATAATAAACATTTGTATTAACAAAATCTGCAGAAATTTAAAATATTAATCACGTTTTTTCTTTCTTAATTTAAATAGTTAATAAGACAGGTAACATAATTCTAAACGCCTTGAGTAAAAAGTTAATGATATAAAAATACAAAATTATCGTAATAAATTAATTAGTTCAGTTCAAGATCGTATCTAATAAAGGAATCCAACGCATTTTCGGTACAAAATCATTAGAGATTTGCGATAAATAAACGCTTATGCATTTTTATATAACGAAGGATGTTAGGCATAACTTGATAATACGAACAAAAAAAATCCTATTGCCGCGTAAAAAAACTAAGACTTAATTATTTCAAGTTCATCGAATTGACTAATAGAAGCGCAGATTTTATGAATAAATCAATAAATGTTTTTGTGATATTATGTCATATTTTAAAAATTATTATCCATTCACATTATTCATACTTTAAAAACCATTGAATAATTATTTTATCAAGTGATAGTAACGATCAATATTTGTTCTATTTTATTTTACTCTAAGTATTATGGTATACACACGTTTTAAATGTTAGCTTGTCGCGAGGAATAGGATTCTCATCTAATTCGACGATATCTTAAAAATAAATTTTAGAATAATTCAGTATTCTAGAAATATTGTATAATTAATATTAAACTAATTTTATTTAATAGATTCTAGGCTCCATACAAATAAGATGCCTAAGAAATGTATATAATAATACGTATAGAAATAAACAATTCCTATTAATATAATAAGAAGGTCATTCAACTTGTCAACCGGATATATTAAGATCCTGTATATATTTACAATAAAATGTATTTCGAATAATTAACGTTTAAAACGAGTCATTCACGCTTAACAGTTGAATATAAAAATTAAGATTCTATTTTATCTGCAAAAGGGTCATTTATTATATTTTAGAAGGTTCGAAACCAAGAAACAGTTAAATTTGTACCTGTTTTCGGGAAATTCCACTACAAAACATTGAAGAAACAGGAAATTACTTATTAGTCACCGGGCTCAAAAACTATTCTTTGTTTAACTTACGTTAAGTATTTGATATTTATTGTTTACTTCTTAATTCTAACGATGTCTACTATTCTCCAGAGATTTCATATTTCTCTGTATAATATATTCATCTACGTTAATGATAAAATTTTCCGTGTAAAGTTTACATACTAATTCCACTAGACATTGATTTATTATAAGTAACTTACCCGGTGGCAACTTCGATTTTAACATATCCATGGCGACGACATTGATGACCAACACCCAAATGGGGCATTCCAAGAGTTCGTTGTCTGATTTGACAAATGCGACGGCGCTCAAACACTGCGTCTCGAGCCTCCGGCGGTCTGGATACGAACGCCGTAGCTCTCGATTCACGTTGGATTGAAACTTCTTCATGTCGAATAACTATTAAAAACACAAGTATAATATTTTATTACATTTTTTATAACAATAATATGCTTCTCCTATATGGAGAAGAGGTAATTGCTCTGCAGTGGGACGTTTGCAGGTTGAGTCGGTTCTCCCCATGGAGGAGAAGTCTGGCCTTTTCGCCGAGGCCAGCCTGTCGCTAGAGGGATCCTGTTGCCTGCAGATCCGGGACCCTCCAATTAAAGCGGTTGAAGGCTCCCGCAGGGGTTTAGTACGGTATTGCACTCCCAAAGTGCCGAGTCCGACATAGGTCTAGGACTGCCGACCCGGGCATCCTGGATATCATCCGTAAATGGATTCCCCTGCGACAAAAAAAAAAAAAAAAAAAAGGCTGAGTCGGTTCAAATTATATAATTTAAGCTTAAGTTTAAATATTAAATTTAGATAACTTAAAATGTGTGAAAATAACTTGCAATGATTATCTACGTGACTCATATATAACGTAATCCAGATCAGTTATTCTGTACCTGTTGTTGCTCTTATTCTATTATTAAAAAATAAGATCGCTATTTAGCGGGAAAACGAAATTGAGGTAGCTACTCTATACATTTTATTTACTTTTTTTGATTGAGAAATCAAAGAAAAGAAAGATTTTTCGTCTATTTATATATATTAAGCTATCTAATATTTCGACCGGAAGACCATTGTTTTTATATGCGCACGAATGCATCCCTATAATAGAGATGAAGCCAGACAAATCACTACGGTTGAGATGTTATCAAATTAATGTTACATAACAAGGCATCGGTCAATAATGAAAATACAATACGGCCGCCAACACAGCTCGATGAGGCGTTGCTTCATAGTTAGTTTCTCTTTAATGTAATTATTTATATGTGTACAAAAATACTTATAACAAAAAGTAAACATGTTTAAAATTGGTTTACTGATCATATCATAACGTATAAGGTCGATGTTTAAATTGAGCCTAAATTATTGAAATGGTTACAAAAAGCAATCACGTACAAAAACATTTTATTGGTAATACGTTCCTCCATTTAATTTAAAAAAAAATTGAATCGTAGCAATATTGTTATTTTAAAGCGTTCTTGTTTTGTTTCTATGAATATTGTAATCAAATATATTTAAGTTACTGAGAAGTACTGTGCAATACAATAAAAATATTATTTATTGCACACCTAAATTTAACAAGTACAGAGTAAAAATCTTTACAAGAGAAATTTGCAAGAAGCGGCCTTATTGCTAAAGCAGCAATCTATTCCAGGCAACCTCATATTTGAAAGGCCGGCAACGCACTTTTTAATCCCCTGATATAGCAGGTGTCAATGGATATCACTTTGACTTAGCACCAGACGAACCGACTGTCCGAAAAAAAATAATAATAAAAAAGAAAATATATATGTACAGAAAATAAATAAAACGGTATGGATTTAGGCAACATATGCACCTAATATACATACAATAAAATGTTTTTGTACTAATATACTGTCTAATGACAGTACATAACTGAATTTTTCATCAAACGTCCTAATCATTAAATGTTAAGTAATATTTGATATATCAATCGACCTAGACAAAATCGAAAAATCGATTTTTAATCAACTGTGATTACAATTCAATTTTATATTATGTTTTCATTTGAGTCACAAAAAACGCTGCGTAAGTCATTGATGAAATTGAATTAAGCTTGTAGTTACAACATCATTGCAACGGTGGCCGAGGTCCGCTGCATCAGGGCGCCGTTTTAAATTCGATTTGACATTGACCGAAAGAAGAGACGTAGATGGTATCTACAAAAATTAACCGCCACGCGTTCCTAAGTTATCGTTAATGAAATATTAATATATATTTTTTGGTCTAGGAATCTCATCTATCGACGTTCACGAAATAAAATTTTGAAAATTTCATACTTATTAATCTAAATTATATCATTACAAATTACTCATAAATTTATTACGTGGTTTACATTGATTGTTAAGTTATGAGTAAAATAGGGTGGATGATTTAGACGTAATCGATGTTAGCAGCGCTACATAAGCAAGTGATTATACATTCACTGCTACACAATCTAAAACCTAGTTTAGTATACAATTTCAATATAACATAAAGATCTTTCATAACATACCAATTAATAATGTACGATTAAATGATTATTATCTACAAAAATCACTCGGGACAAAACACTTAGTAACCACTAGGTTGACATGACTGCGCATTGTTTCGTATTAATTAGTTAGTAAGGGAATTCGTTGTGGGAGATCAGATGAGACGAATAAAAATCTCAGGATCATTGAAGTTTCACAATTAAGTATTGTTAGAAAAATAGTAAAGGAATTAATCGAAAATAATATAGAAGAACCTATACGTAAAGCTACGTCTAAATGAATAGACTTTTTAAATGGTATGTTTTTAACAATTATCGATACTGATTGGATACCACATCTTGAATCGATGCTGACTGTTAAGGTTAGAGACAAAATAATTTAGTGAAGTTTCGAAGTAATATGTTTTAGAATACCTAAGCTGTCAATGAATCCTGTTACCTGTTTAAGTTTACTTTCATCATTCCCACGGAAATTGAATAAGATGCAAACAAAATAGTGAGGCAATGACCATTCTTTTCTTAAGCTATCTTTTCACATTGTTCTAAGTTACATAAACGGTAGTTAATGGAGTATGAATTACTAATGAACGTTTTGCTTCGTACTAGGAAGTGAATTTTCTATTGTTTGGATTGACCTAATTAGTGGGCTTCAAGTACGTTACATAGATCTAAAAACAATTCTATCGCATACACTGTGCATACACATGTTATTTTTAATGAGAAAAGATTTATATTTACGAAGATGATACAAAACGACTAATATTTTACGCAATTTACGTGAGGCACTTAAAAATATAGACGAATCCACGTATTTTCAATGGCCATCAAGTAAAATTAAATTAAGTTGCAATGTCATGGTCGAAATTAGTTATACCTTTACAATGCTTCAATCGTAATGCACTTGAGATGATTATTGCACTAAAGTTAAAACGTAACGCAATATATATTTTAGTAAAATATTACTTTAAAGCGGCATTTATTCTGTAATAGAGAATATTACTCACCAAGAGCAATGAAACATTAGTTAGATGGGCGTCCCATTTGGTTCAAGATTACGAAATGAATTTTCGACGAATCGATTTAGGCAGGTTTTTAATACATCGTTTTGTGTGAGCATAAATTCAGTTATACAAATGAGTTTGGTATAGAAAATAAGTATTTTGATGAATGACAATATAAATTACGATATAAACCTAAATAAATTTAAACGATACTTTTAAAAAACGATAAGTTTAATAATATACAGAAAAGTGCATTTAATATTAACATTTAAAGTATTAAAATTTACCCATATATTGTAAGGTGAGGCAATTATGTTGGTAGCCGTAAAATTAATAGAGTATGTTTCGAAATTTCACTACAAAAAGTCATCCATCTTGACGGAAATGATTACAGGTAAACACCCATTTCGTATACTTGGATAAAGTGGTATAAAAGATTACATGAAAACTATTATGTCGCCATCGGTATTTCGTGTGCAGCAAAGGTGAAAATTGCTTGCAATTATACTAGTTAGGACATTATATTGCGATTGCTATAATTTACAATCATGAGCAACAGTCGATAGAGTCTACATTTTAATTGACTTAATGGAATAAGGCTGATGAGCAATGGTATACCATAATATAATGGTAATGATGTGTGATGGTACCAAAACTAATGATAATTGGCCGCTTCTGCCTTTAGAATTGATGTCAGGGGTATTAACCATATATGAGAGGAGCAAATTGAAAATGTACTTTAAAAAAAGGGAACTTACTAGTGATATGTAAATTTCTTACAGCATATTGTTGTACATATTTGTTATATTTACTCATGGTACTTTATATTTATTTATAAACAACGATTAGTAGATAGGTAGTAGGTAGTTAAAGAAAGATAGTTGAAATTATTAAGTTCCTAAGTTATACCTTAAATATTTTTTCTTGTTCTAACGCGTATCCGGGTAGTTTCAGAATGTCTTGGCCTATCGCAGTCTCCTCGTTGCTGGTGGCAGCCGTACTCTTCACGATAACGCTACTCTTTGAATAGCGTCTGATGAGTATGTTACCGGCGTCGTCCATTTTAATTTTGACGCCCTGATGAAGAAAAAAAAAAACAAATTAGAACATTAACAAATCAACGATGAATAGGATTAGAATATTTTACCTTTTCATATATATTATTTTTAAATTTAAGGTGTAAACAATACATCAAAAGTCAAAAGTCAAAAGAGTATCATTAAGAGATTAAGAGTATCATTAAGAGATAAATTTATAGAAATAACAATATTGACTGTTGCTTCTCAATATTTGTACGAAAATGTTATGTATGTTCATAAAAATATACACGAATTTCCCAGGGATTGCGACATGTACTAGGAACAAACATAAACTTGTAATGCCTGTAACTCGCTTACGCCGAGTCAGTAATTCTTTTTATGGACAATGTATACGCTTATACAACAGGCTCCCAGAAAACGTTCAAAAAGCTTCTATTGCTAAATTTAAAAAAAAATGTGAAAGAACGTTTGTGTACTAAAGGATATTATTCTATCAACGATTTTCTAGAAGATAGTACGCCCTGGGAATGATGTGATCGCCGCCAGGCTATTTCAACTTACAGAGAATTATTGTTAATTTCAATTTACATTGGAAAAAAAAACATTACGTTAAAAAAAATATTAGTCCCGCTGAGTTTCTTTCGCCAGTTCTTCTCAGGTCTTCAGGTCAGGCTTCTTCTTTCCGAACTGGTGGTAGACTCATGACGTTCAGTGAATAAATGTAATAATTTTATGCTGAATAAAATATTTTGACTTTTGACATCATGAACGTAATAATAAATATATCACAATATATAGGTATTTATGTTTCTGAGAACATTATTCTTCATCGATACGTTATAAATTAAAAAAAAAAAGAAACAAACTGATTCGACCCATTGCCTTCATTTCTAAAATCAATGGTAACATGATAATGTCCCTCGGTTATGAGGGCGATCCGTCTCAAATTACAAAGGTGATTCACCTTTAGCCGAAAAATAAACGGTAATTATTCTTCCAGAATCCGTTATACGTTACGTCATTGTCCTTGAAGAAAATCCAATGCGTATATTTAATGTTTTAAGAGATTTATGATATGAGATAACAGAAGTTTTAAAACAAAAGAATGGTATCTAATATGGAATTAACCTATGACATCGGAGGCCTATGTTCTATCATCTTTTATTTAAGCATTGTTAAAGATAATATTTGAATAGAATATTAAACTTATAATAGCTTCTGGATGTAGTTCCTCTCGTGGTGGTAAAATCAAGTTATATTGAGTGAGCTTTTTTTTTTAAATTTTTAATAATTTTATTAATGCTAGTTTGAAATATTTCGCAAGGATGTATCCAATAGATATATGTATTTAAATATAACACACATACTTAAAAGCAATTTAATAAATCGAATAAATAAAAAATAATAATAAATTTAATAAAAGTACCTACCTAAATAACAATTTTAGTAAAATTATTATATACATGTAATTAAAATAAAATAATATGAATATAAAACTAGTATAAATATTTAACTTATTGTAAAAAAATAGGTAAACTAAAAATGTGTATAATTTTATTATATGAATGTGATCATATGAAAATAAACTGTAAATTTTTGATTCTTGATATATACATATACACACAATATAACAAAATAACTAACATGTGACATGTTAACAAAACATTACGTAGTTTCACCATGAATGAAAATATTTCAAAATTTTTATGGTATCGTAAAATAAATCAAATCCCCAGCAATGACACTTCCAGTTAGTTTGTGTATAGATAGATATTTTGATCTTACCATCCACTTGTTTTTTTCTTTTTTTTCTTTTTTCGTTTTTCATATGTATTCATTTTGTATTGCGATGTATCAAACATAATTTTAAGTTTTAAGTAATAATATAATTTCTTATGTTTATTTTTTTCTTTTGTGTAATAAATGATTTTTAACCTGATACTACTAATTTCAACCTAGACATCAAGACATAAATCGTATCAATTCAATAATCAAATTTGTAGTATAAAAGCAGTTAAAGAATTATTAAAAAAGTCTAGAACCAGTTGAAAATATTGAGGAAAAAGATAAAATTGTATTTACAAGCCAAAATAGCGCAGCGGGAACAACACGTAGAAACAATGATTCACGAAAACAACCTGACGAAGGACCTAATTTTGTTATATAAACAAAGTTTTATTCAACAATGAAGACACCATCTAATTTTCTTAGATACCAATGTTATTGTTTATTTCGTATGTTTACTTTCATGCGCCATATACCTATATATATATATATATATATATATATATATATATATACACATAAATGAATTAGCAGTAACATTATGCGCTGCATATTTAATCAGCATAAGATGATTTTTCCGGTATAGATCTGATTATCTTTTTTCAGTTTTAAAACTTCCTAAACAGTAATTAGTTGCGGTAATCTTGACATTAATGTCCGAAAGTATTTTGTATGTAATTTTATTTTAATAACAGTTGGAAGCGAGAAGCGCAACATTGACGAAACGCAGGCGCAGTTTAATAATCGTCGTTTCGAATACCATCGCGGCAGTCGTCCGTGCATAATGCATGCATACAAGGCGGACATAATCAGACATGTAACGTTGCGTTATTTATTTGGTAAACAGACTAAAATAATCTGGATTTGTTCGTCTCTAACTTGTTAATACAAAAATAGAAACTATTATTTTACTTATATTACAGACATCTATAGTCGGGTTTTCCTTCCTGACGCTATAATTCCAGAACGCACGAACCGATTTCCACGGTTTTGCATTCGTTAGAAAGGTCTCGGGCTCCGTGAGGTTTATAGCAAACAAAATTCAGGAAAAATTTCAACAGAAAAGCAGGAAAACAGGGAAAGTCATATACAGCGCCATCTCTAATACATAGCATGTACTACTTCATCTTTTAATCCCCAAACGAAATGTTACAAAAAACGAAGCCATCTGGTGGCGAAACGAAGTTCGCCGGGTTTGCTAGTAAATTAATAAATAATGTATAAACTTATAGTTTTTCTTGTTTTAGTTATTCATATTCTATATCTAGAGTAAGACTAGTCCGTTGGCGCAGTTGGCAGTGTCCTTACTCTCCGCTCCAGGGTTGTAGTTTGGATCCCAACCCGAGTCTTAATGTAATATATATAATTATTGTTATATGTAAATTTATTTAAAAAATATATATGTATGTATATCAGACGACTGGTACCTAAAACAAAAGCGTTAAGTTGCCTACATTAGGAACACATGATAGGGTGTGTAAGTATATATATATATATTTAACTTCCAAAGAAAACTTGACAATATACAGACGTAAATTAAATGAGATTAGATGCAAGAAGTCTGTGATATCGATACAATATTATAACGAAAAAGTTAATCATAGTGACGATAAAATTTATCTACTATAAAAACAGCGGCTGTGACAACGTATCGGGAATATGACTTCATGTAAGAGTATCAATTACATTTCCATTTTTTTAAAAGAGATTAAATTTATTCATTAACTTTTCATGCAACGCTACAGGTGGTCTGGCTGTTACTTTAAATGTTTGGTTTGTAATAACCTCACATTTCAAAGTCTCGAATTTATCAAATCAAATTAGTTCTACATCATTAGACAGAAGAGGGGGAACAGGTTACTAATATATGTTATTTCACACATTGTTGACCTTACTATGTCCATAAATATTTGGCTACGTGTAATTTAACTTGACCGAATATTTGTCACGGCTAATATAAAATCGATTATTACTATAGTTATATATCGTATCGCTATTAAGTACACGTAAATAATTTAATACGTTACATATATATGAGTATCTCGTATGTAGGTAAATGTAATATTTTTTAACGTATTTTCATAGACTTTATGTTAAGCTAGTGTAACAATTTGGTATATACGAATAAATTATATAATATAAATATGTTTTTAACACACACACAAGGCCGCCTGTTTCTAAGGTAGGCAACTTAATGCCTGTGTTTTAGGTAACAGCCGACTGATATACTTTTTTTTTAAAATAAATATACTTAAAAATAATACATATATAAATAAATATATATTACACCCAGACTCGGGGCGGAAATCGAACCCACAACCCTTGGAGCAGAAAACAGGGTCACTGCAAACTGCGCCAACGGGTCAGTCAAAATAGTTCATTTCGTTAGCTAATTTAGAAAATTATTGTAAGGAAATGTAAGTCTAGATAAATTATGCGACACAACAGTGCAGCAGATTGTTTCAATGAGTTTAATCAGAAAAAAAAACAGTTCATATCCGGATGTATGATTTATCGGTAATTACCTCTGGGTTTTGACAAATATATGTATTTTTTTATGTTAGTTGGATAGGCAAACTGGCAGACGTTCCACCTGATGGTAGGTAGTCGACGTCGCCTATGAACATAAACTAGTTTACCTGGAACTAGCCCAGCCAACTCATTTATGTGTTGCCTATCCTGAGACATATGATGTTAAGTCTCGGTGCCAGTTTACATTACATTAAATGTTATGAAATTCCATGTATAGGTTTCTACACGATATGAAAATAAATAAGAATATACTTTTTTAAACTATTTATTTGTTCTTTAAACCAAAGAATACGACAATTACTAAAAAATAAAAATGGATATTATATCTCTATAGTAAAAGCTTTTATGTACATAAAAAGATAGATAAATATAGATATATAAAACAATATGTTAATTTTTTTATTGTTTATCATTGTATTGGTTTTGTGGTTAAATTATATGTATATTACAGACTATTCGTTACTCGTACATATTAAATTGCCTAGAATTCGGCCTTCGCCTCGACAGCTTGTTAGTGAATCAATTCAGAATGTCAAATTTATTTTGATACTATTGTTTGGTTCGTTTGTTTATTTCATAATCACACGTTTTTATCTTCATAATGATATCCATCGCTTCCTACAATTACGTATTTAACGATAACCATCAAAACGATTGGTTTGGAGCTGCATCATATAATTATATACTTACAGAGTTTAAAAAGCGTCCTGATTTTAACAGTATAAAATTAAAAAAAAAATAGGAAATAAGATTTATAAAACTTACCAATTATGCTAAAAATAATAAAGTTAAAAAGCGTTGTGTTGATTAAAACCTTTTAAGTTTTAAAATATTATGAGTAGTACAGATAAACATGCGCCGAGATGGAAAACGAAAATCGAGACGTCAGACGATCTTAGTCTTATATCCGGGATGTAGAGTTTTTCACGTTTACCACGTGATTTGTCTCTTGAGTTGACACTAATCAATAGTGGATCAGCTTAATAGATTCAGTTCCAATATTTTTCTATTATAGAAGGAGCCTAATAGGAAAGGAGCCCAGTAGGCAGGCTGTTATAGTATAGTAAATAGACGTCGGGTGCTTAGCTTTTTTATTTCTATTTTGTTATCTCAGTATACGTTGAGCCTTCAAATCGATGATTTATTTTTGTTAATAGCAATATGATCTAATGATGAATCTTTGTTTTTATCAATGTATTAAATTTTAAATACCATATTTATAAATGAAGTCGTGTTCCGGTCTATTGTACTCGTTTGTATTGATTAGAAGATTGTCAGTCAAAAGTTTTTTGTTCGTGCCATCAGGGCGCTCGCGTCATTTATTTCACGAAACATTTCTGATACTACGGATTGTTGAAAAGGTTATAAGAAGTGAACGAGATGTCAGATATGGTTAAAAGATAATTGCAAACGGAATCCTATAATTATCGTAAATATTTTGATTATCTTCGCTATTAGTTGTTGATTTTTTTTTTGCACAATTTATTACAATATGAAACGTTAGCTGCGTTACATTTTTTCCATGTAGACTGTTTTAGTTTGGCTTGGCATTCTATTTTATAAATTGACGAGTCAAGCTAATGAGCCTCAAAGTCACTGCCACAGATAAGTGATGCATTGCGACGCAAAGCGATGCAACTTGTTGCTATAGACGCGACTACATAATTTTTAATTAATAGTGCCTAACTAATCCTTCTGTACTGTGTACTTACGCTGTCTGCGTAAATATTGCGAAATATTATAGTCCAGGATTACTTTTCTATATTAATGTATAGCTTTTAACCGACTGAATCAACTGTTATTAGTTATGTCCGCCAAATAAATAAATTAACAAATAAATATAGGACTTTATATATACAGACCATTGAATATTTTAGTCGCGTTGTGTATCACTGCCGCCTTTATCACTCACATATGACAACTTGTTAAGGTTTATCAATAAACAAACTGTCACAAATCTTACGCCGATATTTTTTTCAGAACATACGAGTAGATGCCAAAATTTATGCGTTTAATAAACTCTTCTGCTTTATTATATCAGTGAAAAAACTGTCATCGTTTCTAGTCTTATTTTTAGGGTTCTGTGAAAACGAGTGCATTTAAACTCTATCGCTTAGAGTCCATTTTCTTCAGTCCGTTCGTCCTTCTGTTTGTCTATGCATCGAGGTTTCAACCACGCGATTCCCGATTTCGTAGGTGGATAAGTAGATAAATATCATATTTTTATTCTGGGAGAACATCCAGTTTTACATTATCACAAGCTTTTGCATTTATACTATTACTAGCTGTGACCACAGCTTCGTTAATGATTGTCATTCCTTTTATCAAGCCTATGAAATAAAGTATGTTGGTCAGCTTATTATGAGCCGTACAACCGTCTTTGATCCTTATGAAACCGTACTGAATTTTGAGATGAAAAGTACTTATATACAGTGTCCTAGTTCAGAATGTTAACTCAAATCGTGTCTATTTTTCATTTTTTATTTCGTAATTTTGGCTTGATGAGTGGCAGAAAAAACAAAATAAATTACATTTTTGACTACAGTATCGATTAAAGTGAGTTCTCCAATTTTTTTTTTTTAATATCTTCATCGTACAGAATTGGACCTGTTATATTTTCATTATTACTTATGTATAGATTATTGAGGGAAATATGATCCAAATTATTTTATAATTTTTTTAATACATGTCTACTTAGCGATTTTGCCTTTAATCCATACGTATTTTAGATTGTCACATAGTTCGCCGACATACACAAGAAGAGTTACTATTTTATTTACATAACACTGAAGTCATCATGCATTTAATTTCATCAACTCTAATATACTAGCATTACTGCCCGTGATTTGTATAATAATGATCTTTTTATGTGTGGGCGTTTCCTTAACTTCGTTCTGAGCCATCGATCAGCCCATCTCTATCCGTAACATTACGTCATCCTGGGCTCGATTTAGAGGTCTCTACGCGTCTTGGGCAACTCATGGTAATTATAAATAAAAATTTAAAATTAGAATTATAAAATAATTATATCATATTTTTTTTAGTACCGGTAGCGCTACAGCCTCGTAAGTATTTTGTTAAGTCCTCCCTTTCACTCCCTTGCATAATTATTTCGAAAATTTGCACTCATGCAAGACAATAAAACGTTATAATTGTTCGTACATAATTACAATGCTACATTTTCACTTCTAAATATGAATTATATTCTAAATTTTTATCATATTAACAGTTACGACACGAAATTGAACCCGCACTTCCTCGGGTATTGCGGTCAAGGTGTTCTGTGATTAAACGATCGCTTGCTAGCCGTGGAAAAATTTCTTTATGTAACCCTTCTATATTAGCATTTCTTGCACTCTCTGTATGTTTTTTCTGCACAAATGGTGTTCAAATTTACCTATTTATATTTACTTTATTACTTTACTTATGATGTGCTATATGTGCGAAAAAGGTTGAGACATAAAAAAAAAACAATATTGAACATTCAGATTTTCAAGAGTTATAGGACTAGAAGTACCGCGCTGTATTACTCACCATGATTATAGTGTATAATATAAGCTCAGTGTGTAAGCTTTCTATGAACCGGTTGATCTGGAGGTCGATGGGGAGGCCTACGTTCAACAGTGGACGTCCCATGGCTGATATGATGATGATAAGCTTTCTACTATGAATTGAGAATATTACGTTCAACGTAATTTCAACATAAGTTATCGTAATTCTTTAACTTTATTTGAAAATAACTTCAATCTACCTAAATTAAGGTATATATATTTTAATCATCTTAAGTAGTATTTAAGTAATTCATAAAATTTCAACTCTTCTCATTTATAGAAAAAAAAAGTGAAAACAAGTGAAAGACGTTATTCAAATCCCACCTATGTCTAATGAGTCGATCCATAAAAAAAAATTTAACACAAGACACACTTACTTAAATTAGACACCATTTAAATCAATAATTTACCGCAGCAGTTATATGATGGTCATTATACTTGGTAATTCAAATATTTAGGTCATGTTATTTGCCATTGGATATTATACTGCCATTAAAGGTATAAATTCATTACGACGTGTGGCAGATTCTCGTAACCATATTTAGACAGTAACATCCTACTGTGTTACTCGATAATTTTGAAATTCCTAATTAGCAAGGGATAAAGATATAAGATAAAATTATTTTGGTTAGCTGTAACATTAACGCCGAGTTGCACGAAACAAATTTAAATTTTAAGTGTTTATTAAACTAATTTAATCACACTAATTTTATCTGTTGCACAAAACGTACATCTGATTAAGTTAACAAAAAAATTTAGTTTAATTAAAGACCTATCTAACGGATGATTAATTCCAACAGCTTTAAATTAATCATGAGATCAACTAATTTTAAGATTAATTGCAACTTAACTAACGGAAAATTAGCGACGGTTTCGTGCAACTCGCCCTAAGAGACCCAAGTCGTTTTCTTAACTTATTGGAAATTGGAATTGTTTCTAAGTGCAGTGTCTTAACAAAGAAGTACTACAATTTATAGTGTTGTACATAAAGGAAGCCATAGCATAAGTAGAGCAAAAATTATTTATTTTAAATAAAATACGCCTTAATAATTTTCAATAAAAAGTTATTGTACGCAAGATATTTAAAGGTTTTTTAAGTAAGCGAAACTTGATATACTTGTTACTTAAAAACCAGCTCCAGTGTATTAATCTTTAAGCTAGTGTATATAACATTAATAAAACGGAAACGTACGTTTATTATTTTGAGCACGATAATTTCGGGATATTTTTGCCTTATAAAAACTAGGATTACGCTAATTGTAAGACTAAAAAGTATGGAACAAGTAACAAAAATGTCAACAAGTGAAATCGCGCGGGATGTCTAGTTATTAAAGTATAATAATATAATTTTATTTAAATAACAAAGTGTTAACAAAATTTTCTTTACCTGGCCTATGTGTTTCTTCAGCTCTTCTGTCTTTTGATCTCTGTGTGGGTTGTCGAATCCGCAAAGGCCGATTCTAAAAAAAAATACAAAAAAATAATCATTAAATAAAATAATGACATTCAAAACACGTTGTGTATATTTTTATGTGATGATTTCTGCATCGTCTGGAGAGTAGCCAAACCGTGTTATAATGCCTATATATGGAAAAACCGCTTATAAAAACTATATATTATCGTTGATAAACAAATACCAGAATTAATTTACTTTGTTCCGATGCAGTGAATAATTTCACTTGTCATATAAAAGTGAACATTCCTATATATTTCCATATGTCGTAACGACCAAGAATATTCCATGATTATCATTATTTATCAAAAGGTATAATAAATGATTCAATAAATTTAAAAAAATGTTTATGTTTCATGGAATTGTCACTCGTATGTTAAAACTGACGTTTTAGCTGATTTTATAGCATGAGTATATTAAATTCTAAATTAATTACAGCATAAATTCGTTTTACATCTACATCTACACGTGTAGTATATCTACTAATTGACATTGTATGTGTTATTCAAAAAAAGACTACAATTTTTATCATTGTTTTGAGAGATTAACAATGTAAGCATTTAAAATATTAAATCGTTATTATTTCTTGTATAAAAAAATTAATGTACATATGATATTCTATGAATTTGTCTTTAGTGTATAAATTAATCTCATTTCAATACACAGGATTTCCTCATTACTTTGATAAGATATTTGACATTTTTTATTTATAATTTTTTTTTATAAATTTCTCATGTAACAAATACCAGTATGACGACAGAGGAATTTGTGATACATACGTAGTTTAATCACGTACACTATCGGAATATTGTTTTCTCAAAACCGTTTGCTCGCCCTGAGAAATAACATTTGTTTCATTATTATTCCGTGTGTAAAGCTGCACTGGCGGCGCTTACTGATAGAAATTTTCTATTCGACGGTATTACTCGTTCAAGTACAAGGTTGATTTAACGAAATACATAATAATTTAAATTTGACTGTAAATTATATAAAGTCTTAAACTTTATATGTAGACAATAAAAAGGCGAATGACCTGATATTGAGTGATTTTTGTCATAAACGCGGCTTAAAGAGAGTGGAGAAAATAAAGAGTAGGAGAGGGAAGAGATTTATTAGCTCTCACACCCGCTTTTGAAACTTAAAGCCTTTTTTTGAGGGAGTGAAGTAGCGAAGTTAATGCCTACAGCTGACGACTACCACAATACAATTTGATAATTGATTTGATTATTATAATAATAGAATATTTCCTAATTTGTAACCCTTCAATCGTGTCATTCTGTTATTATTTTTTCTTTTTATCCTAAACAAGCTGTATCCGCGGTTACTTTTGCGATTATACGTTTTGACTTTCATCCCCACTTCCAAGGGAAGCGTACTAACATCGGGGTTAAGGGTTTCCAATGTTCTAGCTCGATGGACTCAAATTATGCCAAGATTCATTGAAATCCATTCAATAATTTCGGCGTGATGCGTAGCTTAGATACAGACAGACAGACAGAAATGAAAAAAAAAACACAGCTTTAGCTTCTGGAAATTTAAACTGAATAAAATAATGACGCATATCTAGTTACTTAACATTATTAAAAAAAAATACAAAGGTAAAGATGAGTTGGTGAGACTAGTTCACTTGATAATAGCTTTTTTTTTTAAAAGTCCATTCAATTTTAATGACGAGACTCAGAACGACCTTCCCAAGCGCATATTAATTTCTGTCATTTTAACGGAATCGTTATATGATATTTAAACGAAAAATGTTTTTTAATTTCCATAAAGCAAAAGGACGAAGGTGTTACTTTGCACGCGAATAAGTTACGATGTCCTGAGGACTTTGGCGTGAATCGTTATGTGGTTAGTGGAAACGGAATATGGGTCAAGCGTTATTTATAGTTTACATGTCTTGTTAAGATATATGCGAATATAAATATACATTTTTTAATAACAATCGGTATCTGAAATATTCTGTGGGCGGATTTCTTATAAATATATGGTAGAACTTTTTAACAATACAATCTGGAAACATTTTTACGGAAAAAGAACTAAACTATGTTACTGTTCTTATGAGTCCAAGTGTGATATTTTAATATCTTGTAATTTTTTTCAATAAGTAGGATCTTAGGGCATTGATGCGAAATAAATTTTAAAATTTAAGCAGTAGAGTATATTGAAAATATAATATATTACACATAAACTAATTCCAAGCTTAGTTTATTAAAAATTTAAAGAATTTCAAATATCCGACAGAGTAAATTGATAGAAATATTAACGAAACTAATTTAAGTTTGAATAATTTATCGAGTGAATGAAACTCAATCCAATTAATAAGCTATACGTATCGATAGTTCGTCGAACCAGTCCCACAAAGTGAACGGATCGTCCTTGACGGCGCTACTGTAGTACTGTCACTTATACGCGTGCCACTCGCCCATAACAACTTATTACTTGCCAATGTTAATTGTTTTAATATTAAAGCTAAATACTTTGTTTGCTGTGATGTTTTTCTTTTAATGTGGAACGAGACAGTATAGAACCCAGATATCTTAATCGATCACTTGTTTAAATTAAGCTTGAATTTTTAAATTATTTTATGTTTAAAGTACATTAAAATATATGCATCATTCTGCAGTAGAGTATACTGTATAGCGGTTCAGACTGTTCATTTTTCTTAGGAGAGGAAGGCTTCCATTAGAAAGATAGATGGATCAGAAAGAGATAGATAAAAATAGACCGCTTCTTTACTTTAAAATTTACATTAATACCTATAAAAAAAGCTGAGAAGTGATGTTTATTAAGCTCTATAATAACAAGCGGTATAGTATTGATATAATATCCCGGGAAAAAATGATCAGGTCTGATTATGCATGAAAAATAGCCGGGATCAGGCCTGTTCATGTATGAACAGGCCTGTTCATGTATGAGTAGGCCTGAAATTACACAACATCATGCCTGTTTATGTCTGATCAGGTCTGTTCATGCATGATCATATCTGAAGAGTAAAAATACGTTCAGTCCTGATCATACATGGTCATACCTGTTCATATATGAGCAGGTCTGAAATTAGTCATGATCATGCCTATTAATGGCTGATCAGGCCTTTTCAGGCCCAGTAATTTTTCATGCATAATCAGGCCTGATCATTTTTTCCCGGGATGTCAGCGAAGATTTAGCCGCGAGGTTTTTTTTAGTAAATAAGTGTTTTAAATAATTTAATATCGCCTAAATTTCAACATTTACTAGATTACATCGATACTTACGTCGTTAACTTTAAAGGGTTTCTAACTTGTTTTTTTTTTATAGTTTCTGGTCATTTGAGACTTGAGACTTTAAATGTAGTTGTGATTAAAATGAAGGAATAAAATAACTATTAATTGTTGTATAATAACTATTTTTGATCTGACAAAATGGTCATTTGTATGCTAAATGTTATTGTATATACTAATAAAATAATTAATCACGCTAAAAAATCGTTTGAATATCGAATTCAAGCATCGGTATTATCTTTATACAGCCAATAATATTTTTATCTACCATCGATTAAACGACGCACAGATAATGCAATGTGCACAAATACGAAATAATAGTGTGCACAGATGCAATCACAGGCAGTTTGACCATGGACATGCGTGACTTAGTCAAGGCTGTGTCATAATGAAATGGTATCCATAACAAGAGTACTAATTCGTTTTTGTTCCGTTATCTAATACAATAACTAGTTATTTCGTTATTAACTGTTTCAGTCACGAACCGAATGAAATTGTGGCTACGGAATGCAAATCATGCATTATGATTAATTATATAATGTGTACAATTTGATATCTATTTTACGAAAATATGTTTTATTATTACCACAATTATGGTTTTTCCGTTTTCCTGAACTTAATAATATAAAATTACATATAAATTAACAAATAATGAGAATAGTGCAATTAAAATTGTATGTGCATACGATTACAGTCTTTGTTGAAAATAAATAAGAGTATTGCCACGTTGAAATCATTAATAAATTATAACATGATCTACGTTTTCTTATTTGCGTTGCCTTGAAATTAAGATCGAATGCTCTAATAAACCATTCTGGTAAGGTATTGATTTCAATCGAATCCATATTGCGTGTTATTTTGTGCGTATTGGTTTTCATTTATTAAATAAATAATGAAAAAATAAACTTTTAATCTGATTATCTATTCAAAATATTTTATAATTATTTAAAACCATGTTTAAAAATAAAATTATAAATTAAATAATATTATTAATTATATTTTCACATAACGCAACTATTTGTAATATTGTGTTATAAGATAAATAATTCATTTTAACTATTGTTTATATATACTCGTAGTATATGTATTGATCTTGTAATCTAGAAAGGAGGATGCCCAAATCCTTAGGAGTCTTGCCCCCCTAGCCTCGCAAGACAAAACTTGTCTTGATGAAAAGTACTCAACAAAACATGAAAAACAGTCAGCGTAATCAAAGCTGTCTGGGCTGTTCTTAAGAAGATATAGGTTGACAAAGTCTCGGTTCTTTTATATAAATTCACTTTCCAGCTTCACAAAATGAATGAATTTGATACAAGAATGAAATTTTACTTTATTTTAACTCTTTCATTATTAATTAATAAATTTTTAATTAATATTTAACAAAAATTAAGAATTTTAATCCAGATTTTTCTTTTACGAGATGTTTCTAGGCGCAGACAAGCGCGAGCTAAGCGCAGGCACCAGTGGTGTTTTTTAGAGTACTCATAAAGATCAGTGGGTGGCGCCACATATTCTATTTACTAATTAAAATTCCTTTGGCTACATTGGTTTAAACTAACGCCTTGTACTTTATATTTTTTTTAATAAAAAAAAAAAAAAAAAAATTAAATTAAAAATCATAACCGAGGTGACGCTTGGGTTTTCGCTTAACTTTAAACACATGACATTGGTCTCATAGAATTTTTTTATTATCTTGATGAGCTGAATCGATTGCCATTGGTTTTCTTTTGCAAGGACTGGGGGCCGATTTGGGCATCCTCCTTTAAACCTTAAATAATGTTTCAGAAGAATTAGAATTCGAAACGCAAGTTTCGAACACAACATATTAATATTTTTTTACTTTAATACAGCAAGCCGAAAAAATTACGTAATTTATTGGTTACGATTTCAAAACAAAATCCTGACTACGGTAATATACCTACTGAACAAATATCATAAGCTTTTAATTTAATTATTACAAATCATCATTACGGTATCAAATTTATAATTATATGTATAATAGAATAATATATCTTATAGTCATATAATATATGCATATAATATATTTATTATATATTATATATATAAATATATAATAAATATATTATATATATAATAAGGTATTATAGTAGAGAGACTTACGAGTAGTATATTTACATTTGTATAATTATATGTATTATACATTACTTTAAATATAATTATAATGATACAATTATTTAATACTAGCTCTGCCCAGCGATTTCACGTGCGTTAATTTGAGGGAAAAACGTAGGTACTTAAATATTTTTAAACAATTACTCCTAGAGTAGTATCCGCCTCGTTGGTCGAGTGATCGCAAGCGTTACTGCCGAGCAAGGGGTCTCAGGTTTGATTCCTCGGTTGTTCAATGTATTATTGAGTTTTTTTTTTCGAAAATCTCACTAACAGAGTGATGTTATATTTACTTTAAAAGTGGAACTATAGTTAAAAATTTTGTCTCGAGAAGATAAATAATAAAGGACGCAGCGGAAGCTCTCAAGAAACAGCCCAGCCCCTATTGGTGGTAGCGTGGTGTTATATAGCCCATAGCCTTCCTCGGTAAATAGGCTATCCAACATACAAAGAATTTTTCAATTCAAACCAGTAGTTCCTGAGATTAACGCGTTCAAACAAACAAACAAACAAACTCTTCAGCTTTATAATATTATAAGTATAGATTTTAATACTAATTATTGTCATTATTATTCAAAAAGTCTTTAAGTTTTTTTATTAAGAGTCATTTTACTGACCTTCACGGTCCATTAAGTCATTAAATTTTAGTAGTTCAACTAGTTTTAATTATTATTATACATTAATGATAACAAATGCTCTTGATTATTTAATTTGCCCATTAAGAGACCATAATGAGACGTGATACCAATCATGGATGTCCGATTTGAATATATATATGTGCCTTTTGCCTAATAATTGAGGCGAAATAAATTATTTTTAATTTGAGTCTAAAAAAAATTATTTTTTTATTTTAAACCCAGTAATTAATATTTAGCTACTTTTAAGTTGTAAATATTTCTACAAATAAGCGAACTGACTCCATTTTAAGATATGATGAAAACATTTCCTTTTCGAATTAGCATACACAGAATAGAATTGTTCAATTGCGTCACGATAGATTAAATAAGGTTTTAATTGATTACATGATCAACTCACATAACTGTTCACATAACTTTAATTCATACTCGTATAAAAAAAGGCTTTAACGGCGTTCAAAAATATTGACGTGACATGATGTGATGGAATTGATCGATGTCGATCAGGACACGCAAGTGTTCCGGATTTTGATTGACGGAAGTTCTTTCACATGCGATTTATTTCGTACGTTTTATTATTTTTTAAGGACATATTTTCAGATATACTTCCGGATTACGGTAATTGATTCTTTAATATACAATTTATTTATAATTTTGTAGAATATAGTAAGCTTTTTGTTTGATATGTAAATTTTCTTTGTGGAAAAAAAAATCAATAATTATGACTTATTCATTATAGGAAGTAAGTTATGTTACTTTAAAAGTATATTGTTAAATCCTAGGTTTTTTTTGTAAACATTTGGTCGAAATGATGTCATTTTTAATTTCGGACTTATATGAGTAATTTACAAACACAATATATCTTCGGATTAACCGTAGAGACATTGTAACAGTCAAGTTTGGATCCTGATTCCGTTCTGCGTTCCACTAAATTATTTTCGTAAGTTTGGAGGCGCGGAGTCTGTCGTAATTAAGTACAGGTACCGTGAGAAGCCTATGTTTGTTATATCAGTACATAGAGGTTGCTTTTCCTGCAGTGCATTTAGTAATATATTGATAATAGGGAGTTTCGGTGTAAGATATATTAGTTATCTATACCCGATACCTGAAATATCTTTAAAAAGCCTAAGGTGTACCAAAATCCGATTATAAAAGCACGAAAAATCATCTGTCATAATAAATAAAAAAAAACTTTTATTTAATAAGGATTAATCCTAAGTTTTAAGAGCTTTTTTCATATCGATTTCAACCATAAACAAATATTCAACAAATATTTATTTCGTACTGTATAGATAATTTTTTATAGCACTTTAAATTTGCATAAATATAAATTATTATATTTTCTGTTCAAATAACTATTTAACATATAAATGTTTCTGACTTTACGATAGCTAATAAAATAATTAAGACGAAGCCTATTCAACTGTTCAGTTCAACAGATTTTTTTTTTATTTCAAGTTTTAGAACTGTAGGAAAAGCATTGTGTTATTTAAGCTATTGATTTCAATTTGTAACGGATGTTCACCTAAATGATTACTTTCTACTTTATTTATTGGCGCAGAATAATCTGATAAGGCTTTATTTGTTGTTGGTTTTTGTTTTTCATCAACTTGAAGAAAAGAATACTTTTTTTGGATATGTTTTTTTTATATATTAATTTATTTATTTGTAATCAACAGCGTCACAGAAAACAGTTTCACTGCTTTATCTTTGTTTTAAATAAGGGCAAACAATTTTTTTTTCAACGCCAATAATTAATTTAATGATTTTAATAATTCGTTTAATAAATGGACGATTTTAAGTGCACTATAACTGAAAGTATAATTTTGTAAGCACATTATGTAAATCAAAACTTCGTTATGTCTGCAGTCTCGTTTATAACTCATTGATCTATATGGGTTTTTTATAGATCAATATTATAACTTGAATTTAATTTGTCGGATTTTGATTAGCTCACCTTTTGCATTCGAAAAAATATTTAAAAAATGCTTCCACATAAAAGTATATACATTATATTATTATTGATGAATTTAAAACTACAGCTGTAGTAGATACGTTAAATAGATTTAATTAGAATAACACTTTTTACATGAAATTGAAAACTACTAGTCAATTTGTAAACATTTAATATATACATATTTATTTAAATAATTATTAATAACATCATTTATTAGCAATTCATCTGGTTGTTTAATTATAGAAAGCTGTTACATTTCGTTCTTTCTTTCACACATG